>JAZKJV010001597.1:600000-1024028 GCA_037367405.1 Ottelia alismoides
TCCTTGTCTGGTTTGGATGAGCGAGAGAGTGATCCGCACATTAGGATAGAGCCTCCGATCTATTCTTGATTGATTACCGGCTTTCAGTACGGGACAGTCGGTTGAGAAAGATTTGGATACCTATTGACATCACGTAATCGCTCTGATAGACTGGATGATCACCTAAAATAAAATTGACAAGATAATTGACTGATCCCTTCGGTCGTCAGCTCTGCGTGCGTAGGTAAATTGGGGGTTTGCTTGTTCATCTTGTTTGATTGCCAGATCCCTTCGATCCTTTCTCATCTTCCTTCATCTATTTCCCTCCCTCACCTCCCTTCATTTCTCCTTTCTTCTTCTTCCTTATCCCTGGATGATGGATTCCCCTCACTACGAGCCGACTCTGACGGCTTTTTCTCCGTCTTCTGACCATCACTCCAGTCCACCTTCTAGGGAGGTCGGATCTCCGACCAACCTCCCGCTCCCTCCCTCCCTTTCATCTCATCACTCTGGACATGCTGTGCGAGACGTCCGAGGACACCAGATAGAGCAGATGCGAGACCCGGACGATGTTGTTGCTGAGTTGAGAGCGCACTTCGTTGGTGACCAGAGAGAGCAGTGGAAATCAGCAGACATATCCTATTCCAGAAGGATGGAGGAACATATAGCACATGGAGCTCAGTCAGCTTCTACACTAGGTCCATTCGTCTTGGATTTGGATTACATTCAGCGACTGCCGACATTTTCAGGAGAGGCGCACGAGGAGCCTTATCTTCACCTGTCCGCTTTCGAGGAGTTTTGTAGAGCACAGAGATATTCAGACGTCACTGCAGAGGAGCTGATGAGCAGGACCTTCCCATCACGCTTCACGACAGAGCCATGAGATGGCACCGACGTTTGGGAAGGACATTCGAGACGTGGGGAGAGCTACGCCGAGAGTTTCTCCGGAAATACTTTCCCCCACGTAGAGCAGATTTCATGCGGTCTTTGATCATGGACTTTTCAGTTGACCCCCAGGAGCCATTGCACGAGGCATGGCCGAGGTTTCTTGACCTCTTGAGGAGATTTCCAGACCATGGACTTCCACTGACAGATTTGATTGAGATCTCCATGCAGGGGATGACCGCAGAGCAGCTTGCACCGGTGATTACCACATGTGGCAGTTCACACCGCAGTTCCGACATTCACTTCCTGGATACCATCTCGAGGCTACTTTCACAGAGTTCTTCTTCACGAGATGCTTCGGTCGGGACAACACATGAGGATGATACAGTACCAGTGCGGTGTGTCACTTCACATGGTGAGTCAGCTTCTACACACCAGACCGAGGATTTGGATGATGCAGCACCACTGACCGAGGAGATGACTGTGATAGCAGAGGTTCGGACCCAGAGTCTACTTGAGTTCCCGTTGGCATTCCAGTTGGAGTTCGAGTCAGCCCCAGAGTTCCCTATTGACGAGTCTTGGATATCAGATCTTCTGATACTCCAGGAGCCGGAGGAGCCCCAGCTTTTGCAGCCGTTGATTCAGACACTTCAGATTCCAGTCCCGGAGGAGTCAGTTTCCTTCCTGCAGAGACACTTCTTGGATGAAGACAGTCACCAGGACTCAGCTCAGCAGCCACAGCTTGATGAGGGACACCACTTTGAGAGTACAGACACAGAGAGTCCCGTCTTCGAGCCTTTTGTCCTCCACTTTGTTGAGACAGATACACTCCCTGAGGACCAGCTGACAGCCAACATAGCCGCAGAGCGAGGATCAGCCACAGACACTTTGCCAGCTCCCGCGATGTTGACTAGTACCTTCTCCTACTTCCAGATTGCCGAGACCTACACTGTTGATGATGATGCAGCCTGGTGCATTGAGTGGATATTTGATAGCAGCGCAGACGCCGATCTAGATCCTGATCCTCTTCTTGTCACTTCTGATCTTGCATCTCTTCCCGAGGGTTATCTGCGGGAGGATGCCGCACGCGATGAGTACTCGGTTTCACCTGCTGAGTGTGTTTTGGCGGAACACGAAACCGAGTCTTTAGATCATTTTGATTCTGAGTCTTCTCACCTCGACGACCCTCACGAGGATGAGCCCATTCTAGAGATATTCGATGATTTATCTGATCTAATTCTATTTTCTGCATCGGATATCAGCCCTTTTTGAGAGTCTCCTGATCCTGATTGTCCACGCCTGTTTGAGACACTGATTGACGTGGAGGATTCCATGACTGATCCATCCTTCTCCACGTTTGATTTCTTCGGCTCGATACTCTCACTCCAGTCTGATCCAGAGCCGCTGATTTCTTTTGTGCTACCGGATCCCGATCACTTACTCTCATATCATTGGCAGGTAGCAGACACCCACCTGATTGCATACATGGGTGTCTTACTTTACACTGTTGAGTTCGTCGCTTTTCTCATACCAAGACTGCGACGACAGTACGGTATTCGCCTTACCGATGCCGTACTGAACCTTGATACCGCGTTGTCCTAGCCTTTGCGCCCAGCTAGGGGCGTAAAATCTAGCGCTTGTTGAGAGGCACCTCAACATTGTACTCTTTTGTATATACGTGTTTCGTCTTGTTTGATCTTTCTTTCTTCTGTTCTTGTTTTCACCCCAGGTCTCCCTTAGGATTATCGTTGCTATACTTAGGATATTGCTCATCCTAAGTATAGGGGGGTGGAAACATCGGGTTGTTCATTCGTTCTGTTTCATCACTTCTGTTGTGTTGCCTATACTTAAGGTTCTCCACCTTAAGTATAGGGGGAGTGATGTCCTCCTTCTTGTATATATTCGTGATTTTTCTTCGTGTCTTTCTGCTCCTGTTTTGCTGCCTATACTTAGGGATATTTTACCCTAAGTATAGGGGGGGCAGACTCTGTATCTTCTTCACTCGAATTTCCCTTCATGTACAGCTTGCTATACTTAGGATTAGTTAATCCTAAGTATAGGGGGAAACCACCGAGTCCCTCTCATTCTATTCATTTATTCGTTTCTGTACTTAGCCATTCCTTTTCACTCCCCTTTTACTAAGCACGAGTTATGTCTTCTTCATCGCTCTTGATCACTCTGAGGACATCGTTCGAGCTAAGTATAGGGGGGTGTGTGTATATTTCATATATACTTTAGCCATAACTCGTACTTTGTGTGAGTGTGTTAATAAATAAAATGGCTAAAAATCACAAAAATTAAAAATTTTACATGTACATAAACTTCTTTTATTTGCACATACATAGCTAGTGTACAAAGTATTTTTGTAAAAATGATTTCAAAAATCTTTTATGTAAAGCTTGTGTAAATATTTTTGTATCAAAATTATGTATATAGTACATTATTTTTCTAAAATGTTTTGAAAATCAAAAGTTTGCAAAACTCTTGTGTAAATATGTGTAAATATCTTCTTGCCAAACTTGCACCTCATGCATCATTCATCCATGATTTCAAAACATTTTTCAAAAATTTTGCACGATTGTAAAATTTGTGTAAAGAAGCATCTTGTGTACATATATGTATATAGTTTTTCCTGGATGAGAGTTGACATTTAAACTAAGCCTGGAATTAAATTGAGAAATGGAGCTCGAATAAGATCTTAATCCACCTAACTTTAAGAGGAACCTTATAGGACTTAGGGTTAAGGCTTTTCAGGTCCATAAGGACTTAATTCTTTGAGTCCACTAGGCTATGAGCATATGTCATCTTGATGAGCCTAAGTAGAGCACTTAACAACACACGCATGACTCTTAGAGACAATGGCTTGACTTGCACCAGCACTTTACACATGGCTCTCCACGGATGAGGTGGTGAGGAGACAGTTTCCTTTGGCTTGGGGTAGCATATGAGGGTAGTATTCTAGGCGGAACCTCTCTTCTTCTTATAGTGAAGGAAGTGCGTCTCAACTTGGTCTAGTGGTGATGAAGGCTAAAGACAGAAGCTGTGGGTTGCAATAAAGCTTCAAAAGAGGGATAGTCTACTGGCTCAAGAGGAAAATTTCTTGTATATATGCTGCACCATGTAGATATGTTGTATATAAGTCCTTGAAAAAAATGCAAAATGCAAAAAGAACTCCAAAAAAGTGGTGGATCGGATTGAAAATTTAATAACCCCACCGGAGTGTATATAGTCAAATAAAGCAAAAGCTTATGGTATCCATGTTACATCTCATGAAGCTTGCAGCGGGAGACTTAGCTACACTGGCTGAGCTTCCAAAAGTCTATACTTCTTCCCCCTCTTCTTGAGCCGGTTGCACTTGAACTTAGAAGGGAATACCCCGCTTCTCGAGGAAAGAGTTGCTAGACCGAGGCATTAGAGTTACCAGGTTGAGGGAGGATGTTTCTTTGTTACTTCTGAGGTGGGGAGCCACATATCACTTACACTGCATGGAAAGATTCATGGTCATTAGAGTTTGTGTATGTAGACTTGTTCTGATCTGGTTTATTGAGGAGTCTTGCCCATAGATTAGTGGAACTTAAAGACTGTTGAGTTTTAAGCCTAAGTCTAAATAAGGTTCCGACACATTAATAATCCAAAGATCTGATCGAGCTCCATACCCTAATTTGATGAAGGCAAGTTTAATAATCAACATTGATCCATGTACATCCTCTTTTTCTTTTTCTTTTTCTTTCTTTCTTTTTCACTTCTTTTTCAAATAAGTGTTTGCTAAGGGACTAGCAAAGTTAAGTATAGGGGGTGATGAATACCCATTCATCACTCTTTATTCTTATATTTTAGCTACAAAAACCTTTGCAAATGCATGTAGATATATGTAAATATAAATAATTACCAAAAGCATGCGTTGTGTAAAAACCTATAATTAGCATGTTTTTGTGCAAAAATAAAAGAATAAAGATTAAAAAGAAAAAGAGGGAAATATTTAGAATAAATATTGAGCAACCTAACCCAAGGGAGGGCTCAGCATGGGCCTGACCGCATAAAAGCCAAAGTAGAGGGAGATAGGGGCTCATATGTAAATATTTGTGTAAATAAATAAAACTATATTTTCCTCACCCAAAAATATGCTTGTAAATACTTGTATATATTTATAAAAGATAAAAACAAAATAAAGAGTTAAAAATCAAAAAGATTAAAAATACCCCTTCATCATGTACATAAACCATGCCTATATATCTATTTAACCTTGTAAATAAATAAAGTCATTTTCCAAACTTTTTGTAAATATTCTATGCTATATATTGTAAATAAATAAAATAGAAAGAATCAAAATCAAAACAAAATAAAAATAGAAAAATCAAAAATACAAAAATACATTGTACATATACCATGTATATAGATGTACATATCTATTTATTTTACCTATGTACATAAATAATAAAAATAAAATAAAAATACCTTTTGACTCCTTATTTTATTCTATAAATAAATAAAATATAAAATAAGGATACAAGTGTATAAAAATAATAATTAAAAATCAAAAATCAAAATCCCACATGTTGTATACATACCTATATCTAACCCTACTATGTACATACCTTATTTTTATTTCCAAAAATTAATTAAAAATCACAAAAAAATAGAAAAAAATAAAATAAAAATATTTCATGTTTTAAGTTTTTGTAAATTCGGTCATTTTCTAACGCAAATAAATAAATTAAAATTAATAAGCTTGGCGGGCTCTGATTGGTCCACGGGGGATTGTTGACCCCCGGTCAACTCTCCCCCCAGGACCACCAGAGCTGGGTCTGCTCTGACCGACCCGCCTTCTCCATTTTCTACCCGTCTGACCCGACCGCCATTGACCCAAACCCCGGGCTCCGATTGATCACTGTATATCCAGGACCCTCGCCCGGGGTAGATTTGGAGGATCCGAACACTGAGCTACTCGCCCGATCTCCTTCTTTCCGGATCTTCGAGCATATTTATAGTCGTCTCCAGCGACCTAATTCTTTCATCTTTGATCTTCCCCTCGGTGCCTGTGACCTCCTCCAGCATCCCTGAGTGACAGCCGTGGCCGTGGGAGTAGCAGTGAGGCCCGGGCAGCCGGGAGTCACTGATCCGGTGGTAAACGCCGCCGTGCGCCGCCGCGAGCGCGCTCAGCCTCGGGGACTCGACGGCCCCTTGCAGGCAATGACCAGGAGCTTCATCAGCTCCAGCCCAGTCGAATGCGCCCATCAGGTAGCTTAGTTAGGCCGTAGAATAGCTTAGGTTGCGATTTTTAGATTTTCAGTAGTTTAGCTCCGACGCCTCCACCAGCCGTCTCCGTCCACGCACTCGAGCATCCGACACCACCACCACCTTCGCCTGACTCCTATCCACCTTCTCCGCCCCTTCACTCCCCATGTCTCGCCTCGGAGCAGGGTATCGGCTCTCGCCCCTCCGCCGCTCGCCGGAGAGCCTCCGTCTCGCCACACCAGTCACCTTCCGCCCGCTCTGACGGGTCGAGGCACTTTGGCCTCGACCCAGCTTCTTGCCTGTGCAGGTTTCAGTGCTAATCGACCTCATCTGGAGGTCAGAACTTCTGGGCACAGCAGCTCCAGGTTGTTCACGTCGCCGGAGCTCTCTGGAGCTCCTCACCTCCATCGGAGCAGAGCATCGGGTGCGGGGCTTCACGGCGAAGCTTTCCCGCACCTCAGGAGCATCAGACGAGGACCACCGTGCGCACAGAGGGCCGGTGAAAGTCGCCCGCGATCAGTTCTTCCAGGATCCTCGCCGACCGTCGGATCGTCCTCATTTCCCCAGTTATCATCTGAGCCATCCATCCTAGGCGAGGTGTCACCGTCCGATCATCCCGAGGGTCGATCTTGACCATCCGCGCGAAGGGAGAGGCACCAGCTAGCCTCGTCCGTCAGATTCGCCACGTGCCCTCCTCCCCTCCGTCTGATACACGAGGGTTTAGCCTCCAACGCACCAGAGCCGTCCGATCGCCACGTGGAGAGCTCTCAGACGTCGATCAGCCCAACGTTCGCAAGGTCAAAGACGCCGTCGTTCTCCATCGTCAGATCTGCCACGCGTCATTTATCCGGCCGTCGACATTAATAAAAGGGGTAATTTGCTCTTAGGCCCCCTTTCTTTTATGCATTTCATTTTAGTCCTGTAAATATTTAAGTACGTTGTTTAGTTTTAGGTTTATTTGCATAGAGGACCCTGAGCTTTCAGTTAATTGCATTTATACCCCTGCCTGTTGTGAGCCACGTGCTTCGTCACGTGTTATTTTGGTGTATTTGCAGTCCATGCCCTTGTAGTTCTGGTTGTTATGGAATGAATGAAAGTTTTGAGTTAATTGCATTTATACCCCTGTGCGTGGTTGTTTTACGCATGTGCGTTTTATTTTGGGTTATTTGCAACTGAGTCCTCTGGACTTTTGGTACGAGTTACCAATAGGTCCTCGAGACTTATTTTCTTTACATATAGGTCCCTGAGTGCCCCCAGGCACGCGCTTGGCACGTGTTTGTTGGGTATTTTGCACCAGGACCCCCAGGACTTCGGGTACTTGCACTTTGGTCCCTGTGCACAGTGCCCTATCTCTATTTTTGAATAAAATATCAAATCACCTCCGAATCCAATGAGAATTTGACACAAGTCTCCTGCCATGGTGTAGGATTTTCACGGATTTTTGAGGACATTTTTGATTTTGTTTGGTATTTTTAGAAATTCAAAAACCTCTATTTTTGGCACTATATAGTTTGAAAAATCACAAAAAATATAAAAACTCCCTCAAAAATTCCCTAAAAATTAGCTACTGTTTAGTTTGTGTTCCTTGATTTTCTAGCCAATTTTGGCTATTTTTCATCACTGAAAACCACTAAAAACTTAAAAACACTCAAAAACCCATAAAAATTCTAGTAAAAAAATTAAAAATCCAAAAACAATAAAATTGGTACCTAAATTTTCCTTGTTTTACCTACTTTACGGGAAAATTACCTCCAGGTCATTTTGAGGCCCTTAGATATTTTATCTAGGGTTTCTTGGCTCGGCTGGACAGTACCTCTTATTTTTGCTACTGTTTGATTTTTATAAAATAGAATAAATATCAGAAAATTATCAAAAATTCACCAAAAACATAAAAAATTATAAAACACATAAAAATATTTTTGTTTTGATTTTTGGTTGATTTTTGGTGCTTGAAATAATTTGTTGAAGTGTGCACTTCCTTGCTTTTCTTATTTTCTTAATAAACTTAAAAATCCAAAAAAATATAAAAATAATTAAAAACCACTAAAAATATTTTCTCCCTTTATTTTTGACTACTTCGTAGGCCTCTCGGCCAATCCGTGCTCCTTGAGTTCGACCCTGGGTGCTATACCCGGTTAATCACATAGCAGGACCGCTTATTTGTGCTTGATTGATTTTTGATTTATTTAGTGGTTCGATTTTTCTTGATCGACACATCGTCTGAGTGACCGAGGTCGCAACGACCACTTCTGTACCTTTACCTTAGTCGCTCGGTCAATTTTTGTGTCATCATGCCCTCGACTTCTTGCCAATCTATCACTTGTGCCCCTCTATTACTTTAGCCATCAATAAGTTGAACTTAACCATGATTTCTCCAAACCATGGTTTGGTAAGAAGGGGTAAAATAGGAAAAGATCATCTTCTTTCTTGGGTCAGCCTTCGGGTTCCTCGAGTAGGTCTTCGGGATGGTCGATAGTATGGGCGGCGGTGGCATCTTCCACTTGATTCTCGAGCTCAGGATCACGATCAAGGGGAGGAGCTGGTGGCATATATGGAGGTGCGAGGGGGAGGGGAAGGAGCAGGATGAAGGAGAAGGACAGAGGGGAAGGAGTAGTAGCAGAGGGGGAGGAGCTGGGCAAAGGGGGAGGAGCATGCCGGAAGGAGATGAGTGTGGAAGAGGAGCTGGATGAAGAGAAGGTGCGAGGCGAAGGGGGAGGAGCTGGGTAGAGGGAGAGGATTGGGGCAAGGGTATCAGGGCAGAGGAGCTGGGCATATGGGAAGGAGAAGTGGCGGAGAGGGAGGAGCTACGCTGAGGGTGAGGGGTAGGATGGAGGGAGAGGAGCTCGATAGAGAGGAGGAGAGGGGAAGAGGAGAGGGGTGGAGGGGGAGGAGCAAGGCGGAGGGGGAGGAGCTGGGAGGAGGGGGAGGAGCTGGGAGGAAGGGGAGGAGCGTGGGCAGAGGGGGAAGAGCCGGATGGAGGAGGAGGAGGAGCTATGTGGAGGGAGAGGAGTGGAGCAACGGGGAGCATGGTGGAGAAGCTGGGCAGAGGGGAAGGAGAAATGGAGGAGGGGGAGGAGCTGGGCAGAGAGGGAGGAGCATGACAGAGGAAGAGGAGCTCGACAGAGAGGAGGAGCGTGGCGGAGGTGGAGGATCTTGGCAGACGGGAAGGAGCTGAGAGGAGGGGGAGGAGCGCATCGGAGGAGATGGACGGAGGGGGAGGAGCTGGGGGTTGGGAAGGAAGTAAAGGGGGATGAGGAGGAATAGAAAGGGGAGGAGGAATAAGATGACTTTTCAGTCCTTTTTTAAAATTTAATTCATGTTTTGTCCCTTAAGTTAATGATTGTTTGCATTGGAGATGAACGACAACTAACCAAGGGACACAAGTGATATATTGGTAAGAAGTCGGGGGTACAACTGATATTCCCAAAAAGGGAGGGGCATAACTGATATTGGAATATCTCGGAGGGGCACAACTAATAAACACCATAATTTTTTATTATATACATCAACATTTACATAAGAAAAATTTCTTCTTGAGTCAATAGATTGTCCCTCTATTGAAGCTTTATTGCAACCCACGGCATCCTGTCTTTAGATGTTTGTGCCACTAGATCAGGTTGGGGTGCATTGGTCTCCTATTGGGGTGGCATATGTTTCCACATGTGTGCTTCTCAAGCTAAAGAATTATGCCCTCACTGCCTCATCCGAGTTGAGCTAACTGCATAGTTCTTGTCCAAGTTAGGTTGTTATCAACAAGAGTCATGCGTATGCTTTGAAATATTCTACTTAAGCTAGTCAAGATGACATGTGAACATAGTCTTGTGGACTCAGAATTAAGTCTCATTGACCTGAAAAATCTTAACTCCATTTCCGACAAAGTTCCTGCGAATAAAGTGGATTAAGGTCTATACCAAGCTCTAATATTCAAATGTTATTCCAGACTTGTTCAATTATTAGAACCATTCAGAAGAATGCAAATGCAATGCAAAGATATTTTGTGAAGTGAATTTTCTTGTTTTGAACTTTTTATAAAGTTTCTAAAAAATTTACATATATTTTTTTAAAATATTTTTAAGGATTTTTAAAATGTTAGTCAATTGAATGTATCTACAAGTATTATGTACGTATTCACAAAGGGTTTTATACATATATGTACAATATTTATACATGCTTTTATTTTCAATATTATATACAAGGTTTTTAAAATTTTGAAAATATTTTTGCAAACATTTTACAAATATTTTCAAAATTTATTTTGCAAATAATTTTATAAAGAAATTTTCAAACATTTTTGCAAACAATTTTTACAAACATTTACAAAGGAATATTTTTTAAATGTTTGAAAATATTTTACAAAGATTTTTCAAAAGATTTTCAAAATATTGTACAACCATTTTTCAAAATCATTTGCAAAATAGTTTCAAATCAATTTTCACAATCATTTTTCAAAAATTTTCACACATATTTACATAAGTTTGCTTTTTTATTTATTGATTTGTATACCCTTACCCAGTATAGTATAGCCATGTTATTAAATATATAAAAAGTTTGAGGTATGGCTAACGTGTGTGTATTGTGTAAATATATTCGACCTCCTATACTTAGCTCGAACTATATTTTTTTACCATAGTAACCAAAGAACTAGAAAGGAAGACATAATTCATTCTAAGTATAACAAAGTTTATATTACAGCGACTCAATAATAGAATAACACTTTGATCATCCCCCATATACTTAGGATCAACTAATCCCGAGTATAGCATATTGTACACTAAGCGGGATGATCAAGGATTAGATTTTACAAAATCAACGACTTGGCTTGTCTTCCCCTGTACTTAGGGTAAAATATCCGTGAGTATAGACAGAATATCATCAAGTTAGAAGACAAGCGAGTGAACGAAAAAGGAAAAACCCAAATGCACACATTCCCTTGTACTTAGGATAACGTTATCCTAAGTATAACATCGATAAAAGAGATGAATGAATAAAATGGAAGAATGAAAGAATTGAAAAGGAATGAAAAAGATCGATCAAGAAAAATAATTTTGTTTAGCGCATTGTCTGAATCTTCTGATGTTGCTGAGAGTTCATCTTCAAATATCACATTGATCTAATCAACAACAAACATAAATGTATCATGATCTGAATACAACTTCAACAACTGTCCATTGATTATAAATAGTTGTGTGTCATATGACAATTCAGATATCAGAATGCTACCATTGTCATATACAATTTTTACCAAAAACAACCTAGTCCATTTACTCTTCAATTTTCTTGGGAATATCTTCAACTTTGCATCAAAGAGCCAAATCTTATGACCAGGCTCGAAAGTCTTTCTTCTGATATGCTTATTGTGCCATCGTTTGACTTTCTCCTTGTACATTAGGTTGTTATCGTATGCATAGTCGTAGAATTCCAAGATCTATTCAGGATTGATCTTTCGGTTCTAACCACCTGTTTGTGAGTCCAAGTTGCAAATATTTACTACCCAAAGAGATTCCTGAATTAATTCAACTAGCATATGGCAAGGCTTTCCATATACAAGGCGATAGGGAGACATACCGAAGGAGTCTTATAGGCTATTTGATAAGTCCACAGAATCAATAAGTTGAGAACAATTCTTCCTATCCAGCCTAACAAGTTTCTGTAGAACTGTCTTGATTTCCCTACTAGATAACATGACGAAGACATTCGATTGTGGATGGTAGGGAGATGCGACACGATGATCAATGCCTTCACAAGCTTTTTGACTTCTTTATTAACGAACCATCTACCTTATCTGAAATTAAAATATTGGGAATTCCAAACCGTGAAAATAATATTGTCCATGAGAAAGCGATAAAAAATATGACTATCCGTTGATCGAGTGGGAATAGCCTCCACCCAATGACTCATGTAATCAACACAAGCATGGTGTATTCACGTCATTGACAGTTGGGAAATGGGTCCATAAAGTCAGTGCCCCAAGCATTAAATACATCTGAGATTTGGATGAACTTGAGTGGTATTGAATCTTTGAAACCGATGTTTCCTGCTAATTTTTTATAATAGATGCAATCTTTCACATAAGTTGTGACATCCTTGAATAGTATGGGGCACCAACTTTCGTTGTCGTTTGGCTTTCAGAATGTTGTCCAACTTCAAGGTTATGATAGTACTCGAGGACACTAGTGTACTCCTCTTGAGGAATTCACCGACGCCGAACGCAATCTGCACCTTCCCTAAAATGCATGGATCTTCCCAATGGTAAAAATGAATATCGTACAAAAACTTGTCCTTCTTTATTCACGTCCGATCTTGTGAGACTTTCTCATAGATGAGGTAGTTCATAATATCAACACACTGTGGGAGAGAAGCAACAACAAGAATTGATTCTTCAGGAAAGGTTTATGTTATTGGCACACTACGCAATGGAGTCTTTGTACCCTTAATTATGGATAGATGATTTGCTACCACATTCTTGACTCCATGCTTATCTCTTATTTTTGAATCTAATTCCTATAGGAGAAGGATCCATCAGAGCAGACGTGACTTGGCATCCTTCTTCTGATGTAATATCGGATATCAGAGAGGTCTGTAAAAATAATTACTTTTGAAGATGCGAGTGAATCTTCTCGAGGGTAAAAAACACAGCTAGCAGCTCTTTATATGTTATAGTATAATTCTTCCGTGCATCATCTAATGTTCTTCTGACATAGTGAATGACAGGGCAATCCATCTTGATGCTGTCCCAACAAAACCCCAATAGCAAAATCTAACGCATCCAGCATGATCTTGAATGGAAGAGCCCAACCGGGTGGTTGTAGAACATGTGCCTAAGTGACTTATTATTTCAAATGAGTGGAAGCTTTGAGAACTTTTTCATCAACAATAAATCTATCTCCTTGCCTAGAAGTTCTATGAGAGGTCGGGTAATATTGTTGAAGTCCTGAATGAATGTTATATAGAAACCAACATGCCCAAGAAAAGGCCTCACATTCTTCACTAATCTTGGAGGCTCAAGTTTATCGATCACATCCACCTTTACCGAGTCGACCTCCGAGGGGAGCGTTGACCTGGAGGTCTACACTCGTTGGGGGCCCATTGTTCCACGTAAACCTAATAGGGCAAAACAACATATAAGTTCAATAAAAATATTAAAATATTTTATTAAAATAAAACTTAAAACATGGAAAAGAATTAAGTGTATTTTAAATGTTTTTATTCATGCTTATGTTTCTATTATATTTTTATAAAATCTACAATTATTTAAAAATATATAGAAGGTAAAAATCTAAAGAATAAAATAATCGACTATCTGTATAGATGCCCGCGTACCATTGTACCCGAAAAGTTAGCTTTTGTATATTAGCTTCATTTTCAATGAATCCATATCCATTTGTTAGATAATTTAATTTAAAATGTAATGGAGGTGAGTTTGGTTAAATTTTAGGTCATATGGAGTAGATATTGACCAATAGAATTCGGTTTGTGGCTTTTCATTTGTATGTACCATGTGCATTGTGCGTTATTTTATTGACTATTATTTCTATATTTTTTACATATTACTACATGCAAGTTTTGTGTTGAACATTTCATAATTTTAGGAGTGTATATTAAAGAATAAAATAGTGCTATTATTTTCTCTCTATATATATATATTACAAAATAGGGCTTCTGTGTGTATTTTTACACAATGTGTGGTCCTTATCTCCCCGTACTTTATTCCTAGTCAACCTAGTCGATATTTGACTTGGTCTCAGGGTTTAGGATAATTCAGTATCTTTGATACTTGATTTAGTTTTCTTTTTTTCTTTATTCTTTAATTTTGAGTTTAATTACCGGTATTTACACACTAACTATAGATGATTGTTAGATGTTAATTTATCCAAGTTAGTTGTATTTACATGTATTTTACTAGGGTTTTAATTACAAAATGGGCGAATAAAGGTATATGAATGTCTATTCATCAGGTGTCCAAAAGCTTCACGTGGCATCATTTGGACACAGGGTTATGAAGGCTTGAAGGTAGGATGCTTCGATATAAAATATATGGCACACTAATAGGTGTTGAATGAGCTAACGACTAAATACATGCATTCTTTCATTGATTGAGATGAAAGGCTCTTGAATTAATTAAACAAATGAATTTCTCCATAGCATCAATATATGACATGAAGCTTGAACACCGATCAAACGACTAACGACTAAAGACTGCTCCAATGGATGAGATGAAGGCTAACGCCCTGATCGAATGGTGGTTGGTCCATTCTCAATCACTTTCTTTTGAATGGAGAGGCAAGATGGAGGGAAGTGTCTACTGCGGTGGTGTGTATAACATGGCTAAGATGGTGCTCAGAGAAAATGAAAGTAAGCCCATATTGTGACTACTTCATTGTGTAGAAGGAGCATGGTGGAGCTTGATTACTGTGTAATTAGATTCTTCATATATCCTCGCCAGCCTAGAACATATGATGCTAAAAGAGCACCGAATGATGCTTGTGTGGAGGTGGAGGACTATGGGTATGGTTGGATGCGATGGTATGTTTAGTGATGATTAAATGCTTGATTCATGGTCGAAGACCTGTAAGTGATGGTGGTGTTGGAGACCTTGGTTATTGAACTTAAGCTCAGACGAATTAGAGCTCCATCAAGGAGTTGCCCTGATTGAAATATCTGATGGTGATGTTGCGTGCCTCGTTCTCATTGCTCAACAAGGATTAGTATTCCTAAAGTCAATAGAAAAATATTCATTTGAGCTTTAGTTCGAGTATGGAGTCAAATGGGTCTTTAATCAAGGACATTGAGTGGTTTGATTCTAAGTGCTGGCAATTGACATGGATCGATGCTCTTACAACCTTGACTTGATTGGAGGTTGGGACATCATGTGAGAAGAAGATGAGAAAGCAGAGGGGAATGAATGTCAGTGTAGTTTGACATGAGATCATTCAAGGATATGTATTAAAGAAGGTCTAAGACATGGAATGACAAGACATGAAGGAACATATGATGGCTAGGAAGAAGGAGGAAGAATTAGGGAAAGGAGAATAGAAGGATATTACATGAGTTCGAGCTCATGGACATATGTCTCAAGGCTTCGCCTCCAATCACTGATGATAAAGGCAATGAAGCTGGCAACATGCTTCAAGTAGCAACAACAACAAGGATGGAGAGGCCACAGATCTTGCCATGAGAAGCAGCTCACCGCCGTCATCACACAAACTTAATAAGTTTTAACCTAGTAAAGGAAGCAACCGGAATCGCTCTCTTGCTAAAGGGAAAATATGGTCGAAGGTAGGAGAGTAGCTCGATTTTGTGTTGGATCAATTGGATTTGGTGTGTGGTTCTAGAGATAGAGTAGAAATCATGTGGTGTTGATAATGGAGTTCGGATGTTTGCCGACAACCATTATATATTTGCCTTATGTAGATGACGTGTGTGGCGATGCAAAATGGGTGGAGCCGTCGGAACTGTTGTAGGTAATGGGAGAGAGGAGGGGTAACATATAAGTCGTAGGGGACCAAGTTGATCAGGGGGTCAACTTGATTTGTTGATACGGAGGGTTTGTAATGGTTGTAGATTGGCGGTTGAGTGGTCAAGGGAAGTGACTGGGGTTAACAAGTAGATGACTAGGTGGCTAGTGGCAATAAGCCATGTGGAAGAGTCAACTGCCATGTTGGCCAACCCTAAAAAAAGGTTAGAAAAACCAATAAAAAAAGATCAAATCAAAAGTGATAAACATGAAAAATGTTGATATCAATGATGCACATTTTTTTACGAAGACCTCAAATTCAAAATAAGTTACGTGTACAATCTATAATCTTTTATATTTTATAGGTATAAAGTATTTATTTTATTTTTTAGTATGTACTTTTCTTTTATTTTTTTACCTTAAATATATGAATATATTAATAGAATGGTAAAAATATACTTACACAATAATATAGTTTCTGAATTTTTAATAAAAATAAAAAGTGAAATAAAATAAAAGATAGTGTATTTACATATGTATATAATAGTATTTACATGGTCAATTTGATTCTTTTTCTTGGCTTTTAATTTTTTGAATTTGAATTTAATGTAGTTAGCGAGCATATACAATAAATAAAACAAATGAAAAAGAAGGAAATCAAAAGGAGTCAAATGTGGATACAAAATTACAAATGTAAAGTTAGAAAATTATATGATATACAATAGGTGCTCAAATCTCAAGCTTCATAAATAAACCCAATTCATTTGAATTTGGTTTGTTTTGTAGGTAATTTTATGTACATTAATTTTAAGGTAAATACATGTTCGTTCGAGAGTGTGTGGAAGAGATATTCAACTTTACGGCTTTTACTCTTCCAAATCAAGGTTTAGGCACATTTGCGAAACATAGAATTTAGTGTTTTTTATTATTTTATTTATTAATATTAGTTATATGCACACAATGGAGTTGGTTTCATGTTCATTTCGAATTTACACAAGTTTCTTAAAAATAGAGAAATATTAGCTTATATACAAATGAGTATAAAAGTTATGAACAAGGTTCCAACTCTTTATTTTCGAGAAAGTTACTTTAATTTTATTTTGTGGACTCTTATTTAAAAGACAACAACGTATACTTAGTCCTTTTTGTTGCCATTGTTGTTTTGTTTAGTATTACTTTTTAGGGTACTTATTGTGTATTTGCTTAGCGATTCAAGGCAAAAAGCGGAAATTCATCTTTGATACAGACAAAGATTCAACAATCACGAGAAATTCAACTAAATAAGTGTTGATTATAACAATACATCACAATAGCTGCTATGGTCAATAACTTTGTAAAAAAATAATAATTAGCATGTGTAGCACCTTACACCGAGTCCTGCAACAATATACGCAAATTGTGAGGGTGAGTTATAAGAATATGAGAATAATACTTCATAACTCGTGATTAAGCACTTTTGGTGGTTATTAATAGCTCCACTTGGGTCTGACTCTAATAAGTTGTCAGGACCAATTTCTCCTAACAATGGCTCGGGCTAGGAAAGTTAAGTTATAAATGATATCACATCGAGGTCCCCCTACCCAAAAGGTAGAAGCACCCAAAAAGAGATAGCACGAAAATGTAACTCGAAATTTGCAACCACAATTATTACTGAGAATAAATATTTTGTCATATCGTAATGGTGGAGACAGAGAGAAATATAAGTGTTAATAATGTAATACCAAACATAGTCCGGTGTTTAATATTCACGTTTAAAATTCACAAAGTACGAAAGTGAGTTATAGCGGTGCAAAATTATCTATTTGATAAGATGAACTTAAACAATTTATATGTAAGTAATTTAGACGTAAGTTGCGAGGTTTGGATTTCCCATCTAACTGGACCATTACAAGAGAAGCCGTTTGGGCAAAAGATTGGAACACTTCCATTTTTTCCCCGTCGGCTCTGGTTGTCAGAAGTCGCCCGTGAAGAAACCCCCAGGACGCAACCCAAGCTAGAGAGAGAGGTCTTCAAATGTTGAGGCTCCGATCTCTATTGCAAGCTTCTCTCACTCACCAAAAGAGGTAATATGGGCGACCATTTCTCCATCTCCACATCTACGAATGGTTTTGTCCGTCGGCAGCTCGTTCGTTCTCTCTATGTCATGTAAATTTCCATGGTCTCTACAACTCTCACGTCTTTTCCTTTTTTGGCTGTTAAGTTATTAGTGAATTCTTTTTCCAAAAAAAAGGAAAAGATGAGCGAGTTGCAAAGATCATGGAAAGTTACATGACATGGAGAGAACGAACGAGTTGCCGACGGACAAAACCATTCGTAGATGTGGAGATGGAGAAATGTTCGCCCATATTACCTCTTTTGGTGGCAGTGAGAGAAGCTTGCAACAGAGATCGGAGCCTCAACATTTGAAGACCTCTCTCTCTCTCTCTAGCTTGGGTTGCGTCCTGGGGGTTTCTTCACGGGTGACTTCTGACAACCAGAGCCGGCGGGGAAAAAATGGAAGTGTTCCAATCTTTTGCCCAAACAACTTCTCTTGTAATGGTCCGGTTATACGGGAAATCCAAACCTCGCAACTTACATCTAAATTACTTACATATAAATTGTTTAAGTTCATCTTATCAAATAGATAATTTTGCACCGCTATAACTCACTTTCGGACTTTGTGAATTTTAAACGTGAATATTAAACACCGAACTATGTTTTGATATTACATTATTAACACTTATATTTCTCTCCGTCTCCACTATTACGATATGACAAATTATTTATTCTCAATAATAATTGTGGTTGCAAAATTCGAGTTACATTTTCGTGCTATCTCTTTTTGGGTGGTTCTACCTTTTGGGTAGGGGGACCTCGATGTGATATCATTTATAACTTAACTTTCCTAGCCCGAGCCATTTTCAGGAGAAATTGGTCCTGACAACTTATTAGAGTCAGACCCAAGTGGAACTATTAGTAACCACCAAAAGTGCTTAATCTCGAGTTATGAAGTATTATTCTCGTATTCTTATAACTCACCCTCACAATTTGTGTATATTGTTGCAGGACTCGGTGTAAGGTGCTACACATGCTAATTATATTTTTTTTACAAAGTTATTGACCATAGCAGCTATTTAGTTATTGTGATGTATTTTTGTAATCAACACTTATTTAGTTGAATTTCTCGTGATTGTTGAATCTTTGTCCGTATCAAAGATGAATTTCCGCTTTTTGGCTTGAATCGGTAAGCAAATACACAATAAGTACCCTAAAAAGTAAAACTAAACAAAACAACAATGGCAACAAAAAAGGACTAAGTATACGTTGTTGTCTTTAAAATAAGAGTCCACAAAATAAAATTAAAGTAACTTTCTCGAAAATAAAGAGTTGGAACCTTGTTCATAACTTTTATACTCATTTGTATATAAGCTAATATTTCTCTATTTTTAAGAAACTTGTGTAAATTCGAAACGAACATGAAACCAACTCCATTGTGTGCATATAACTAATATTAATAAATAAAATAATAAAAAACACTAAATTGTATATTTTGCAAATGTGCCTAAACCTTGATTTGGAAGAGTAAAAGCCGTAAAGTTGAATATCTCTTCCACACAGTCTCGAACGAACATGTGTTTACCTTAAAATTAATGTACATAAAATTACCTACAAAACAAATCAAATTCAAATGAATTTGTTTATTTATGAAGCTTGAGATTTGAACACCTATTGTATATCATATAATTTTCTAACTTTACCTTTGTAATTTTGTATCCACATTTGACTCCTTTTGATTTTCTTCTTTTTCATTTGTTTTATTTATTGTATATGCTCACTAACTACATTAAATTCAAATCCAAAAAATTTAAAGCCAAGAAAAAGAATCAAATTGACCATGTAAATACTATTATATACATATGTAAATACACTATCTTTTATTTTATTTCACTTTTTATTTTTATTAAAAATTCAGAAACTATATTATTGTGTAAGTATATTTTTACCCTTCTATTAAAATATTTATATATTTAAGGTAAAAATAAAAGAAATATATATAATAAAAAATAAAATAAATACTTTATACCTATAAAATATAAAAGATTATAGATTGTACATGTATCTTATTTTGAATTTGAGGTCTTCGTAAAAAATGTGCATCATTGATATCAACATTTTTCATGTTTATCACTTTTGATTTGATCTTTATTTTTTTTATTGATTTTTCTAACCTTTTTTCGGGTTGGCCAACATAGCAGTCGACTCTTCCACATGGCTTATTGCCACTAGCCACCTAGTCATCTACTTGTTAACCCCAGTCAATTCCCTTGATCACTCAACCGCCAATCTACAACCATTACAAACCCTCCGTATCAACAAATCAAGTTGACCCCCTGATCAACTTGGTCCCCTACGACTTCTATGTTACCCCTCCTCTCTCTCCCATAATCTACAACAATTCCGACGGCTCCACCCATTTTGCATCGCCACACACATCATCTACATAAGGCAAATATATAATGGTTGTCGGCAAACATCCGAACTCCATTATCAACACCACATGATTTCCACTCTATCTCTAGAACCACGCACCAAATCCAATTGATCCAACACAAAATCGAGCTACTCTCCTACCTTCGACCATATTTTCCCTTTAGAGAGAGAGCGATTCCAGTTGCTTCCTTTACTAGGTTAAAACTTATTAAGTCTGTGTGATGACGACGGTGAGCCTCTTCTCATGGCAAGATCTGTGGCCTCTCCAACCTTGTTGTTGTTGCTACTTGAAGCATGTTACCAGCTTCATTGCCTTAATCATCAGTGATTGGAGGCGAAGTCTTGAGACATATGTCCATGAGCTCGAACTCATGTAATATTCTTTTATTCTCCTTTCCCTAATTCTTCCTCCTTCCTAGCCATCATATGTTCCTTCATGTCTTGTCATTCCATGTCTTTGACATTCTTTAATACATATCCTTGAACGATCTCATGACAAACTACACTGACATTCATTCCCCTCTGCTTTCTCATCTTCTTCTCACATGATGTCCCAACCTATAATCAACTCAAGGTTGGAATAGCATCGATCCATGTCCATTGCCAGCACTTAGAATCAAACCACTCAATGTCTTTGATTAAAGACCCATTTGACTCCACACTCGAACTAAACTCAAATGAATATTTTTCTATTGATCGTTAGGAATATTAATCCTTGTTGAGTAACGAGAACGAGGCACGCAACATCACCATCAGAGATTTCGATCAGGGGCAACTCCTTGATGGGAGCTCTAATTCGTCTGAGCATAAGTTCAATAACCAAGGTCTCCAACACCACCATCGCTTACAGGTCTTCGACCATGAATCAAGCATTTTATCATCACTAAATATACGATCGAATCCAACCACACCCATAGTCCTCCACCTCCACACAAGCATCATTCGGTGCTCTTTTAGCATCATATGTTCTAGGATGGCGAGGATCTATGAAAGAATCTAGTTACACATCAATCAAGCTCCACCTTGCTCCTTTTATACAATGAAGTAGTCACATTATGGGCTTACTTTCATTTTCTCTGAGCACCATCTTAGCCATGTTATACACACCACCACAGTAGACACTTCCCTCCATCTCGCCTCTCCATGCAAAAGAAAGTGATTGAGAATGGACCAACCACCATTCGATCAGGGCATTAGCCTTCATCTCATCCATTGGAGCAGTCTTTAGTCGCTAGTCATTTGATCGGTGTTCAAGCTTCCTCCATATATTGATGCTACGGAGAAATTCATTTGTTTTATTAATTCAAGAGCCTTTCATCTCAATCAATGAAAGAATGCATGTATTTAGTCGTTAGCTCATTCAACACCTATTAGTGTGCCACATATTTTATATCGAAGCATCCTAGCTTCGAGCCTTCATAATCCTATGTCCAAATGACGCCACGTGAAGCTTTTTGCACACCTGATGAATAGACATTCATATACCTTTATTCACCCATTTTGTCATTAAAACCCTAGTAAAATACATGTAAATACAACTAACTTGGATAAATTAACATCTAAACAATCATCTATAGTTAGTGTAAATACCGGTAATTAAACTCAAAATTAAAGAATAAAGAAAAAAAGAAAACTAAATCAAGTATAAAAACCCTGAGACCAAGTTAAATATTGACTAGGTCGACTAGGAATAAAGTAGGGGGAGATAAGGACCACGCATAGTGTAAAAATACACACAGAAGCCCTACTTTATCCTATATATATAGAGAGAGAAAATAATAGCACTATTTTATTCTTTAATATACGCTCCTCAAATAATGAAATGTTCAACACAAAACTTGCATGTAATAATATATAAAAAATATAGAAATAATAGTCAATAAAATAACGCACAATGCACATGGTACATACAGATGACAAAGCCACAAACAGAATTCTATTGATCAATATCTACTCCATATGAACTAAAATTTAACCAAACTCACCTCCATTACATTTCAAATTAAATTTTCTATCAAATGAATATGGATTCATTGAAAATGAAACTAATATACAAAAGCCAACTTTTCGGGTACAATGGTATGCGGGCATCTGTACAGATAGAAGATTATTTTATTCTTTAGATTTTACCTTCTATATATTTTTAAATAATTGTAGATTTTAGCAGGTGAAGATTGCTCCGCCCGTCGAGCTCCGCTGCCCGCGCGACCTCTGCCTCGCAACCCTCGAGCTCTGCCAACGAACACCCTTCGCCTGACCCTGCTCGGCCACACCATCTTACAACCGAGCACCTCCTCCGCTGCCTGGTTCTCCGCCCAACAGCTCCCTCATCCGCTGTGGAGATCCTCCGCCCACACCCCTGAGCCCCTCCGGTCGTGTGTCGACCGGCTGAGTTTGCCTCGTCGTCATGCCTCGCCATGCATCAAGGCCTCCACCGCTTCCGCTTTGGCTGGCTTCCTCCACCGCCTCCGCTATAAAGGGATGATAGTCTATTGTTTTAAACAATTCAAGTTAAAGTAAAATTGAGATTCTTATCTCTCTATCTCGTCTCTGTCTTTCTCTTCCAACGTGGTCTTCACGATTCATTCCCCAAATCCCTCGTTTTTCTGACGAGCTTTCTCCTCTCAACCACTCCATTTTCTTCTCCGTCAAAATTCCACAATTAAATTTATTTTTTCCATCGTTGCCAAAAATCCGTTTTGCATCAGTATACCCTGAATCCACCAAATTGTCGAACGACTATGTCCGTGATGTGTAACTCAACAATGAAAAAGTGTATCAATAGACCCGGAGGGGAAGTCACAGTAGGCGCAACAACAATGAGGATAAGAATGAGGAAGAGGAGGAGGAGGAGAGAAATGAGTGGAGAGGGTCTTGAGATATGCTCGTGGAAGCCATCTCTTGAAGGGGCGGCTTTGGTTGAAAGCTTCTTCTTCAAGATGCGGCTTTTACTCAAGAGACGTCTTACCAACGGTATATAACAAAAAATAATTGCCATCATCGAGAGCCAATAAGTTTCGAAAGTTGCCCATGAGATGAATTTTCCGAAGACGCTGGCAAGCTCCATCAAAACAACTATTGAATATTCACGCTGAACATGAAGAATACGTGGTAGACCAGGTAAACCATGTTACACATCCCGATTGGAAGATGCTTAGGAGCCAGTTTGGTTGCTGGTGTACACCGGTTTACACTGGTATAACCCCTCGTTCCAACCCTCCCAACCCTCCACACAATTTGCTATTCACAGGAGTACCCCAACCCAACCCAACCCAGTTAGCAAACTGGCCTTAGGAGGACTGAAAACTACCAAAAGCTCCTTCAGCAGCAGCATAACACTAAACTAGCATTTCAACCTCGTCATAACGTTATTCACGCTCACAATCTTGTTGTTTTGTTGTAAAAGGAATGTCATAGATCGGTATTGGGATTTCACCAATATCCCTCCCCTTTTGTATATGGCCTTTAAGTTATTAGTGAATTCTTTTTCCAAAAAAAAAGAAAAGATGAGCGAGTTGCAGAGATCAGGGAAAGTTACATGACATGGAGAGAACGAACGAGCTGCCGACGGACAAAACCATTCGTAGATGTGGAGATGGAGAAATATTCACCCATATTACTTCTTTTGGTGGCACTGAGAGAAGCTTGCAATAGAGATCGGAGCCTCGACGTTTGAAGACCTCTCTCTAGCTTGGGACTGCGTCCTGGGGGTTTCTTCACGGGCGACTTCTGACAACCCAGAGCAGGCGGGAAAAAATGGAAGTGCTCCAATCTTTTGCCCAAACGGCTTCTCCTGTAATGTCGGTGATGCGGTTATATTCGTATTCGTTCGTATCCGTATTCGTTTTTAATAGGATATGGATATTGTTTTTCTAAAACAGGCGAATACACATACGAATATTGTAAACGAACTTTTTACGGATACAGATACGAATATGAATCCTTACTTAACGAATACGAATACGAAAAATATAACGAGTACGATTCGAATATTCGTTACTTAATGTATTTTTATTTAACTTATTTACCTAAACGTAGAGTAGGGTTTCTTCCCCAAATTTTTTTCAACACCCACGGAAGTCGCACCCGCCGACCCCCCACGCCCGACCTTCCCTCCTCTCCCAGTCCAGACCGCCGCGCGTCGCCCTTCTGCCCCCCTCCGCCTCCAGCCCGGCTACCGCCCCCCTTCCGCCGCCCGCTCCGTCCCCCCTTCCACCGCAGCCTCTTCCGCCCCCTGCGCCCCCTGCGCCCCCCCTGCAGCAGCCCCTCCTCCCCCTCCGCCCCCTCCCGGCCCCCTGCAGCAGGCCCGCAAACCTCTTCCTCCCCCCTCCGCCCAGCCCGGCGCCGCCCCTGCCGCCCTGGGAATGGTGTCTATACATCGCGTATAGGCTTCAAGAGGGTGCGCAGCGAGTGACAGTTGCACCAAGAAGGAATGGTGCCATCCAGGTCTGATCATCTTGCAGCCTATATTCACTGATATAAAAGGCCACGTTAGAGTTCTCGCTCATACGTTAGGCCATTTGATCAGTAGAAGTGAAACAGACTCCGATCCCTGGAGGTGCAGTTTAATTTTCTATCATCGATTTATATTTATAATATTCAAGTCTATTTAATCTGTCATCAGTTTGGAACAAGTACATCTTCGATGGTGGACCTAATGCACTAGGTGGAAAACTGCCCCTTCTGAATCCAAAATGTTATTTTCTTTTTGGTAGGTATATTCTGCAATACTTATGTTTTAAATAAGAACCTGAAATATAAAGCTTGCTTACCCGAGCTATTATTATTTTCCTGTAGTTTTTGAAAATTTTCCATCACAGAAATACTGCTGGCAAATTTTCATATTGAAAATCTAAGCATTTGCTACCTTTCTCAGCCGGTTCATATTGAAAATCTAAGCATTTGATGTTATTAGAAGATTTGTATGAAATGTATGGAATGTTTTTGTGTATGGAACTTATTAGAATATGCATTATTCGTTATTATGTTATTGTATCATACTAAGTTAAATTTCAGATTCAAGTTATAAGATGGAAGTAACGCGGAAGTGATTGCCAAATAATCAGGTATGCTTTTATATATAATTTTTTTCAATATTCGTTTGATATTCGCATTCGTTCGTATAAGATTCGTATCCGTATTCGTATTTTGAGGATATGGATCTTGATTTTTACATTCGTATAACATTCGTATTCGTAATATTAAAATGAATATGGTTATGGTATTACCTGAATTCGTATTCGTATTTGCCTGTTTTAGAAAAACAAGATCCATATCCTCTTAAAAACGAATATGGATACAAACGAATACGAATATAACCGCATCCGTTTGCTTCCCTAAACTGGACCATTACAGGAGAAGCCGTTTGGGCAAAAGATTGGAACACTTCCATTTTTTCCCCGCCGGCTCTGGTTGTCAGAAGTCGCCCGTGAAGAAACCCCCAGGACGCAGCCCAAGCTAGAGAGAGAGTGAGGTCTTCAAATGTCGAGGCTCCGATCTCTGTTGCAAGCTTCTCTCACTGCCACCAAAAGAGGTAATATGGGCGAACATTTCTCATCTCCATATCTATGAATGGTTTTGTCCGTCGGCAGCTCGTTCGTTCTCTCCATGTCATGTAACTTTCCCTGGTCTCTGCAACTCGCTCATCTTTTCCTTTTTTTGGAAAAAGAATTCACTAATAACTTAAGGCCTTATACAAAAGGGGAGGGATATCGGTGAAATCCCAATACCGATCTATGACATTCCTTTTACAACAAAACAACACGATTGTGAGCATGAATAACGTTATGACTGGTTGAAATGCTATCTTAGTGTTCTGCTGCTGCTGAAGGAGCTTTTGGCAGTTTTCAGTCCTCCTAAGGCCAGTTTGCTAACTGGGTTGGGTTGGGGTTGGGTTGGGGTACTCCTGTGAATAGCAAATTGTGTGGAGGGTTGGGAGGGTTGGAACGAGGGTATACCAGTGTAAACCGGTGTACACCAGCAACCAAACTGGCCCCTTAGCATCTTCCAATCGGGATGCGTAAAATGGTTTATCTGGTCTACCACGTATTCTTCAAGTTCAGCATGAATATTCAATAGTTGTTTGATGGAGCTTGCCAGCGTCTTCGGAAAATTCATCTCATGGGCAACTTTCGAAACTTATTGGCTCTGGATGGATGATGGCAATTATTTTTTTGTTATGTACCGTTGGTAAGTCGTCTCTTGAGTAAAAGCCGCATCTTGAAGAAGAAGCTTTCAACCAAAGCCGCCTCTTCAAGAGACGACTTCCACGAGCATATCAACTCCAGTGCACCTTCGAGACCCTCTCCACTCATTCCTCCTCCTCCTCCTCTTCCTCATTCTTATCCTCATTGTTGCTGCGCCTATTGCGACTTCCCCTATGTGTCTATTGATACACTTTTTCATTGTTGAGTTACACATCACGGACAGAGTCGTTCGGCAATTTGGTGGGATTCAGGGTATACTGATGCAAAACGGATTTTTGGCAACGACGGAAAAAATAAATTTGACTGTGGAATTTTTGACGGAGAAGAAAATGGAGTGATTGAGAGGAGAAAGCTCGTCAGAAAAATGAGGATTTTGGAATGAATCGTGAAGACCACGTTGAGAGAGAAAGAGAGAGACAGAGATAGAGAGATAAGAATCTCAATTTTACTTTAATTGAACTGTTTAAAACAATAGACTACCATCCCTTTATATAGGAGGGATGGGATTACAAAACTAGAAATAAATCAAATTCAAATCCCAACTTATCCTAATTTAGACTCTAATTGATTTGAGTAAAAATTCAAATCTACCTTATCCTAATTTGACTCTAACTAACTAAATTTGAAATTCAAATTGAAACCAACTAACTAATTTGAGATCACACATGATCTCGTTTATTTTAAAATAAAATTACGACGACTCAAATAAACATAAATAAGATTAGCCTCTAAATAATGGATAAAAAAAATAAAACATGAGGCCCTATTTATCCGTTTCACGCTGCGTCAGTTCTCTTCGGCTTGAAAAATTCGTCTCCCGACGAATTGCTGGATCTGCAGGATTGTAGGTTGATAAATTTAATTCAGCGTTCTCAATCATCCCAAGGAAGAACTGATGTAGAGCAAATGACGGAATCCAGGCGTGCGTGGTACGATGGTTGGAGCCGTTGACTTCGTGACGGAAGAGCATGCGTGGCGCAAATGCGGACGCCCATCTGGTTTCTGTCCCCTTGATATGGTGCTTGAAAAACTGATGTGGCATCTTCATGTTGGACAACTCGGCCTTTGGAGATTCCATAGCAAAGCAATAGCACAAGTATAGTAGAGGATGAGATGTGGCCAATGAATTAAGCCATGAGACCTTTAAATAGGTGAAACCCATGATCCTAATCCTAATTGGGTAGGAGGCCACCCAAATTTCTTTATTTCAGCCCTGCTTTTTAAATATTCCTTCTCCAGGGGGTTGAGTTGCAATTTTCGTACCCCTTCACTTAAACAAAAGTCATAAGATAAGTTTTTCAATTGGCCATAAGATAAAATATCATTGGAAGAGGGCCTCCTGGTAATATTCCCAATATATCTCATTACTTCTATTCTCAAGGGATCTGATGGAGGAGATATTCTCAAGTTTTGTTAGGGTTCGACACTTCTCTTTGGGAATACGTTGGCAGCGACAACATGATGGAGGCCTGGGGTGGCGATGTGTTATCACGGCTAGCGAATGATGATCGAGGTCTTCCAACGGAGATGGCTCTTGGGTCGACACAACTTGCGGGACAGAGCACACCGATGGGGAGATGTTGGTGGCGAGGCGGCTTTAGTTGGAGGACTAACGGGTGGTGGGAGGCACGGGAGAGAGTCGAGGGGTAGGGGAAGGGGGGTGGGAGGGTTTGCTGGAGGCGGTACGGGCCCGTCGGGGAGGGGCCGATAATAGGTTGAGATGAGGGTGGTTCTGGCGGAGTAGGGGGTGGTGGGATGGGGCTCTGGGGCTGGCGGTGCAGGTGCGGGCGAAGGGGAGGGAAGGGGAGTTTGCGGTGGCACAAGAAGGACGTGGAGGGGGTTGGTGAAGTCGCTGGAGGAAGGGGATAGGAGGTTGGTTGTGCGGGAGAAGGTGGTGTGGTTGTTTCGGTGGAGGGAGAGGGTTGCAGCGAGGCTGGGGGGGGGGGGGGCGCCGGAGGTGTGAGGGTATTGGGAGGGGGTGCTGGGGCCGGGGTTGGGGGGAATGTCGGGGTGGCGGAGATGGATTGCGGAAGAGGTGGTGTGGCTGTTATGAGGACGCAGTGGGCTGCAATTGGGCAAGTGGGGTTGCCGGAGGTGCTGGGGCTGCAGCGGGGGTCCGCGAGAGGGCTGCGGGTGGGTTGTATATCAATTTCTGCGGTGTTTTTAAGTCTGAAAATACTTGGACAGCAAGCAGATCGACACTTTTTTCTCCTGCCATGGTCTGGGACTGCGAGCAAATTGTTATTGACGACGAGATTTCGTGATTTTCTTCGTTGTGGGTCTGGTTACGGCTTTTATGACCGAAGATTTTGATTCGGCGGCTCATAGAATCTCGAAATTACCCATCAAATCTCGTAGCTTTGATTGGAAATCAAGCAGTACATCCATCATCTCCTTATCGTAAGCTTCTTCGGCTCGCCGTTTATGCTCCGACGAATGATGGTCTTGTCGCATGTTGGCGCGGACGTCTGGACGGATCGTCAGATCGTGAGGACGATATGTAGGCCATGCTCTGATACCAAATGATGCAAGACGGATTTTTTGGCAACGACGGAAAAAAATAAATTTGATTGTGGAATTTTCGACGGAGAGAAAATGGAGTGGTTGAGAGGAGAAGCTCGTCGGAAAAACGAGGGATTTTGGGAATGAATCGGATGAAGACCACGCTGAGAGAGAGAGAGAGAAAGATAGAGAGATAAGAATCTCAATTTTACTTTAACTTGAACTGTTTAAAACAATAGACTACCATCCCTTTATATAGGAGGGACGTGATTACAAAACTAGAAACAAATCAAATTCAAATCCCAACTTATCCTAATTTAGACTCTAATTGATTTGAATAAAAATTCAAATCTACCTTATCCTAATTTGACTTTAACTAATTAAATTTGAAATTCAAATTGAAACCAACTAACTAATTTGAGATCACACATGATCTGTTTTATTTAAATAAAATTACGACGACTCAAATAAACGTAAATAAAATTAGCCTTTAAATAACGAATAAAAAAATAAAACATGAGGTCCTATTTATCCGTTTCACGCTGCATCATATACCAATGCCTTGTGATACCTCGTCTCGTCTGCATTTCATTTATTTACGAGGAAAGACTAACGTAGATTGAGCAGAGTTGCATACGGTGTACGTTAGACTGTGTAGCATCCATAGGGATTACGTTATACTGATATCTCCCATCTGATTTGGAGGACATGATATGACCCATGACTACTTGCCATGGTATCACAATATTACCCGATGATCAGTTGGTCGACACGGGTGCACGCTGGATTATCTTGTAAGTTCTAAGCTACTTTACGTAGCAATCATTTTGTTCTATTTTATATGATTCTAACAAACGTCCTATTACTGGTGTCCCGTTTTAATGAGATAGTATATCTTTCAGATGATGATGCTTCGCGAATGTGGGAGCTTGTTAACGAAGTAAGCCTATGTCTACGTGAGTCAATCTAGAGGCAATTCAGGGATGACTCAGAGGAGGAGGCTGTCGAGAAAGATATCGAGGTTGAAGCTGCATCTCAGCAATGTGGACGTGGCCGAGGACGGGGTATGTGCCTATCGACAGAGGGCAACTAGGACTTGCGCGAAGGAGATGTCCCGGTTGAGACATAGATACCCCAGTTTAGTATAGAGTTTTGAGACTCCCATTCCTAAATTAGGCCCATCGAGAGAGCTTGCCACACCGTCTGCACCATGGAGGGATCGAATTGTTACAGATGCAAGAACTTCGCGTCACTCACCCCTTCCAATATTGTACTTCTGTGGTATTGAAGAAACGGATGTGGACCACATTGCTCATCTAGATCAACACAACCAACTCCGTGGATTCAACTGAAGCACACCCAAGACATCGACAACCGTAAAGAGACCGATCAAGTTGCAATACAAATGGAGAAGGGGACGTCAAGGTTGAAACCATATCCGTGCGATTGTTATTGTAATATAAAACATGCATGACATTTCTAAATGAACTATATATGCATATCTTCCTTTTTCTGAATGAAATATGAATACAAAGATTCCAAGTTTATTTGTTGTTGATTTGCGTTCTTGTTGCGGATCATCTTTCTTCTGTTGACATTTTTTTGATTTAATAAAATGTTTCTCTCCCTAAAAAAACAAAAGCAACAACTCTGCTGGTGTAGAGCACCACACCGACATAGCTGCTGCTTCTGTTTTTTTATCTAGGTTAAAGGTGCTTCTTTAAGAGACATCCCAGGTTAAAAAAGCTGACTCTTCAAGAAGCGACTTTGGTTGAAAGCTCTTCTTCAAGAGGCGGCTTTTACTTAACCAAAGCCGCCTCTTGAAGAGGCAGTCCACCTACAGTACGCAAAAAAAATTGCGATCGTCCATGGCCAATAAATTTTGAAAGTTGTCCCTGTGATGAATTTTCCTCGGGATTTTTGACTTCCCATAGTTGATGAGCTATCCCAAGATTCATCAAAGATGTGATTAAATATCATCAAAGATTTTTTTTGACGAAAAAGAGGGTGAGATCCCGAGATGGGATTCACCACAATTCATTAATAGTGTTCAGAAAACATTACCTGAAAGACCGGAAATGAAAAAGAGAATTACAATGAGCTACTACATTTTCTGTATAAAACCCTTGACTCTTAAAAACAAGATCATTCCTTCCTCCCCAGATTGCCCACAACATTGCAAAAGGCAATGCACAATTTTGCTACGTGTCGCACTCCCATCTATTGATCTTACACATTTTGCTAGTAAGGATACTGTCCCCCCTAAAGCCCAGAACGCTTTGGCGAATTCTTTCTTTAGCAAAATCGTAAAAGATATGGAAGCTGAGTTTGACATGTCTGCTAGGCAAAAAGCAATTTTCCATTGTTTACAAGCTGAACATGCCCAAGATTTCCTACTTGCCATTCCTATTGAGAGGCTTGGATTGCATATGTCACCCATTGAATATCGTAGTATTCTCAAGTACCGCCTCATGATTCCCCTTTTCCCACCAGATGAGGCTTGTCCAGTATGCCACAAATCTTGCTTGGATGCTTTTGGGGATCATGCCGTTCATTGTCGCGAGCTTCCAGGTTTTAAATACAGACATGATCTTGTCAGAGATGTTCTATTTGATATACTCAGACATGCAGGTGTTGCTTCAAAAAAAAAAGCACCAGTGAATTTCTTAACTGATCCACAAGAGGGGAGATCGACACTTAGACCGGCAGATGTCTTGATATTTGGGTGGGCTGGAGGAAAGCATGCATGTCTTGATTTGACTGGAGTGTCTCCATTGGTGGGTCCGATAAAGAATGATTTTGTTGCGGGATGCGCTGCACAAAAAGCTGCCTTAGCTAAAGTGGCTAAGCATGAGAAGGCCTGCATTGACAATCAACACGTATTCATCCCCTTTGGTTTTGATACATTTGGGTTCTTGGCAAGTGAAGCAGTGGAGCTCCTTTAGAGGATTCAAAAAATCATGCATAGCAATGATATGGTCCCCAAGTCAGTGAATGTTGTATTTCGAAGAATTGGTTTTGCCATTCAAAAGGGATTGGCGGCGCAGCTTGTTGCCCGTCTCCCATCAATTTCTATGCAACTTTCTTTCTATCTCTATCAATGCTCATTTTGTTAATATATTATTTTATGTAATGTAATGCACAATCGTCCAACGAATTACCCTCAACATCTCTCAGAGAAACCCATAACTCAGTAAAACCCGTAGTTGAGACCCAAACTGGCCCTATTTCTCTCCACGTCTACGCCGAAGAGGGGCAATAGAAGAAAAGGTGTTCCATGTCCTCAACCTGTTCACCACATCTGTCACGGGACATATCAACGATACCAAACAATCTGCTTCCTCGCTTTGTCACTCAGCTTGCCCCTCCTCAGACACCGGAGGAAAACCTTAACCTTGAAGGATATCTTGGATGATTTTCATGTCTCCACAGAGGTCTCTGTCTTGGCTGTCCTCCTCCCCTCTAAACTCCACATATGCCTTCTTCGTCGAGAACCTTCCTCCACCATCCCATTCGAAGTGATCTGTGCCCTCGGAGATGTAAGCAGGCGAAGGCAACTCCGACTGCAATCTGATAAGCTCCTCCAATCTCTGATGGGAGAGATCCACAAGGAAATCCAGCATCCAATTGCCTGACCCTCCCACCTGAGCAACAAAACAATCCTTCGAAGAGGCAAGGGCGAATAACCTCAAGAGCCCCCTCCACATTCTAGTTATCACGTCAAAAAACGAAATGGCTCACCATCCTCCAGTGTCGACTTCGGTTTCAACTCCATGAGTGGCAAAACAATACGCACCCCTGCCCATAAGAATGACTTGAAGCGAACCCTACATGCCACAAGTGCGCCTTTCACTGCGTAATTTTCCCTGAAAAGTCTTGCTGCCGGCCTCGATGACTCCCCCAAGATATATACCACCCACTTCGCCAGCAATGCCTTATTCATGCACTCTGTATCCTGAACACCTAAACCACCTTCTCCCTTATACCGCGTCACCTCCTCCCATGCCCCAAGGTTGAGACATGGCCCCTGCTGCATACCATTAGATCAGAAAAATCTGCGAATCATAGATTCAATCTTTTTCCTCACACCTGACGACATGAGACAGGTGGAGAGGAAGAAGATGGGGATGACCGGAAGACCGTGCTTCAGGAGGATCAGCTTACCCCCTCTAGAGAGTGTCATCGCCTTCCAGCCCGCCAATTTCTGCTCGAATATGCTAATGACCAAGTCTCAGTCGGACTTCTTAAGTTCCTAGCGATTATTGGAAGACCAAGGTACGTAATGGGTAGCTCCCCAAGAGGACAACCCAACATCTCTGCCGCCCTGCGACTTTCGCTTTCCGCCAACCCAAAGGGAATCACCATTGACTTTTGCTTATTAATTTTCAACCTAGAAGGGTCCCCAAAAATCTCCATTAGCCGGTCCGTTCTTCTGATCAATAGTGCTGCTCCCGTTCTCTTCTTCCAAAACCTTGTTATAGAGAAGTTCAACTTGTTTGATTATTCCGTTTACAACTTCAGTTGGTGGTCCTTCTTGTAGCACATTAACTCCGACTTTAATATTCCGCTTATGAATTTTCCAATGGCTTTAACGAAACTTTATCTTATGGAGTTTGACAATAATGTTATCCAAATCTTTTTTCCTCTCCAACAACTTGTGAATCTTCTCCTTGAAGGCACTCTCATTGGTCCACCAAATCTCAATTTTCTAGGGTCTTAGTTTCCTAGAAGCTCTCATATAGTTTTCGGGAGGATTGCGCATCAATTGCTGCCAACAACTCCCTCTTCCTTTATGTGTTACTATAATTAATGGCTTGTGTTCTCTCAAAAACTTGTGGGTGCATTACTGCATCCGAATTGGATGACGCCTTTAATTTATCAGAATCATATTGACTCTTTTAGTTCAAATTGAGAAAATAGATGGTTGCTCTGTACATGGGATGGCCAAAACATGATATCGAATTCTTCGTCATTGTTTGAATAAAAAAAAGAATAACAAAAACCAAAATCAAATCAAAACCTTAGTTTAATTATAAATATACAAGATATCGTTCTTAATTCTTTTCCTCAAACACTTTTTCCCATTCTTTATAGCCTCTTCCCCATTGATTCTTATTTCAACATCTACTGTGTTCGACTTGGAGCATTGGCATGAACATAACAAGCAGAGTGTACTAATTTCATCTAATGGGATATTATAGGGTTCAATACAAGGTTGCAAATATCGGTAGTTTGTAATTGTTAGGTCGGGTCACAAACTAAGGATTAACAGACAATCGGGTGACTAAATGGATTCAGTCGGACTTTAGTTGATTTTTGTATTTTTTAATTATTTCAAATATATAAACCAACAACAACAACAACACAACAACAAAACCTTTTCCCACAATTAAGTAGGGTCGGTTACATGGATTCTTTGCCTCCATTTAGATCTATATTGGGTCAATCTCGGGCTTATGTCCAAAAAAACTAAGATCCCTTCGTATAGTCTCATTTCAACACTTCTTGGGTCGTCCTCGTCCTCTCTTAGCCGGCTCAATATACCAAAACTCGCATCTCCTAACCGGGTGCATCATCTGACCTCCTTTGCAAATGACCAAACCACCTCAAGCGGTTTTCTCGCATCTTATCCTCGATCAGAGCTACACCAACTTTCCTTGTGATTGCATCATTCTGAATCCGATCTTTACGTGTGTGTGCACACATCCATCTTAGCATTTTCATTTCTGCTACTGTCATTCTCTACACATGTCTATGTTTCGCATGCCAACATTCAGATCTATAGAGCATAGCAGGTTTTACAGCGGCTTTGTAGAACTTTCCTTTGATTTTTAAAGAAATTTTGTTATCACAGAGAACAACAAAGGCTCCTCCCCACTTTAACCAGCCTGCATTTATTCTATCAGTAACATCTCCATCAATTTCCCCATCATGTTGCGAAATAGATCCCAAGTATCTAAAAGAATCTCTCTTCCGAATGTTATCGTCACCAATCTTCGCCTCGATTCCTTCATTATTGCTTCCATCAAAAGTGCACTCCATATATTCACTTTAGCCCTACTTATATGAAATCCTTTAGTCTCCAATGTCTATCTCTAGACCTCAAGCTTCTCATTTACTCCATTTATAGTCTCATCAATCAATACAATATCATCAACAAATAACATACACCAAGGTATCTCATCCTGAATGTGACTTGTCAACTCGTCCATAATCAAAGTAAAAAGAAATGAACTCAAAGTTGAACCTTGATTTTAACCAATGTTGATGCTAAACTAGCTACTCTTCCTAGATAGGATCCTTACACAAGATAAAGTCCTAACATACATATCTTTTATGAGGTTAATGTATATGATAGATACGTGTCTCTTCTCCAAAACTCTCCACAATCTTACGTGGGATAGATTCATAAGCCTTCTCCAAATCAATAAAAGTCATATGAAGGTTCTTCCTTTGAGCTCTATAAATCTCCATTGTTTTCCTCATCTAATGGATGACTTCAATAGTTGAGCGACTTGGCATGAGTCCGAATTGATTTCCTTTTACTTTGGAAACTTGCCTCAACCTTCTTTTGATCACACTTCCCCAAATTTTCATAGTGTAACTCATCAACTTAATACCTCTGTAAATTAAACAATTTTGAATGTCCCCTTTGTTCTTATAAAGAGGCACCACGATACCTCTCCTTCAATCTTCATGCATTTTCTTGCTTCGCATAATAACATTGAATAAATTTGTAAGCCAAGTTAAACCACATGCACGTAAAACTCTCCATACTTCTATAGGAATGTCATCCGGTCCTACACCTTTTCCAAGCCTCATAACCTTCAAAGCTTCAACTACTTCCTTTCTTTGGATTCGTGCATAGCTTGCATGATTCTAGTAAATTTCACTACTAGCTAGATCACTCAAAGCGATATCTCTATTTCCTTCCTCAACGAAAAGCTTATGAAAATACTGCTTCCGTCTAGTCTCTATATCCTTCTGAGTAACAAACATATGACTTTCCTCATCCTTAACGCATCTCACTTGAGAAAGGTCTTTGTCTTTCTTTCTCTTGCTTTGGCCAACCTGAATATAACCTTTTGGCCCTCCTTAGAGTAGATGTTTGCTTAAATTCATGTTGAAAAGATCCGGCTGTCTTGAGGCAACTTCTTAAATAGTATTTTTTTTTAAAAATACTATTTAGGAAGCTGTCTCTGATTGTTTTACGCTGGCTGTCGGCTACCTAATGCAACCCTCCTTAATTTACCCGAGCTTGAGATATACTATAGCTGGGTTTTCAAATATATAAACATTTTATATAAATTTATTCTTATATATTTTACTTAAATTTCTACATTTTCTGTACTATCATAATGAAATAAAAATAACAACTGAAGTCTAACTGAACATTAAGCACATTAAGCATTTTAGATTAAGTTTGCTTTTTTAAAAAAGCAGAAAAATAGTCTTAGAAAAAACGACCGACTAATTGGCCTACTTGGCCGACTAAGGGCTGATTAGCCTTTGTCGGAGCAGCCACCCCACCTTGTATACTAAATGGGCCGACTAAAGGGGTTAGTCGGCCATTTTTCATAAGCTTGGTTCAATCTACGCATAGAATGCACAAGACTTGGGAAAAATTACTGACAAGTCATCTCAATCATGTAACCTATCTTATATGTAAATTGTTGGATTTGGTAACATTCCCTTGACATGAAGAAAATAGATTTGTTTTAAGTCATAGTTTTTTCTTACTTATTTGATATAGGACGGCTGCTCTGTTGCAAACACCTAAGTTATTAGCTCGACTTACACATTGGGTATGCTTTAAGACGAGACCTGATAGCCTCTGACATCTATTATAGATGTTGCCTTTGATTACTGGTGATGATTAAGTGTTCCGTGCTCGCCTTTCCATGGTCCTACACATAGTAAGAGCTCCATGCACTGGGCTGTCCTTTTGAACTACCAGTATATGCTGTCTGTTATGTTGCTTAATGGAGCTAATTTGCCATATTTGTTAATCTGGGTGAAATATAAAGATATCCAAATAACGAATTCCACTGCTTTCTGGGTTTAGAACTGTTTATCTCTAGGACTTAACCCTGGGTGTTGTAGTTACACAGTGTTGAACTGAGGTATTGCTGGGAACATCTTTTGGAAAAAAAATAGCCCTCTTCCAAGCATCAATGTTGCAAGTTTTAATCAGAGTAAATTACAAAAAAGTCCCTGAACAATACAACTGATTTCGATATCATACTTGAACTTTAAAAGGTAATAATGTGGTGTCCGAACTTTAAGATTCTTTTCAATGTGATCCTTAGCTATCGAAATTTAGTTGATTATTTCGTCTTTCCAACCTTATATTTCAATAGTCAATGACCACATCGAAACGAATATTAAAGTTCGAGTAGGACATTGTTACCTTTAAAGTTCATGCATGACATCGAAATTGGGTGTATAATTCAGAGACTTTTTTTGTAATTTACTATTTTAATTATGCATTATATAAATATACATCCTATTTATATTTATACGTTTGAATGCAGCTTTAGAATGGAACGTAGAAAGCTTGATGCCGCCAAGTGAAAAATATATATTCCGTTTCAATTTGCAGGGAGAATTGCAGAAGTGGCATTTATACTCTGATTCTGAATACGGAGGTATTCGTTGTTACAGTTTATTTACTTCTCAATGTAATGTTTAGAATCCATTAAGTTGGCTGCATCCGCTTTTTGAAGATATAATATATGTAATGCTCAAAATCGATTATAATGGTTTAATTACGTTTCATTCTCTTTTGAAAAAGAAATAGGATTAAATTTGCTCCATCTCACACAAAGTTGTTAAAATAGCACGACAAAGTGTGCAATCTCTATATAAACCTATAGACAATTTCTTAATAAATATGTATATTATGGAGATGACTTGGGCGTTGCCGAGGACCCCCCTTCCCCCTTTCACGAGATTGGACGTTGCGGAGGACTCATTCTGACCACACACTAATTCTGTGGTCGTCAGGGGAACAGAGGAGCAACGGATTTTTTTTTGCTATGAACAGAGCTGGCTATTGGAGGAGGGTTTTAGGGAGACGGTTGCGGAGCGGTGGAGAAGCTGGTCCCCTTAGGGCTCGACTGTATCTCGGTTAGCGGTGAAGTTGAGGATGCTGTCTAACTACTTTCGAGAGAGAGGTCAAGGCGAGGCGGAGGGCTAGAAGGGGGGAAGCTTAGGCTGGAGTTGCGGGGACGGGTTAGATGATGAGAGAGGGATGAACCAGGATGAGCCAACGGAGAGACTGGGTCTGCTTGAAGAAATACCGCTGGAAGACAAAAAAGAAGAGGTGGAGTTGAGACAAAGATCCATGCAAAAGTGGTTGAAAGAAGGGGATGCCAACACGAGATTTTTCCACTCCGTGGCTTCTGGGAGGAGGAGAAGGAACTATTTGCACGACATTGAGATTGGGGGGGTCACAATTTCGGGGGCGCAACTTGGCAGTGCGTTGTGGGGCCACTTTGTTGAGGCGACACAAAGGAGAATGGGGGATGGTTGGGGGTGGTTGGGAAGAGGGGTGGAGACTTGTCTTGTGAGCAAGCGGAGAGGTTAGTGGTCCCCTTCTCTATGTCAAAGTTGAAGAGTGCTGTCTGGGGGTTGATTGCGGATGGTGCTCCTGGTCTGGATGGTTTCCGGTGTCGTTCTACCGAGAGTTTTGAGAGTTGCTGAAGGAGGAGATCTTGGAGGTGCTTAATGAGTCTAGGGAAGAGAATAGAGGCTTCGAGAAGGTCAGCCAACTGCTATTCCTCCTTCCAAAGAAGGAGGCTCTGGTGAGGGTGGAGGATTTTAGACCTATTGAGCTTTCCAACACCTTCTACTTGATTGTGGCTAAGATTCTGGTGAACCGGCTGAAGCCTGAAGGTGGTGTTGGGCTCAGTGATACTTCATGGGCAGTCAGCATTTATCCCAGAGCAGCAGATGACAGATGGATTGGTGATGGCTTCGGAGATTTGCCTTAAGTAGAAATGTTCTAGGAAGAAGGGGGTTATATGGAAGATCGACTACGCCAAAGCTTATGACCGCGTCGACTGGAATTTCTTGTGGACGTCCCTACGGAGGAGAGGTTTCCTTGACATATAGGTTGCATGGGTGAAGAGGTGCGTTACTACTTCCTATTCAAGCATGGTGAATCGTAGACCGGAGGGGGGTTTCTTTCAACCACAACAGGGGTCCGACAGGGCTGTCCGTTGGCCCATATGCTATTTGTGCCAGTGGCGGATGCTTTGGCTATTCTTTTCATGCAAGCGATGGAGGCAGAGCGGTCTGAAAGTTTTAGGCTAGACGATATCTCAGTCCCTCTACTACAATATGCAGATGATACGATCTTAGTACTTGGTGGATCTGAGGAGCAGAATGGTAATGTGGCTCAGCTAGTCGAAATTTTCAACAGTCTATCTGGTCTGGAGATTAATAGGCACAAGTCGATGGTCATTACTTTTGTGATGGACGATGGGGAATGCGCCAATCTTGCGGATTTGACCGGGTGCCCCTTGGGGACCTTCCTATCTCCTATCCGGGGCTGCCGTTGGTGACAGGAAAGTTGAGCAAGTCAGACTCGGATATGGTGGTGCAAATAATGGAATAGTGGTTGGTTGGGTAGAAGGCAATCACGCTGTCTAGGAGGGGGAAAATTGATTCTATTGAAGCATGCGCTCTCGGTCATTCCTATTTTCTTCTTTTCTGTTCGTTTGATGCCGGTGGGAGTTAAAAAGAAGATTGAGTCTTTGATGAGGAGATTCTTCTGGTCGGACGAGAAGCAACAGAGATCCGTGCTACATCTGGTGAGATGAGAAGAAGTCACGAAGGGGCGTATAGACGGAGGTCTAGGGATGCGCGATATCGAGACCATGAACAAGGTGCTTCTCGCAAAGTGGGTGATTCACATTTGGGGTTCTTCTTGCCTGCTGGCTGCCGGGCTTGTGAGGAAAATCTATGGTGTGAGAGGTGAGCTGGTGGCTAGGGGAGTGTGGTATGGGTCCCCACTCTGGGCAAGGATCTGTAAGGTGTTGCCTTTGGTTGGTTATAGGATGCGGCCTAAGGTGGGGAATGGTTACATTTTCAGATTCTGGCGCGACGATTGGACGGGGGAGGGAGCCCTTGACGTTAGATTTCCGAGACTACTTGCATTGGCGGCATCGAGGGAGATTCCTATTGCGTAGGTGGCGGATTCGGGTACGTGGTCGCCGATATTCCTATCGGACCTGTCGGGGCATCGCCGGAGGAGTTTGTCAGATTGCAGGCGGAACTTCCACCGCCGGGTGACTTAGAGCATGACATTGACCATTTTGAGTGGGATGGTGCAAGATTCTCTGTTAAGAAAGCTTATGAGGAAATGAGGAGAGTGGAAAAGGTGTAAGATCTGGATCTTTGTTAAGATATGAAGGTGGGTTGAGCAGCTAAGATCCCGTACAGGGTTATGGTCTTCTTGTGGTGCCTGAGAAGGGATCATATGTGCGATAAAGCGAGGAGGGGGAGGATGTTTGGTGTGATGGGCACTCTATGCGACAGGCGCCACAAGATGGTGGAGGACTCGGATCATCTGTTCTTCAAGTGCTCGGCATCAGAGCATGTTTGGAGAGAGGCAGGGATTTCGTGGGTGGCGACTGGCGGGGCAGTGGAATTCTGGAGGTTGGTTCGGGTAGTGGGATCAAACTTTACAGACGACTGTTCCAAGCCTTTTGCTGTTCTGTGGGCCATATGGGTAGGGAGAAATGATGCGGTATTCAACAACCAGAGGTTTTATTCCGAAAATATTGTAGCTCATTGTAACACGCTATATAACTCTTGGGTCTCAAGGTAATGTTCTCCAAACCTTTAATGAAATAGATGTTGCGGTGACTCTCACTTTGGGAGATCACCCTCTTTTCCATCAAAAAATATCATGGAGATGACTATTAATTCAGTTTTTGGGAACTATTTTGCAAAAAGCTTTTAGAAAGATCATAAATGGTTTGCAGCTTTGTCTTGGTGGAGATCATATATTCTGTTTTTGGAGAGCTCGTTATCTTGGCTAATGAGTTTTTAATCCTTTGCATGTTGTTATGACCAAAGATCTTGCCATAGAAGGGACACATGCCACTGTTGGTGGGGCTATGCATGGTTCATGGGTTAGATGGGTACCTGATCCGATCAGTATGGATTGATCTTAAACCTATCAGTATCGTACAAATCATTTTGGATGGGGTATCCAACCCTCTTTGACCTGAGACATACTGGGCTCCGACCTTGTGATCCATGGACACCCATGGGTCGACCTATTCATTGCATCTCCAACCTGGACGATGCCCTTGTGTCAACCCATCTCATTGCCCCTCCAACCAGAATGATTTTCATGGGTCTACCGATCTCCCTACCCATCCCGACTTGATCGAGATTTCGGTAATTGAGATCGATTCGAATCAAAATGGAGTCCATGTAGGACTAAAGATCGATTCAATCATCAAATTTCTGAAATAGAAATCAGATGCGAGCAAAGGAGATACTCCGGACGAAATGAGGGCTAAGATCTCATCTAAGATATACGAGTTGGATTATACGATGGCACCATGTTACAACTCCCTCAAGATCCCCTACTTGATCCGTAGTGAAGGCAATCATGCATGTCGTTGTTGTTGCAATCTCCCACCCATGAAGATCTCTTCTAATTGCCACAAATGTGCATGTTGATCCCTTACATGCTGCCTATATCCTCGCAGTAGTTCCATCATCGGGATCTGCTGCTGTTATGATTGATGCAACTGCCTAGAAGTCGAGGTCACATACATGTTCGGTGCGTACACATGCAGTTAGTTCTTGGCCGTGACCGCGATCATAGACTGGAGCTTCACCTTGGAGTCGTGGATTTGAGCTTGGAGTAACTTGAGATGCTGCTGGAGGAAGGAGATGCTTGTCAGGCAACCTTGGACGGGATCACGAAGGAGCAGCTCGACCTCGTAGTCGAGGTTGTTGACAACTTCAGAGCGCCCCAAAAAGGGTCGATGTCGATGAGGATGTTGGAGATATTGTTGTCACCGAAGGCATTGTGGATGACCATGAACCTCTTGAGGTCCTCTGGCGAGAAGTAGGGCGCGGAGATGCATTTCGACGTGCACCTGTGGTAGACATGCTTGCAGGAAATTGAGAAAGGAGAAGGGGATGGAGGATAAGGAAGGAGAAGGGCATGATTTTGTTAATTTATAAAGAATGGTAAATATGACCCGTTTCAAAAGGAATCTATTTACTTCAATGGACAAATAAACGAAATTAACCCCAGGGTTCGTGGTGTAAGAGTTAATAGGTTTGTGGGGTCGAGGTGATAATTACGGTCAAGGTTTTAAATTTCGATTTCGATTTTGTTTTGAGATGTTGAAAAAACGAAACAATTTCAAAATTTCAGTGAAATTTCGCCAATTTCAACCTAGATTTGTGAAGGAAGGGTTTGTATCAAGTTTTCAATTTCAGTTTCGGTAGGGTGTCGAAACGGAAATTTCGCCAAATTTCACGAAATTTGGAACTTTGATTTTTGTATTTACAGGGTCGAGAAGGTAATTGACAAAGTTTTTAGGGTCTGTATTATCGAAATCCCAAAAATAAATCAAACATAGATAAATGTTTATAGTAACTAATAGCATTATCATTACAATAATACAAACTGAATAACATAAACTATTGATATGCTTTAAATCATAAACATTTGTTCTTCGGAACCCAGTTGAAGATCCGTTCCGATGTCCCCTCTCTGCCAACATACCCTACCAACACGGTGCAGGAAGTAAATAAACTATTTATGAACTTCACATCACCGAAACATGGAAAATTAGCAAACTGTTTGCATAAAGCATTGTATGTTCATCGTTTGAATAAGAAATTTTAGCAAAACGATTTGTACTTTGTGAAACCATTAAATTAGTGAAACTATTTTCCTAACATGGTTTTTGATATTCTATTGAATATTAAGATGAGATCAATGTTACCTCTTGAAGCGTGAATCTCTAAAGTAAGAGATCTCCTGAATAAAATCGATATGCAGTGTCTCTCTCGTGGGCACGGAGATGAATCGTGTTGCTTTCGACAAACTTGGACGTCGTCCTCACAAACACGGCTTCAAGAAGAGGCACGTATAAGTTGTATACACCCAAGACTTTTCTCTTTCTCCAAGGTACAAAATTCTTAAGGGACTGTGCTCTCCAAAACTCAAGTGAATAAAAGAGTGAGTTTTACTCTCTTTTATACATATTGTACACACATATTGAAGAGTCTTCTCTTCAAGTAGGCATGTGCAATGATAGCCCTTGGATTGTTGATCAAGGCTTAACATCAAGTCCTTGTTCGATAATACAATTACCTCCTTATTTATCTCTAATAAATTTAGGTAATAAATTAAGCAACAAATCAATAAAGAGTTCAGTTCAAGGACTCTTTGTAGTGGTGCCATGTGTCAATGCACACGTTCAACAAATTCTATATATGGAATGAGATTGTTGTTAATTTATTAATTGATTAATCAATAAATAATGCAACAATATTAAGATCCTTATTCTCAATAGGAATCAATATAATGGTGCTACGTGTACAACCATTGTACACGCCCCATTTTGACTAAATATAGTCATGATTGTTGTCTTTTATTTATCAATCAATTATCTTGATAATCACATTATCATTATTGGAGAAATTATGGAAATAATCCTTATAGCTTATGAATCATATCCATAAGCACAAATTTCATGCATTAGAAATATCATGCAAATCATATAAAAATCAATTTAGATCTATAAAATTACTATGAATCGATCTCACATAATTTCATGCATTAGAAATATCATGCAAATCATATTTACGTATATATTATTTACATGAATCATATTCATTTTTTTGAGAGTATGGGTGAGCCCCCTATTGGGAGTCACCGCCAAGAGCATTTCATTACATGAATCATATACATATAAATATTAATTATTGTGAATCATCATTCACATTAATTAATGAAACAATTTGTGAATCAAACACAAAAATGCCCTTATGAAAAAATGTAATAATAATAATTATTACAACATCGACATCTTTAAGTAGGAGGCCTAATCCAATCAGCACTCATGGGATACAAATGCAGATACTTGGAGATCATGTCAGGGGAGTCATACTATCCATGTATAGTGACTTGAAATATAGATATCAATCCAATTTCAAGGTTATTTTTTAGCTTGAAATTTATACAATATTATCAATTGAGCTCGAGTGGAACATTTCACACTCTAAATGAGCTCAACGAAACACAAGCCACTCTATGTGAGCTCGAGAAAGTATCAGTGAGCTGAACCCGGCTTCCTTGACCATTTCTAATCAAAGTCCAAATCATTTGAACTTAGAAATGAACTCAAGGAACTTATATATTTCTATTTCCATGACAATTTCTGTTTCCAACGTTTGAACATTGGATTTGGAATTGTAAATTGGATTTAAATGAATTGTGATTTAATCCAATTAATTCTCAAATCATCAAGCAAAATGGAACCACTAAAATCCATTTCGTTTCATCACTCCCTCGGAATGGAAGTGTCATGGCGGATGATCTATTATGATAGAGTTCATCATTCACACTAGAGAAAAACATTGATATATCCGCAGTTCAAACCCTAGTTTGATTGTCTTCTTCAGAATAAATCAATAGATTTCTCATTTGATATCTGGGCGACAATGTTAACCATACTATCCAAAAGCATATATATTAATATCTCGAATTCGTGTCTTATTTCATAAATAAGATGACCATACGTGTAATTCATCTTGACCACAAATTATCTCACGAGTGAGCTCTGTCTCCCGATTTATCAATTATGAACCCGTATTATTCCTTTGAGAGATCATGCATCTCATATGTCTTAATATACATATCGACGTGTCGGTATATGAACCTTGGCTAGGTTACCGATCTACTATGTGCATACTCACGCATATAGATGCATATCTGTCTTTAATCAAAGGGATGTGTGCCTGATCATGATAGTTACGATTTAGGTCTTAGTTTATCTTGACCTCATCAAGTCAACTCTTTGACTTGATTATTCCAATACTTTCGAATCTAAATTCCTATGCAGATGACATGCATCAAGAAGTCAGGTGGAAATCGGTCTACGGAGAAAGGTTATCATATTTTTCTCAGATTGGAGATTTTTATTGAATATCACATGTTTGAAGTCAGCTATGTCCTCCAAAGTGCATGGTATTCAATATGGCCATGGTACATAACCCTAATTGACAAAGAGACCTTAATAACAAAGTGCATTCATATTTATTTATTCATTTTATTTCAGATGGACATGATAAAACACTATCTTTTTTTGCATTAGTGGGTCGCCAAGGATTTACAAATCCTACAATCTCCCACTAGCCCTTAGAGCCATTCATGTACAACTCTCAACCCATATTCATTACATGTTGGTTGAAGACCTTTTGAGTCAATGGTTTGGTCCACAGAGGTAAACTTGGTGATCATGATTTCATCACGCTTCTGGATCTCACGGATGATGTGACATTTCCTCTCCACGTGTTTGCTTCTTTGATGCCACCAGGGTTCCTTTGCTAGCGTTATTGCACCCGTGTTATCACAGAGCAATATGATGGGGGATTCTGATGAGGAAACTATGCCAAGTTATCGGATGAACTTACACAACCGGACAGCTTCTTTAGCAGTATCCGATGCGAGTATGTATTTTGCTTCGGTTGTCGAATCAACCGTAGTGTCCTGCTTCTTGCTTCTCTAGCTCACAACACTACCGTTCAACATGAATAAGAACCCCGAGGTTGATTTCCTATCATCAACATCTGATTGGAAATCTGAATCTGTGTATCCTAAGACTTAGAGATCATTATTTTCATAAATTAAGACGTAGTCTTGAGTTCTTCTTAGATACTTGAAAATACTTTTCACTGCAATCCAGTGTTTCTCTCCATAGCAAGATTGGTAACCGATTACCACTCCTATTAATGGCAGATATGTGATCTAGTACACATCATGGCATACATCAGACTTCCCACAACCGATACGTAAGGACACCCGGTTATGGATTTCTTTTCTTCAATAGTTTGAGGAGCCATCCCGTTGGACAAGTAAATACCATGTTTTAAGGGAAGGAAACCTTTTTTGAAATTATCCATACTGAATCTTTCGAAGATTTTCTTGATGTATCCTTATTGTGATAGTCCCAATATCATCTTTTCTCTCTTTCTGAATAGTTTCAGACCCAAGATGTACGAGACATCTTTGAGATCATTCATCTCAAAGGTATTGGACAACCCGATTTTATCATTTTAACACTAGTCATCATCCCTATATCATTCCCAGTGATAAGGATGCCATCTACATAAAGCACAATGAACATGACAACACTCCCACAAAGCTTTTTGTATACACATGGCTCATCCAGATTCTGCACGAAATCTTAACTCTTTATGGTTTCATTGAATCGGATGTTCCAACTATGAGAAGCTTGTTTAAGTCTATAGATGGATTTCTTTAGCTTGCACACTTTTCCTTCTTCAACCATGAAGTATGAAATTGCTCCATATAGATATCCTCTTCGAGGTATCCATTGAGAAAATGGTCTTGACATCTATTTACCTGATGTCATAGTCCAGATGTGCAACTATAACAAGCAATGCCCTGATGGATTTAAGCATAGCCACATGAGAGAATGTCTCATCGTAATCGATGCCTTCTCTATGTATGTAATCCTTTACGAATCGTGCCTTCAAGGTCTCTACCTTCCCATCGGGTCCCCTCTTTCTCTTGAAGATCCATCTGCATCCAATGGGTTTGACTCCTTTAGGTGGATCTTTGAGGATCCATACACCATTCTTGTGTATGGAGTTTATCTTATATGTCATTGTTAGCATCCAGCTGTCTATGTCACGATCACCCAAGGCTTCATCGAATGAAGTTGGATCATCATCAGACTCTTATGATACATGAAATTTGTACCTTTCAGGTTGTCTTACAACCCTACTACTCTGTCTAAGAGGTATGATCGTGCCATTTTCAATTATCTCTTCAATTTCTGGACTAGGAACTTCATCGGTCTCATTAGATTCGATTAGTTTCTTAACTTCATTATTTTCTTGACTTTTAAGGAATTCATCTTCTAGAAATTTGATGTCTTTAGAAACAACTATCTTTTAAGTCTCATGATCATAAAGTTGATATCCGATACCGTACTTTACATATCCAATGAAGTTGCACTCTCTAGTGCGAGATTCTAGCTTGCTTGCATCCATGTTTTTAGCATGGACCAAACGACCCTAAATCCTCAAGTGTTCTACACTCGGCTCGGTACCATACCAAAGTTCATGGGGGCATTTTAGGGACAGATTTAGATGGAATCTTGTTTAGGACATATGTTGCAGTCTCTACTGCATGTCCCCAGAACCTTAAAGGTAAGTTTGCTTTACTCATCATTGATCTCACCATGTCCAACATGGTTCTGTTACATCTCTCTGCAACTCTGTTGAGTTGAGGAGTACATGGAGGAGTGGGATTGGAAATAATCCCTCTCTTTACGTTATTCTTTGAATTCATTTGAGAGGTATTCGCCACCTCGGTCATATCTACTTCGTTTTATCTTCTTTTGTATTTGGTTCTCAACTAAAGCCATGAACTCTTTGAACTTTTCAAAGATTACATGTTTGTGACGCAACAAGAAGACAACACTGTACCATGAATGATCATTAAAGGTCACATAGTATTGATGTTCATTTCGAGTTACAATACAAAATGGACAACATACATCGGTATGTATTAGGTCCAATATATCTTCGCATTGTTCACCTATTTTAGTGAAGAGTGCTCTAGACACTTTCCCACGAATCTAATGCTCGCAAGTTGGTAAATCACGGACTTCTCGAAAATCCAAAGGTCTATCCTTTACCAGTTTATTGATCCTATCAACAGACAGAAGTTCGAGTCATTGATGCTGGATAATATTTAAATGATCTCCATCCCCCCTTGATCATTTAGGGGCTTTAATATTATTATTAATATTAATGTTATCAGTGGTATTAACATTCATAATGCAATTATGCATGTTCAATTCATAGAGTCCACCCGCCGTTAATAAACTATTTGCCACAAAATTACCATAACGACTTATGATAAACTTATTACAGGATAGGAACAAATATCCATGTCCAACTAATTTGGATACAGATAAAAGATTCCTTCTAACATCATGAACATAAAGAGATTCTCCAATAATTAGGACCCTTCTACTTGATAACGATAGTTGACACATCCCGATGGTGACTACTACAATGGTTGCATCAGTCTCTATCTGGATGAATATCTCCCCGTCATCAAGACTTCTAGTTTCCTGAAACATATGCAACAAATTTTATACATGAACATAAGCACCATGATCAACAATCCAACTATCTTCTCGTCCTATGAGTAAGTTGGTTTCAATGATGAAAGTAGATGAGTTACTTGCCGGGGTAGCACCTTTGCCCTTCTCAAGGGTCTTCAGTTACTCTAGACAGTTGTGCTTCCAGTGCCCCGACTTTTTGCAATGATAACAAATATCCCCTTTCTTGGATGTCAGATGTGTAGAAGCATGAGAAGATTTGTCTACAGCTTGACCCTTCTTTTTCTTTTTAATTGGACCCTTCTTGGATCCATGCTTCCTTCTGCACTTCCCTTTGACCTGTGCAACCATTCACTACCAGAAGTATCCTCTTTCCCCCATTTTTGGTTTTAAAAAAAGAAACTATAAAAATATTGAAAGATTTAGGGAGAGCTAACAATATGAAATCGGATTGCATATCTGCGTTCATCTCAACCCCTAAAGTATCCAACTCATGAATGTACCCAAGCGTTTTGAGTACATGTTCCCTGACTAGAGTCCCTTCCTGCATTTTGCAACAAAGTATTTCTTTCATAATATTATAACATTGAGTGCGGTTACATCGTCAAACATTTCCTTCAGATTTGCCAAGATGTCTTGAGCTGATATGATATTCATATGTTGCTTCTGAAGCATATTGGATAAGGAAGTTAGAATGTAGCAACGGGCCAACACGTGGTCCTCGTCTCACTTCTTGTTGAATTCTCGGGCGTCCTTGGTTTTAGTGTCCTTGTTGCTAGAGAGAACATACCCAATGCACCCAGCCGCAAGTACACACTCCAAATTTCGAATCCAATTCGAGTAGTTTGGACCGGTCAACTGATTGATCTCAAGCAACTTGTTAAGTGGGTTGAGAGACTTCATCTGAAATTAAAGAATAAAATAGAATGCACTTTAATATATTAATTAAGGCGATTAAATATTTTAATAATTTTAAATCAAGAGTTCTTGTATTTTCTGTACTTTGAAATGATTTTCCCTTATTAGCTTTCAAAGCATGAGGCACGCTAACCAAAGGCCTCACTACGAGGTCTGATTCTCTTTTCCATTTTCACTGCGCTCCAATAATATGAGAAAATGCAACTACGATGAAAGAAGTGGGAACTCTTTCCACCTTACAAGTCCAACTTCTATTCTCAGTTCGGTCTTCAACGCCCACATCCTCCACATATATGGAGCTAGCATGCTGTCGATTAAACCAACTGTCAATGAGCGAAATTTACGCTATGCGCAATCCAATGCCGCTTCAATAATATGGGGAACAATACTGGGGTCACTACGCATACGACCCATCTCTTTCGAGCAACGAAGAACCTGATTCCATGATTATTTGTATTCCGGAGTCATGGCTACGCATGGTGCGTCTCCAAAAATATAACTCATGATGATGAAGTTCTTCGCAATGACATGAGTTCATGGATGCCATCATATGGCTTAATTTATATCATGTTTAAATTATTCAGGTGGGTAGATGTGAGTTTCTCAATAAAGAAGGTATATCGTCTTCTCGTAGATAACGGGAATCGCTTAGACGACAGCCTCACTTAAGACACTAAAATTATTTGGAAAAGTAAAATACTGCATCGAGTGAAGATCTTCTTATGGCTTTTTCGTCACGACCGGTTGCTTACCAAGGAACGATGCAACACGATTCTAAACGTTGGGGACCATGCATGCGAAAGATGTGGTGTGGAGAATGAAGATATGGATCATCTTTTCTTCAATTGTGGCCTCTCAATGCTGATTTGAAACTTGGTAGGAATTTCATGGATAAAGATCGACGATTGTTCGCTCTTCTGGACTTCCATAAGGGCGGTTTGTGGCAATTTGCATGCGGACAATGCTTATCCGTTTGCCATCCTATGTGCAACTTGGTATGCTAGGAATGAGCTCACATTTTGTAACAAGAGTTTTTGCCCAGGAAATGTAATTGCAGATACTAAAGCCCTTTGTACGACCTGGTCATCTATATACTAAACAACATTTTCTTATAGTTTGTGGTGGACTCCATCTTGGGGTGCCGCCCTCTTTTTACTTAAACAAATATCATGTTTAAATTAATGATTAATCATTTCGCATCATATTTTCATGATTAATCTAAGGATAGTGCTAGGACACATGCTTATTGTCTTAGTTTTAATCCAATTAAAACAATGACACTTAAGTGGTCTCAGCTAGGGTTTGATCCTTTTATACACTTGATGTTACATATATTGTTACACTCTCACTTAGTTGTTAAAGTACGCCATGACTCTTCACACTACCTTTCCTTGAAACGGATCCGGCCAAGTCGGACAGATAATGGCAACAGGGAGCGCTTCCACTGCAAGTGCGGTGCGGCACATAATGCCAATTAGGTAACCCATTAGCTTATCCATGGCCTGGACACCGTCACCTATTCAATTCGAGACAACACAATCGATACATATTGTACTAAGGAGATTTTGTCGATCTTTCAACCGTGTATGATGCTATATACTAACTCATAAATTTTAGAAATTTAAAACTCTTTTTAATTTTCCAAAATATTTAATGCAACAATCTAGACACTTTTTTTTGAATTTAAAAACTCTTTTAATTTCAAAAGGTCTAGTGCAACAATCTAGACAATTCGTGGAATTAATCAAATCAATTCCATAATTTGTAATTGTATTGTAAATATTAAAGTGCACAATTAATTAGGAATAATATGAAATAAAAAGACATTCTAATTTATTGCATATTTCCAAAACAAACAATGATTTCAGATTTGAATTTGCAAGTTGCGACCATCACACTTCAAATTAGAAAATAACATACAACTTGGACTTAAAATTTATTGCGACCTCAAATATTTCCAAAATATTAGGTCCAACTTCTGATTTGATTATATCAAATATATTTCCATCAATTTTGAGTCCTCCCCCAACTCCACCTATGAAGAAATCCAATTTCTTGAGGCGGTATGATCAGAATTGCTCAAAACTTTTTCACACTGATTGGGGACATGATTTATGACTTACTAATCAACATTTTATCATATTATATGACCCCAAAAATAGTAGCTTAAAATTCATTATTTTAATGCAACAATCTTGAGACGAAATCAGAGTCTGCAATCGTTGCGATCGTTTTTAACATCCAAATCTTCTCCCGAATGTTACCAACTATCGGTGCATCTTTTGAGCATGAGTCCAGAGCTTATAGACCCCATATGTATACCAAAAAAATGTTTAAAATATGGGAGAACAATAGCAACTTCGAAAGTTACTGAATCATTCGAATCATTATAACTGTCGCAAGACAATGTACCCGATAATCGGGATAATCTATCCGATTGTTCATCATACTTGGATGCAATTTAAATCCTCCAAACTATGGCTCTGATACCAATTGAAGGAAGTAAATAAACTATCTATGAATTTCGCATCAAGAAAACGTGGAAAATTAGCAAACTATTTGCATAAAGCATCGCATGTTGATCGTATGAACAAGAAATTTCAGCAAACAATTTGTACTTTGTGAAACCATTAAGTTAGGGAAACTATTTCTTAACTAGGTTTCTAATGTTCTAATGAATATTAAGATGATATCAGGGTTACCTCTTGGAGCGTGGGTCTCTAAAGCAAAAGACCCTTCGAATCATGTTCGATATGCAGGTTCTCTCTCGTGGACATGGAGATGGATAACTTTACTTCCCACGAACTTGGACGTCATCTTCATGAACATGGCTTCAAGAAGAGGCGTGTATGAGTTGTATACACTCAAGACTCTTCTCTTTCTCCAAGTTACGTGATTCTTAAGGGATTAGGCTCTCCAAAACTCTAGTGGATAAAAGAGAGGGTCTTACTCTCCTTTTATAACATTGTACATGTCTATTGAAGAGTCTTCTCGTCAAGTAGGCATGTGCAATGATGGTCCTTAGATTGTTGATCAAGACTTAATACCAAGTCCTTGTTTAATAATACAATTATCTCATTATTTATCTCCAATTAATTTAAATAATAAATCGAGCAACAAATCTGTTGGAGTATTTGGTAGTGCACCTATTGAGTTGTAGCAGGGTAAATGGATCCTGAAGAAGATCCATTTACCCCATCCTGTGTTTAGTCCTATACCGCCTAATGGTGGGACTTGGAGGCTCTGGGAAGGCTATATAAGGAGCCCCAGACCTCCTGTACTCATTGAGAAAGTGAATAGAAAAACACGCCCCGTTAAGGGCTTCTCCCGTGGTTTCATCCCGCTCCTCACGGAGTAGGGTTCCACGTTAAATTCCCACGTTCTTTATTGTTCTTTATTTTTTTCCATGTTCGCTTCCGCATTCTTCATATTTTATAACATGGTATCAGAGCGGGTCGATTCTCGAGGTGTTTATGTTCTTTGTTGTTCGAGATTCGATTTATTCTTGGAGTTTTTTTATGGTTCAAGCTTCTAGTGTTTTCTGTTTGAAACCCTAAAATTCGTGATAGTGCATATTGTTCGCCAAGTTTCCAGAGATCTACAGTGCTTCCAGAGATCTACAGTGCTTCTTGCTGTGATGAACTCTCGTTTCAAGAGATCGGGAATGATATTCTCGACTGGAGTTCTTTCCGTGCCCTCAATATTGCTGCAAGAGAGGCAGCCCAGCAACCAGAGAAATCCTTGACGCGTTCCCAGCTAGGCGGCACATCACGATTCCCCGGCCAGATCTCCAGTCAGTCCCAGGCAAACTGCCGCCTCTTCTCTCCCATCTCCGCGCGAGTCGCACGCGTCGTGCAAGCCCAGATTTCCTCGCGTCGCACTCCAAGTTCGTCGTTCTCCCCCTGGCGGCAAGCAGGTCCACCTCTAGCACCGTGCACAGGCGCGCTACCTTCCATCCATGGCGCCGCCCTCCCAGCAGCACCTCTCCCACAACAGGAGGTGCCTCTGTTCTCGCAGCCCTATCGCCTGTCGGTGGCGCTCCAGCCATGGCGCTCCTCCCTCGCACAGCTCGTCACCTCGAAAGGCGGCGCACGAGGCAACCACCGCGAAAGGCCACTCCCTCGCAGCGTGCTCCAGGCGCCCGCATGATCCCTCCAGCCCCGCGGTGTTTCCCTCTGCTCCATCTCGAAGGCGGCGGCACCATGAGATCCCCATGGGGGGGGGAGGCATCGATTAAGGGTTCCCAGTGAACCCTATTAAAAAAAAGCAGCGGGCCCCTTTCTTAAAAAAATATATATATGTAATGTTAATGGGGGGGGCTTGTTATTGAAAAGCCCTAAGTGGGCTGTTGTTTTCTTTGTTTAAAAAGAAAAAGAAAAAAAAGGGGAGAGAGAGTGAAGAAGTAGGAGGAGGTTACAAGTTTTTCAAAAAAAAAAATTCGGAAAAAAGAGGCGCGTGCATTTCAAAAAAAACCGCACGCAATTTAAAAAAAAGATTTCAAAAAAAATGATGCAAAAGCCGTAAAAAATGGAACGGCTTACAAAAAAAATGATGACGGCTTAAAAAGAAAAGAAAAGAAAAGAAAAGCCGCAAGTATGTTTTGTTTTCCCCTATTTATACCTTGTCTTCTCCCAACTTTGTCGATGTCATATTCCGACAAGTATGGGAGAAAGGGGGAGTATATGTAGAGTCACAGGTCTGTTCATGATCCCGATTCCCGATTCCAGATTCAGATGCCAGTCTCCAGACCAGCCAGTTGATCAGACTCTACAGTTGTTCAGACTCGAGAAGGTTCCGAGTCCAGTTTCAGACACGCACGAGTTTGTGGTCATTGTCAGATGAGCATATGTTGCCATCATTTGTTCGAGGTCCCCATCATTCTTGTTGTTGTTCGGCCAGAGTTTTCATGTGAGCCATAGGGACTCCAGAGCAGAGGACCATTCCCTTGAGGGCAAGGGTTTTCATGTGGTATCATAGGTACACCAGAGCAGTGCACCATTCTCTGAGCCAGATGGGAGAGACCCAGTTCTCCGACGAGGAGACTTCAGGTGCAGTTTCAGACTCGATGGTCAGATTCCGAGTCTTCAGTTGACTCACACTCCAGCCCGTTCGTCCTCCTCACCTGCACGGCATGAGAAGCAATGTCCTCGACTGCAACATGTGCACGTTGGGTTGATATTGTCCGTAGTGTTCTGTAGCGTGAGTTGAGTTTCTTTCTGTTTGTTTGTCCAAGCTGAGCATTGCATGCTCCAGCTTGAGGGGGAGTGTTGGAGTATTTGGTAGTGCACCTATTGAGTTGTAGCAGGGTAAATGGATCCTGGAGAAGATCCATTTACCCCATCCTGTGTTTAGTCCCATACCGCCCAATGGTGGGACTTGGAGGCTCTGGGAAGGCTATATAAGGAGCCCCAGACCTCCTGTACTCATTGAGAAAGTGAATAGAAAAACACGCCCCGTTAAGGGCTTCTCCCGTGGTTTCATCCCGCTCCTCACGGAGTAGGGTTCCACGTTAAATTCCCACGTTCTTTATTGTTCTTTATTTTTTCCATGTTCGCTTCCGCATTCTTCATATTTTATAACAAAATCAACAAAAAGTTTAATTCAAGGACTCTTTGTTGTGGCACCATGTTTCTATACACACACTCATCAAGTTTCATACATGAATGAGATTGTTGCTAGTTTATTAATTTATTAATTAATAAATAGTGCAATAATATTAAGAGCTTTATTCTCATTAGGACTAAATATAATGGCACCATGTGTACAACCATTGTACACACCCCATCTTGATTAAATATAGTCATGATTGTTGACTTTTATTTATCAATCAATTATCTTGATAATCAAGTTATCATTATTGGAGAAATTATGAAAATAATCCCTATAACTTATGTATCATATTCACAAACGAAAAAAATATAAATCCAATTTATATCTACGAAATTATTATGAATCAAATTCACACATAATTTCATGCCTAGGAAATATTATGCAAATCATATTTACAAGTATATTATTTACATGAATCATATTCATATAAATATTAATTATTATGAATCATCATTCACATTAATTAATGAAATATATTTGTGAATCACACAAAAAACACTGTTATTAAAAAATATAATAATAGCAATTATTACAACATTGACATCTTTAAGTATGAGCCCTAATCCTATTAAGACTCATGAGATACAAATGCGGATACTTGGAGATAATGTCAAGGAGATCATAGTATCCATGTATAGTGACTTGAAATTTGGATGTCAATGCAATTTCAGGGTTTATACTATTTTTAGCTTGAAATTGATACACTCGTATCAATTGAGCTCGAGTGGAACACTTCATAATTTAAATGAGCTCAGCGAAACACAATCTATGCAAGCTTGAGAAAGTATCGGTGGGCTGAACCCAGCTTCCTTGACCATTTTTAGTCAAAGTCCGAACCATTTGGAGCTTATAAATGAGCTCAAGGAGCTTATATATTTCTATTTCCATGACCATTTCTGTTCTCAACATTTGGACTTTGAAATTGGAATTGTAATTTAGATTCAAATGAGTTGGGATTTAGTCCAAATATTTCTCAAATCATCAAGCTAAATGGAGCCTCTAAAATCCATCATGTTTCATTACTCCCTTGGAATGTAAGTGTTATGGTAGATGATCTATTATGATAGAGTTAACCACGAGTATTCCCAATACTCATTCATCCTTCATATTGGAAAAAAACTTTATATATCCGAAGTCCAAATCCTAGTTTGACTAGCTTCTTCAGAATAAATCAGTAGATTTCTTATTTGATATTTGAGCAACAATATTAATTATGTACTTTCCAAAAGTATATATTAATATCTCGAATTTGTGTCTTATTTCATAAACAAGACGATCTTACATGGAATTCATTTTGACCCCAAATTATCTCATGAGTGAGATCTGTCTCCGGGTTCATCAATTATGAACCTGTGTGATTCCTTTGAGAGATCATACATCTCATATGACTTAATATGCACACCAACATGTCGGTATATGGACATTGGTTAGGTCACAACCTTTTGGTCTGTCAAATGTGCATACTCATGCATAGAGATGCATATCTGTCTTAGGTCAAAAGACGTGTGCCTGATCGTGACCGTTATTGAGAAGAGGAAAGAACGAATTGCATTATTGAGAGGACCTAGGTACTCTTATATAAGAGAGAAACCTGTTGGGTAAATTACAAGACGGCAAAGAAAATAGAAATTACATAAATAATATGAAATTACTCCTGGACCTAAGTGATCTTTGCAAATAACCCCTTTCTCACGTGTAAGGCACATGCGCGGGGCGAGGTTCGGAGGTGAACGACTCGGGTGAACACGTGGTAGGCTCGGACGTGCCTCGGGGACTGGCTCTGTTGCCCCGAGCCTGGAGCTTCGGAGATGCATCATGGTTCTATCTAGGCCGTTGGATGGCCGCCGTAGGGGCGCCATCCAACGACACCTGCACTTCATCACCGTTTGAGGAGCGACGGCGTAGATGGAGCTCCGACGAGGCCGTCAGAGCTCCTCTGTAACATCTGAATCTGCATAAACCCAAATTCAACCCGATTAGGGTCCGACTAACCTAATAAAGTTGTCTGGCAACATTAGATAATCTAAAAACGATAAATTGATCGAGAATCAAAAGTTATTCGAGCGAAATCGACAAAAAATCGGTCGCATCGTAATGCATGCCCGAAAAAGCATATCCGAAAGTTTCGGATATTCAAAACCCGATCGGAAGTATATCAACATTATACTCATTTTGATCATCGTTCTGAGACGGTCAAAACGAGGTATTGCGCGTCAAAATACGAAACTCATGGCGCGGATATGGTCAACTTTAATATAATATAATAATAATATATAAATAAAAAAATTGATTTCTGCAAACAGAATGTAGCAGAGTTTGGTTGTAAATTTTTTAAAAATATATATAATTTTTATTTAAAGCAGACTGTACAACATGTTTTAATTTCTGTTAGAAAAATAAATAATAATTAAGATTTGATGACATCAGCCACCTGACATCAGCCTGCTGATGTCATGACTGATGTCATCAAAAATTTTTAGACAAATGGCTTTAAAAAACCCAACGTGGAACCCTCCTTTTTCCTTTTTCTCTGCTTTCATCTTCTTCTCTCATTCCCAACGAAACCTCCTCTCCTCTTTTTTTTCTCCCTTGAATTCCAAGAAGGCAATTGCAAGTCAATAACCTGCAGTAGCAGGTGCTTCGGCAGAAATTTCTGCTCATGTTTCAAAGCCAAAGTCACAACCAAGAACCCCTTTTTCTTCTCCTCCTTACCATTCTGCTGGATGCTCATATTCTTGTTACCAAAGCCTGCTGTTCTTGCCTCCAGATTCCAGTCTGCATGCCATTTTGGAGGTCTAACTTTAAAAGGTACAACCCCCATCCCCCTTATTGCTGCCATGCATGCACATTAGACTAATCATATATACAATCATATCTCTATTTTCTTTGCTGCCATACATATGTAAATCTGGAAACCTTCTTTTGATGACCTTCATGGACTGTGTTTTATAAGTTTAATTGATATTGGAGAAGATTGGGATATGACGATTTGGATACTTTTACGTTTCTCTTTACTCACCATATCTGACTTATAATCTGAAACTAAAGAGCGCAAAACATCATACTTGGTTTATTTGACCTATTCTGTTTCCAATCAATAAATTCTAGTAATAGTTAGCCCAGTAAATTGCATGGTTAAATTTAAATTTACACGCAGTAGGATATAAAAGTAGTACTGATTGGGAATATTTAATCTGTGCTTAGCACAGTTTCTGATGTATGAAACTCAGCTCTTCATTCCTAATTGTGTTGCTTTTCCTATGCAATCATTGAGGTTTATCTTCTTGATAACCTTGTGTTGCTTTCGTTCCTATTGGTGTTGCTTCATTCCTAGTGTGTTTCGTGTACTGAATACAACTGTTAGTTTTATTACTCTTAATTTGTATTTTTGTTCGTTCACTTTTAACCTATAGTTTCACTTTTTGATAAATACCATCTGATTTTCCCTAAACACTGATAAGTATTGTTATCTGAGTTGTAATATCAACCGGTAACGAATACTATAGTTAGTGACTGGTTGACATTTAGCTATTGCATGTTTTTTTTATGTCCTGGATCTTGTTATTAGTTCCATACAATTTTGTTTAGTTATTCTTTTTTCATCATTGTAGATTTTGAGGTTTGTTAGCTCACCTTTACCTCATCTATCAAACATTGTTTGGTTTATTTGTCCCTATTAGATACACACCTTATTCCACTCTTCCAAACTTGAAATATTGAGAATTGAGCCCTGACAGATTATACTCTGATTGACAAATTGACTTCCTATAATTGAGTAGTTGATATTATTACTGGATTTGAAAAGAGTATTACCATGACAAAAATACAATTTCCCGATTAGATACGGGTTTAATATAAATAGCTGTCATTATGCTAGAATATACAATTTGGTGATAGACACATTCAAATTAATGTGTTAGTAGTAACCATATTAAATATATTTAAATCCGTACTAATAGCTATAAATATGTTAATATAAGCATAGCCACGTTTATAGAAAACCTTTGTGATCATTCATTTAGGTGATTCATTAATTATGAATCAGTATTATAATTTATAATAATAATAGTATCGTTAACAAATTACCTAGATCTATAGTCGTTTATAAGAGAGAAGTTGAGAAATCAAGAGAGTGGATAGTTAAACAATTATGATAATTGATCATGCCGGTCATGGTGACTTTTAAGCCAGACTGTGCGAGGGCGCGGTGACCCTCAACTGGGCGGGAGAATAGGAAGTCCAGTTAGGGCAGCGGTCGCCAAGTGCGCGGGTCTAGGATCCCAGTCCCTTCACGGTTTTTACGTGAGCTCGCAGTGTTTTTACACCTCGTTGGATCTCGACTTTTGACCAGCTCCGCTGACCCTTTGTTTTAGGATACCCAGGCGGGGGATCCTCGGTTTTAGTTTTTTCGTACGAGCTCGTTTGCTCGTTACCAGTCGGGCTGTTTTTCTAGAGACTTTTCCGGAGAGTCTCTCACCCGTCTCAGTGTCGTAGTTTTGGAGTAGACCTATCCCTCTATTGGACCGCACTTCCAATTAGAGGGCGAGACAAAAGAGCCCTTTTATTGGCTACTTCACCGCTTGAGTTTTACATTCGCCAACAGACTTGGCGATTCTACATCCAGATCATCCATTCCACATCATCTAGAGTTACATTTGAGGCAGTTGCACTTGTGGTTTGAAGGGATTACAATTAAAGTTGAGTAAATGGAAGTGACTATAATCTGATTTGAAATCCCATTAAGCTAGTGGATGTATTGGGAACTTAGTTAGGATGCATTATACAGCACCGCATGCCTACGGAGGCACCCCAACCCTAAGACATTCCTCAAGTCTTAGAGTCATAATGTGAGGTTGCACACTAACCAAGACCACAGACTATCCGCTAGACTTAAGAATCTAAATAAATCAAGAAACTATTCTGATCTCAAACTTTTCCATCATCTTTCATAATCACGATCTCTGAAGAAAATGATGATATATACTTACACTCATGGAAGGCCGTATCGACGATATACCGACGATATATCGTCGCTATATCGGTATCGAGAGGTTGGGGGTATCGAAATCGGAGTGTATATCCTTTTACAGGGATATCGACGATATATCGTCGATATATCGGCCCATATCGGTCAAAAATGAATGGATTCAGTACAAAAAATACAAGATATCGACCGATATTGCAGATATTTCATCGATATCCCTATATATGAATGTTATTATTCATGCAAGCTTGATTCCACTACCTATCTAGCTACACCTAGTATAAAAACAATAATATGATTTATATACTTTTCCGGGTAGGGTATGGTGCGACAGGAGGGTGCATACAATGGTTCTTAAACTTGGTGTATATTTACAAGTTATTTCATGTTGTAAAACTTGACTGAAATCCATTTCCAATATCTATAAGTCAATTCTTCAAAAAAATCTATAAGTCACGAATCAACATTAATATCGATATGTTCGAAATGATCGATATTTGCAATATAAGCTTTATAGATGATCGATATGTGTGATCTAAAAGTATATTTGTAAGTTATTTAGTGATCTAAGAATTTGGATAAACCCCATTTTCAATATATATATATATAGGTCAACAACTAACAGTACAATTGTATCGATATATGCGACATAAGGTTCATAGATGATCGATGTGTGTTATCTAAGAGAGTAAGAGTACTTTTGTAAATTATTTAGTGATCAAAGTACTTAGATGAACTCCATTTTCAATATATATAGTATGTCAACAACTAACAATATCAATTATCAACAATATGTTCGATATGACCGATATGTGCACTATAAGGATCATAGTCCTCATAAATGATCTATATGTATTTTCTAGGTGTATATTTGTAGTATTTCATGTTATAAGAACTTGAATGAAATTCATTTCCAATATTTATATCAAAATTCAATATTAATATTGATATGTTCGATATGACCGATATGTGCGATACCGATGTGTGCGATATATGGTCTATAAATGGACCGATATGTGTGATATAAGTATGTATTTGTACGTTATTTGTTGTTTTAATATCTTGGATGACCTTAATTTCTGCAAAAATGCCAAAAAATTGGCTTTTTTGTGCAATTTTTGACATTTCCACCTATATCGTCGATATATTGTCGATATATCCCGATATATCCATTTCCGGGCAGACCGAAACGATATCGATATCGATACGACCTTCCATGCTTACACTCATACATTCATGAATATTCAACTACAATATAAATATGCCATATATGGGAAATGTTGGGTTAATGAGCAATCATGAGAGATGCTTACAAACAACTTGAATACCTTTTTACTTACGCAAGTAGATGTAAATTGTACTTGTTCCACATTTTTACTTGTTACTTTTGAACATTTTAAATGTCAGTTGATCTTTTTATATATATAAGCTTATAGGAAGTAGGGAATGGGAGGCGGTGGGGAGAGTGGGAGAGTCGGAGAGAGAGTGAGAAGAGGGGAGAGAGGTAGAGAGAAGCGCTGGTGGAGAGTGAGAGATCGGTGGAAGCCTTCGCTAGCTTCACGTGAGCGCTCTCACCATACGGTCACATCATCGAGACGAGCTTCTAATGCTGGAGTTTCGCGGAGACCGAAGGCATCTCTCGAGGGAGTGCCTCTCTTCGTCTCTGGAAAAGGCATGGAGAGCTCGGCTAGCGTCTTCAACGAGGTCTGCGCGGGTCCGATCGACGTCAAAGGAAAATGCGTTCAAGGTGGAAGGGCTCACGTTGATCCGGTCGTCTCCGACAAGCTTGACGAGGGTGCAGTTTGGGTCCGTGTTTCTCACAAGAAACCGGGTAAGCGGTGCTTCAGATGTGGCGATCGTGGTCATTCGGCTTCGACCTGCGGGATGCCCACAAGATGCTATTCTTGTGGAAGGGTGGGTCATAAGAAAGCTTCGTGTTGGTTCGGGGCTCTTCGCATGGTGCCTGTATCTCGCAAGCCTCTCATTGTGACCGAGAGGGAGCCTGTGGTGCATGCTCTTTCATTCTCCATGAACGCTGGTGGGGGGCTTGGCACACGCTCTTTCGCACAGGTGGTTCGTGGCTCCAGTACACCTGCTCTTCCAGGGACCCTCTCACGGGGGCAACTCCTGGGGGTACGGCTTTCCTTTCTGGTGGCGGCGACCTCCCGACGAGGGGGGGGGGTGCGAGTTGCGGCGTGGAACCTGTTGCTGTTCGGAAGGGGCGGGGGACGTCGCCCGGTGGTTCGATGCTTGACCACCACGTGAAGGAGGTTGGTTGCGACAGAGTTGCTGTTGGGGTAGCCTCTCGTAAGGGAACTGATTGGAGTTGCGTGAGGAAGCGGTTGTTTTCTTTCCTTGGACCCACGTTCGAAGGGGACATGGTGGTGCTCGACTTCTCAAGATGCTGCGTTCGTGGTTTATCGGTGGCTCAACGCCAAAGTTTATTGAAGAGCGCTCTCTTTGAGGACATTTCTTGGCGTCCTTTGCGTTACGATGACGGAGCTTGCATGGATTTCGACATTTGTGTTGTTGAGGTGCATAAGATCCCTCTCCTTTCTCGCAAGACTCCCGCTGTGGCCAGTCTTCTTCGCCGTTGGGGGGAGGTGCTGGCGATTGTGGGAGATGGATTTAAGCCAGGCTCAGATTGGAAGTCTACTAGGGTTCTCCTGGAGTGTGGCAGAAGTTCACTGCAAGATCTCTTAGGGAAGGTGTTCTTCGAAAACATCTCGATTGGTCGCTTCTCCTTCCCGGTGGAGATTTCCTTCTTGCGGCCTCTGCATCAGCCACCGGCGGTGACTCGTCCGGCGCTTCCTCTGGTTGTGTCGAGGGCCTCTCCGACTTCTCTTGACGCCTCGTCTCCCGGTGTCCACCTGGCTCTGCATGGGGGCATTAGCGAGGCGTCGCTCCCTTAGCTTGATTTCGGGCGGCCCTTCACTGATTCTCCTTGCTTCCCGAGTGATCTCGCCTTACATGGCGATCCGTAGACGTGGGGCCCATCCGAGGTCGATTCTTTCTTTGGCTCTTTTACCTGGAAGGTGGAGTGTATGAATTTTGCGTCGTTTTCGGGCGCACGATCGGGTATCTTTTCCGCGGATTCCGATGAGGGCGGGTCGGGTTTATTCTGATCTTGGCATGCTGGGAACTCCTCTCTTCTTCTGGCGGACTCGGATCAAGGCACCTCTCGGGTATCCGTTGGAACCATCTCGACGCTGCCTACTGTCGAGGAGATTCTGCTCGACTCTCCCCCTATCTTTCCGTCTTTGGAGGCTTCCACCATCTTTAGGGACAAATCAAAGCCTTTATTGCTGGAGTCTTCTCCGCTTTCCACCCTCTCGGTTGGTGCGGGCTCACCCACCCGTGGTTCGTTTACCCCCGCTTTGGGCGCCTCGGATTTGAACTGCGGTCTTGAGCAAGGTTCTCGATCTGATTTGCGATCGGGGAAGAGGTATCGACGTCGGAGCAGATCTCGTTCGCGGGCTACGCCGGTTCATTCTTGTGCTTCGTTGCGCGACTCGGTGGCAGAGGCGGCTGACCTCGCTCATTCTGGTGGGAACCGCCGCTTTCCTTAATGAAGCTCATTTCCTGGAATGTGAGGGGACTGGGGGACGACGTGAAGAGGAAGGCTCTGGGAGTCCGCTTGTCGGAGTGGGCTTGTGATATGGCTTTCATCCAGGAGACGAAGTTGCGTGGGTTAGATAAGACTCTCTGGCGGTCCTTTGCTGCGGGGTCTTTGGATTCTTTTTCGGCATTGGATGCGGTGGGAGCGGCGGGGGGCCTCTTCATTGCTTGGAAGTCCGCTCTCTTTACTCTCGAATCCTCCTTGATGGGGAGACATATGCTCTCGGTGGTGCTGGTTAGAAGGGACTTTCCCACTCCTATCGCCTTTTTTTCATCTATGGGCCCTGCTGTCATATCAGAAGGGCGGAGCTCTGGAAGGATATGCGTGTCGCGGGGCGCGCTTTTGCTGGTCTTCCGTGGATCATTGGGGGAGATTTCAACGTCACTATTCACTCCGCTGATCGCCCTCGGGCTAGGGGTGGCTGCGACCCGGGATCCTTATCTTTTAGAGAGACTCTGGATTCTTTGGCTCTGGAGAACTTGGTGGCTATCGATATTAAATATACTTGGAGGAATGGCAATTCGCGATCCTGCCTTGACCGGTTCTTGGCTTCGGGTGCCTTGTTGGAAAGTTTCCCTCATGCTCGGTCTCTTCTAGGCCTAGAGCATTCTCTGATCACTCCCCAATTTTATGGGATTCTGGTGAGAATCTTTCTCCTAAGGGCATCTTCAGGTACGAACGGTGCTGGCTCTTGGAGCCTTCCTTAGGGACGTGGTGACTGAACATTGGGTTTCCACTGCGGTCGAGGGGTCTGCGGCTACTCGACTTTGTCAGAAGCTTGCCTCCTTGCGGACGCGATTGGTACGTTTTAAGCGGGAGACGCGCTTGGCGCGGGTGGCTCTTATATTAGAGGCGGAGGACGTTATTTCTAGACTTGACTCTGTGGAGAGCGAGAGGACTCTCAACGCCAACGAACTCGAGGACCGTTCCTCTGCGCAAAAAAAGGTGGCGGAGGAGGACAAGAAGAGAACTATTGAGTGGCGTCAGCGCTCCAGGCTCAAATGGCTCAAAGATGGCGACGCTAACTCGGCTTACTTCCACAGAGTTGCTAGCGGGAGGAAAAGGAATAATACTTTGCGTGCTATTTCTGTTGATGCCCAGCGGTTCGTCGGGGATAGCGCTATGGGTTTCGCCATCTTGGAGTATCTCAGGGAGACCTCGTCGGCTCGTCCCTCTCGCCGTTGGAAGTGGCTCGGCTTGGGGGTTCCCACTGTCTCTGCGGTGGATTGTGACATGCTTATTAGGCCAGTTTCTTTATTGGAAACTAAAGAGGCGCTGTGGGATCTTAATCCTGATGCGTCCCCGGGGCCTGACGGATTCTTTGTAGCCTTCTTCAAAGATTTTTGGGAGTTGGTGGGCACGGATGTCTTCGAAGTGATTGTGGAATTCTGCGGCGGAAATGCGGGCTTTGATAGACTAAATAGAGCATTACTGCTCTTGATTCCTAAGAAGGAGGCGGTGGAGGACATTGGGGATTTTCGCCCCATCTCCATTTCTAATGCCATTCATTTAATCGTGGCGAAAGTCCTAGCCAGGAGACTATCTAAGGTGCTGGACTCGCTTGTATCCCCCGCCTAGGCGGCATTCATCAAAGGGAGACACATATCGGATTGTATTATGGCTGCGTCGGAGATGGTGGCGGACTGGACAGCCTCGAGGCGTCAAGGCGTTCTTTGGAAGATTGATTTTGCTAAAGCCTACGATAGCATCGATTGGGCTTTTCTTTGGTCGGTTCTCAAGAGGCGTGGTTTCCCTGAATTGTGGATCTCGTGGATGCGGCGCTGCGTAACGACAATCTCTTTTTCTCTTTTGCTTAATGACGGTTTGGAAGGGGGGCGCTTTCAGCCGCGTCGGGGCCTTCGACAGGGCTGCCCTCTCGCCCCGCTTCTATTCGTGATTGCATCGGATGTCTTGGCTCGTATGGTGGACCGGGTGGTTGATGCGGGCCTCTCCAAGGGTTTTTTTAAGGGGACCATTTCCGTGCCGCTAATTCAATTCGCGGATGATACCTTGTGCTTCATCGAAGGTGGTGATTTGGAAGTTGCGGCCATGTCGACAACCTTAGACCTTTTCAGCGAACTATCGGGCTTACGCATAAACGACCACAAATCTAAGGTTATTGCTTTTGGTGTAACGGAGTCGAGGGCTTCGGATTTTGCGAACATTTTGGGTTCTGCTTTGGGCAACCTGCCGTTGGAGTACCTGGGCATTCCCTTAGTGGTCGGGAGGCCTAGACTGAAGGATTGGAGTGCGGTGGTGGAGAAGGTGGAAGCGAGATTGGCTAGTTGGCGGGCGACGCTTCTTTCGAAAGGAGGTAGATTGGTTCTTCTTCGCTCGGTCCTTGCCGCCATTCCAGTTCATTTTTTATCGACGCGTCGGTTGCCTGCTGGGATTTGCAATAGGCTTGAGTCTTGCTTCAAGAGGTTCTTATGGGGAAAATCGGATAGCTTGGCTGGAGCTGGGCGGGGGATTCACCTGGTCGCTTGGGAGGAGGTGGTGAGGGAGAAGTTGGCAGGTGGGTTGGGGATTAGGCATCTCAGACTGATCAACGACGCGTTCTTCCTTAAGTGGGCTTGCAGGGTCTGGGAAAGAGAAGGTGGCTTTTTCATTGACATCTTGAGGGAGATTCACGGGCGAGCGTGGGCTGGCGAGAGAGGTTCGGGAGTGGTGGGGGGGAGCATTCCTTTTTGGCGTAGTCTTCAGGAGGTTTTTGTGAAGTACAAAACGTCCTTTAAACCTATTTTGGGTGACGGCCGTGATTTCTCTTTCTGGAATGATTGCTGGTTGGGGGGGGGGCATTATCCCTTCGGTTCCCTCGTCTCTTCGCTCTGGCAGATAATAAAGACGCCTCTGTCGGTTCCTGCTGGCTTGACGCTTCTTGGTCTCCTCGCTTTCTGGGAACCTTCTCGGATCAGAGATTCACTGATTTTTTAGCTTTGATGAACGTTCTTGCTCATGCGGACTCTCCTTCTGGCGCTTTGGATCACTGGGTCTGGAGGGACGGTGACTTCTCAACTCGGAAGGCCTACGCATCCTTGCTTGGTTCTTTGCCTCCTAGTTCGGACTCCATGGTGTGGGACCGCGGCTACTTCTGGAGCTTGGGATTACCACTACGTATTGTCTTTTTCCTGTGGCTTGTCCGCAGAAAGAGGCTTTTGACGCGCGATCGTTGCTCCAGGTTGATCCATTCGGTCTCCAATATTTGCGTCCTGTGCGATTCTAATGTGGAAACCCTGGACCATCTACTCTTCCTTTGCCCCTTGGTCAGGGAGCTGTGGCATGACCCCTTCGTGGATTGGATGCTTGCTCGTGACGTGGAATCCTTCTGCGATTCCATCTTCTTGAATAGGCGGTTGGAGAGGAGGCACCTTCTTGCACCGGTGGCTTGTTTGTGGTCAATCTGGCTTGCTCGCAATGAGGCCCTATTCTCAGGGCAACGGTTTTATCTGGAAAATGTGATCTGTCGTGCGAAGGCCTTGGTGGCTGACTGGTGTCTTGTTTAATGTGATCGATTTCCTGTTTTGCTTTGTTGCTGGCCGCCCAGTTTTGGAGGCTACTTGCCTCCTACGCTGGGTGGCTATTTTTTGTTTGTTTTTTGTTTACTTTTATTTTCTTGTTTGTACCCCTTCCTTTTCCTCTTAATTTTATTGGGGTGAGCACCATCGAGTGTATCCCCCTTTCTTGGCTTCAAAAAAAAAGCTTATGGGGGGAAGTACCAGCGCATGCTGACGCCTTTTCTTCCTTGCACGCATGGCAGACAAGGAGCCTTTAGCGCTGTAGCGGGTTGATGACTTCAGAGACAGGGTATATACCAGACGATATGTTGTTTTGTTTCAGTTTTTGATTCACTTTATGATGTAAATGCTTCCCTTTCTCTTCCATACAAGATTTTGGGATATACTGTGTATACTGGCAGATTTCTTGTACATGATGTAATTATATGAAAATTTATGAAATGAAATGGTGATGGTTCTTGTTCTTCTTGTCCTTTTGGTTTATGCAAAGAATGTGAATGTTATATGCAAACATAGCAACGTGAAAAATTTCCCCTATTTTTCTGTAGCTTATGCGATCTCATGCGGATAAATTGCCACGAAAATGTCGTAAACGGGCACCCAGATTCGCGGGGGTTAACATCCTCCGTGCACGTAAAGGGTCCGGGGACCTCCGTGGCCATCTGGTGAAGATGGCGGACAGTCGACGGAGCGACGAGGGTAGCATTAGCTGGCTATCCATGATGGGTCACCGGAGGCGGAGCTCGAGATAAGAGACACGACTCAAAGTTCGATCATTCAATACCTGCAAGGGATAATTAAGTAGTCGAGGAGTACATGAGGTGCTTGCGTGAGATTGTGAGGTGAATGGAGGGCTGGGGTTGGTTGGAGATGAAGCCCTGGATGGGTCCTTCTCAGATTTGCCTGAGAAGAAAGAGGCGGAGCAGAGATGGGTTCTGGAGAAGAGGGATGGTGAGTGGGTGTGTTGGCGAAGGTGAGGGGCGACTGGCGAAGCAGATAGGGTGGTCAGTGCTCGGTAAAGGTGGTGGGGTATCGTAAGATAATTGCGAGAAAATACAAAGAAAATAAGAAAGCAAACGTGGAGGATTTGTGAGGAAGAAGACGACGTGGATGCTTGGGCTGAGGTCCTCATCCAACCTTGGAGTCATCGCTCGATCCAGGGGGCTCAATGGCGACAGAGCCGACCATAACACGGTGGTGGATACCGTGGGTCTACATCGGAGCATGGAGGGCCATTATGGCCCTCCTTCGACCTCTGTCTGTAATAGGGAGGTGGATGAGGGCTACAACTCGAGCTCATAATTGGTGGACGAACGGTGAAGTGGGCAGGGGAGAGGTTAAATAGGTGGCGATGGTCAGCTACAAATGGAGGAGCGAGGGTTTTGAATGGTTGATTGCGGGCTCTAGATGGAAGGTGGTAAATGGTTGGGGGTTACGCGAGGTGGTGAGATGTGAGGGCTACTCAGAAGTGGCGTTAGGTTTGGGGAGGCGATTGGAGGGAGACGCTAAAAATGGAAGGGGAAAGGCTTTGGCGAGTGTAACGTTCGGACGAGGAGGGCTCAGAAGGTGGAAGACGATGGCCTAACTGTTGGATCTCATGATCCAACGGTCAGAAAGAGGGCATGGGGGGGCGGTGAGGATCAAATCTGGAGATCTGATCCAGCGACTAAGAAGCGGACGAGGATGTGTGGTCTAGATGTAGCGGGCTCAAGATCGAACGGGTGATGAGAGAGACAAAAGGGGGGAGGGTAGCGGGCCACGTGGGCGATATTAGAGCGCAAGATAAGAGGCGATCGTGTGGTTGGGAGAACGACGAAAGTGAGTGGTTGGGATTGAATGCAGAAGTGAAGATCAAACGATGGAGAAGTGAGGGGAGATGATCGACGTGTATCTGCACCACGACCTCACATTTCAATGAAATTCGGTCGAATTTATGTCGAATATCAATATCCTGTCGAAACTGAAATTCAATCGAAATGACTGAAATATGGGGGCCCTAGTACAAAAATGATCGAAATGACGAAACGTCGATCGAATTCGACCGAAATTCCATCGAAATTCCATTTCGATCCTTCATCGAAATGGTGACCGAAACCGAGATTTAGGGCCTTGATCTGATCTAGTATTCGATCAGACGGTGGGGACGAGGGGTGTATGGCGTAGAAGAAGCGGGCCATGTGGCGGCCCAAGAGGGCGCCGTGGGGCCCAATGAAATTCATTCAAATTTGGAAAATAAAGAAAAAAATCAAAAACGAATATTTAGATGCTGAATTAAAAAAAAGTCAAGACATGAAAGTTTTAGATCTCATTGAGATCTACAAGTTTCATGTTGGTCAAAAATCAAAAGAAGTCATTTGTACAAAGATGAATTTTTACAAGCATTTTTAATGACTTAAAAATACTTAAAGGTTTTGTGATTTTTTTGTATTTTGATTTCTTTTAAAAGCCAGGATAAAGGATAAATATATACTGTATTTAATATAATTTTTAGGGTTTTTAGTAAACTAGAAAATAAAGAAAAAGTGTTAGTAATTAAATACCATAATTGGGGTTAGATATTATAAGTTAATTATACACATATTATTTACAATATAATACAAGTTATTATTAGTGTTTTGATTGTGATTTTCATTGATTTGTTTAAGACAAGAGAATAATAAATAGATTTTACAATGATGTATCTGAGATGCATCATACTCTTATACGTAAACTATGCTCGTCATGGTGCATTTAAAGAATTATGGAGTCATATTAATTTCTGACAGTGCATGCAAAAATTTCAAGACTCAATTTATCGAAGACCCTCAATTTGAGTGTTCCTAAAATTCTAGGCTCAACTGTGCTCTAGTCAAAAGGAATCCAACTTCTCTAATTATCAGACTCTTTATTTGTACATAAAATATAAGGATATGAAAATTAATGTACTGTAATCACGAGAGTCGAGTCAAGATGTCACCTAAGTCACCTAAGGTCCCAATCCATGAGACTCTCCTCTAGACCTAATCCTCATTAGGGAATAAGTCAGTTCTTGCTTCAATCTACAATCTCATTAGTTTGTCAGACTTGAAAATGTAGATAGACGACCAGATGATGAAGGGTATAGGATTGTATATATTTATCTCTCCCTTACATTGGAACAAGGGGCCTCTCGAGTGCCTTATTACTCAACACATGTAGATTTTTGTTTATTGGTGAATGTGTCCGTCAAAAGAATTCGGAGTCGTCTGCACTTGTTTTCCTGTGAGTATACCGAGGTGTGTCTCTTTTGAGTATCTAAGATACCTTCGACACTCAGACTTGTATCACTATACGATGCAAAGCGTTTTTTGGTGCTAACCCTACTCCTTGGTCCTAATAACATTTGGTCCAAGTGGACACTTTGAAATGGTTGAGAGCGCTCGCCTTTGGTGGAAGCTCTTTTGAATTTGTATTTGTAATTGTTAGAAAATAGAGAATGCGGAAGCAAAAATGATAAATAGAGCACAACTCTGATTCTGACCTCCACTTGTCTAGCCGCCGTCACCTCATCAGAAATATATACTTGAAGAACACAAATATTTTACGTGTAACCCTACTCCCTAAGGAGAGGGATGAAACCACGGAAGAAGCCCTCAAAACGAAGGATATTCTATTGAGCTTTCTCGTCTGACTACAGGGGTGTGGTGGTCTATATATAGACCCCACCGAGTCTTAACATCTCCAAATTGGTAAATGTGGGACTAAACAACTGGAGCTGGTAAATGGATCTTGGAGGGATACATTTACCCATCTCTCACATAAAATGATGCATACAACTTATACATCAATACTCCCCCTCAAGATGGAGCATGCAATGCTCAGCTTGGACAAACAGAAAGAAACTCAACTCACAATAAATGACACTATAGACAATACCAACTCAACGCGCACAACTTTCGTCTGCTGTCGAGGTCATTGCTTCTTGTGTTGTGCAGGTGAGGAGGATGAACGGGTTGGAGTGTGAGTAAACTGAATCTCCTTGTCGGAGAGCATGTGCTCTGCACTGCGCCTGTCAGAGTCACTGCAACTAAAGATGAGTCTCCACTTGGAGAACTCTGGTCCGCTACAACATGTGGACAACTGCTCCATCTCTGAAAAGGACCGAACTAAAAAGGTGCCTTTTTTTGAATTTTTTTTAAATGTCATACGATGACCTCACTGGGGCTCTTGAACTCAGCCCCCCACTCAAATTTTTTATACACGGCCTAACCGAGCCTTATATATTTTTTTATAGAATAGGCCATCGGGCTCGCCTTAGGGTTCCTACGATGGGAACCCTCTTCACATCCACGTTGCCCAAGGGGTTCCCATCGGGGAGCCCTTCGTTTCTCGCCAGTGCTGGAGGAAATCACAGGAAGGAGGTCGCCGCCTTGGAGCATCTATGCCGCCGCCTACACAAGCATCACGACCTGGAGTCGCCGCCACCTGGGGAAGCCGTGAGAAGATCGCCTGTAGCCATGCCGCAATGGAGCTCTGCCATGGAAGAGGGATGCGGCTTGTGTGCCTGGGGTTTCCTCGCCGCCTGCGTGCGAGATGGAGGAGGGGATAACCTGGAGTCCATTTGGGGTACGCGCATGCGAGGTCTCGCCATTGAACTGGAGGTTCGACTATCGTCGTCATTCGCTGCAGGTCGCATGGGATGCTGCCTGGGTCCTGATGAAGGAAAAGGCAGCATGAGGTGCTGTGGATGCTGCATCGATCTGTTGGGGTAGCGATACCACCTGGATTCTGAATCGATCTGTTGAAGTGTATGAGGGGACTGGACTTGGAGGTAACGGTGGCCATCGTGATGGATGTGTGCACTCATATTGAACCTAAGCCGCTAGGAGGATCCTACGCCGCCCGCGGAAGAACCATGTGGAGAGGAGCGCGTGCATCGTGCAAAACTGAAGAGCACCCCCCTTGCGAGATCTGGAGGGGGAGATGCCTCCCGTGGGGCACTGCCGTGGAGATGAACAGATCGAAGCCGCTTGTATGAGATGTGCGACTGAAGAATGGCGGCAAATCATAACATGACTCCAGAAGTTAGGGTTTCAAATTAAAACTCTAGAATATAATCTTGAACTCCAACACGAACAAAAGTTCAGAATTATATTCTTCATGGAACAATTTTCAAGAATAGAAAATAAAAAAATGAATTTCAAATAAAGACATAAGAACTTGAAATCCTCGAGAATCGAATCGCTCTGATACCATGTTAGAAAATAGAGAATGCGGAAGCAGAATGATAAGCAGAGCATAAAACAAGAATGATAAACATGGAAGAACAAGAAGATTTTTACGTGGAACCCTACTCCCTTAGGAACGGGATGAAACCACAGGATTATGTCTCAGAGGGATTATGTATTCATTGCACTTTCTCAATGGATACAAGAGGTCTGGGGCTCCTTATATAGCCTCCACAGAGCCTCCAAGTCCCACCACTGGTAGATGTGAGACTAAACATATGGATAGGGTAAATGGATCATGGAGGTATCCATTTACCCATCTACAACATAATAGGCGCACAACCAAATACTCCAACAGTAATGATAGAGCTTTTCTTTGTATGAGAGAACTTCTCTCGATTTTTATTTCATTATTTGGCTAGCTCCACTGCTTTTGCCAAAAGTTGGTGCATATTGATCAATAATTATTTAGGTTTCATCACACACTGGCACATAGGTAAATATCAAAGATAGCATGCGATCTTGTTCACATCCTGGCTAGGGTTTGCTGACACTCTTGTTTCTTGAAGCCTTCATTAACTTTATACCAACCTTGAGCATCATTAAATCGGGTCTAAACTCAAATCTCCAGTCCTAGTTCCTCAAGTGATAACTCAACTCATCTCATTAATCATGCAGTTGCGAAAGTGATGTGTTGATCATATTCTTTAGAAGGTAGAGATGAAGAGTGCAATATAGCGCTCAAATCTTTCTAACTAGGGAAGTATGGATTATTAAGTTTCAAAAACCCTAATGACTCAAGTGTCTTCAAATCCTCAAGCCTTGAGTGATATCGAATGTGTCAGGATTACACCAACTCCAGAGTTAGTGAATTTTGTGATTTTTATCTTTTGCTAATTTTTATGAATTTTAATTTTCCATTTTTTTAATTCTTCAGAGAGATAATGACTGGACCAAGTCATATGAATAGTTGCATCTACTTCCAACCAGTATGGGTGTAAATACGAACCGTTAGAATGCTACTCGTGTTACTTGAGGACGGAGCCATAGACGGTGTCCTCTAAACCACCCACTCTGCTAAGGGAGACCGAAGTTCCCTCACTGAAGAGTAGCTACTCATTTTTAAGCCTTGTAGTCAAAGCCTCTACCAAAGAAAATGTTTAATTTTTTCATATTTTTATGGGGATTTTTGAGTAATGTTAATTTTACAAAAATATTAATCCCTCAATTTTCAAAAAGGTTTTTATAGTAGTTTTTACAACAATCAGTTCGCAGAAAACTTAAACCCTAGCTTAAAAGTTTTCAAAAAATTTAACATACGAGCTATGGATAGAGTATATATACAATAATGTACGGTATACCCCCCTATACTTAACTTTTGCTATGTCCTTATAGCACAAGTGATATGAAGCCAAAACTCTGGTTAAATATAAGAAGATATAGCGGAACTGAATCAGATTATCCCCCTATACTTAGGTCAAAAATAACCTAAGTATAAGAAGACATGTAGAGGAAGGATGAAAGGGTCGGGTCCTCCCAATATTTAGGCTGGAGATAGCCTAAGCAATGAATCTGGAAATTGTGTTGGGGGGTCTGTGATTTGGTTAGGGTTAGGGGGTGTACTTATACAGATGAATATCATGAAGATGAGGGGGGGGGGAGGGTAGCGAATTTTAACAGATGAAGATGAAGATGTGGAAGGGGAGGGGGGTATGCAATATGATGGATGTGCGGGGGAGAGGGGTGTGTGTGTGAATATATCGAGATGGAAGGAGAGGGGGTGAGTGAATATACATGGATGTGTGTGTGTATGAGGGGGTGTAGATCATCGAGTGACCTACTTTTTTTCTTCTCTTTTTCTTTTCTTTTTACACACACGAGCTCTCAAACGAGAACCGCTAAAAATGCACATGATATATTTTTTACAACAAAATGCATGAAACTCTTCCTTGAATCCTCCTAGATTTTCTTTTGCAGCTCCTAGCAGCGGGAGCTCCTAACTCCACGCCTCCATGTATAGTGAGCGTCCTCGGTCTCCATGTCTCCTACCACAAAAGAAATAGTTAGAGAAAATATCAAGAAATTTAATCATGAAATGATGCAAAAATAACACGATGAAAAGACCTAAAATTTTGAAAATAATCACATAAAAAATAATACAATAAAATTCAACAAACAAATAAAGATGAGCTGTGTCCCCGACAACGGCGTCATTTGATAAACGTGAATTTTCACCACATTAATAATCGTATTTTATCGTAGTATAGGTGATGAAAATGGTTCAGCAAAAACAACACTTTCGAATATGTGGACGTTAATTTACTTAGAAAGTATACCAAGATCGAACACATGGACATGAGCCTCTTCGTCTATTTATCGAAAGTTATTGATTAATTAATGAGTGCGTATTTTCTAATCCTAGGTCTTAATGCAAAATAATATGCAGATAAAATAAAATAATGTAAGAACAAAATAAAATGATGCATGCAATTTTTGTTTGATTTTAAAGTGCAATTAAATGAGATGCAGTGATCACAATGTATGACGAGATGCAAAAGACAATCATGCACTATAATATGTACAAATATGCCCTACAGATGTCAAATTAATGAGTAAGAAAATGAGGATCAATTTCAGAATCAGAATGAGCAATAAGGATAAATAATGACATTTCACTTAAAGAGCCGGAAATACTATAGATCTCATAAATCATCACATTTAATTTAGTGTGAAATCAAGAAATTAAACATGCCATTAAATAGAGGGTAAAATATGCAACACAATGAAACTGAAATCAACTGTTTCCCTCAAGATATTAAAGAAACAGTGCAAGGGCATAAATGTAATAAAAATGCATGAAGAATAAAGATAATATTATAAAAAAGTCATTGGAGGGACCCATTTGCAAACTCAAAAAACCGGAGGGGCTTTTATATAATTTTTTCTGTACGCGGGGGCATTTATGCAATTAAGAAATCTGGTTATTTTCCAGGCGCGCATGTGATGCACACATGCTTGGACGTGTAAATCTTGAAAAGCCCGGGGTGGTCTCTATAAATAACCCTGCCCTCATGCGTATGGCACGTGCGTGGGGAGAGGTTCGGGAGGCGGACGGCTCGGGTGAACACGTGGCAGGCTCAGACGTGCCTCAGGGAGTGGCTCTGTTGCCCCGAGCCTGGAGCTTCAGAGATGCATCGTGGTTGCATCTAGGTCGTTGGATGGCCATCGTAGGGGTGCCATCCAACGGCACCTGCACTTCGTCACCGTCGGAGGAGCAACTCCGTAGATGGAGCTCCGGCATGGCCGCCAGAGCTCCTCCGTGCTCCTCCATGTACGTAAAGGGTTCGAGGACCTCCATGGCCATCTGGCGAATATGGCGGACGGTCGACGGAGCGGTGAGGGTAGCTGTAGCTGGCTGTCCATGATGGGTCACTGAAAGCGGAGCTCGAGATCGGAGTCACACTCGAAGTTTGATCATTGAATACCTGCAAGGGTTAGTTAAGTAGCTGAGGTGTGCGTGAGGTGCTTGCGTGAGATTGTGAGGTGAATGAAGGGCTGGGGGAGGTCGGAGATGGAGCCCTGGATGGGTCCTTCTCAGGCGTTCCTAAGAAGAAATAGGCGGAGCGGAGAGGGATTCTGGAGAAGAGGGATGGTGAGTGGCTGTGTTGGTGAAGGTGAGGGGCGACTAGCGAAGTAGATAGGGTGGTCAGTGCTTGGTGAAGGTGGCGAAGTATCGTAAGATAATTGCGAGAAAATACAAAGAAAATAAGAAAGTCAAACCTAGAGGATTTGAGAGGAAGAAGGCGGCATGGATGCTTGGACTGAGGCATCGGACCTCGGAATCGTCGCTCGATTTGCGCAGCAAATACGGAGGCCTCAACGATGGCGGAACTGGCCGTAACATGGTGGTGGATACTGTGGGTCTACACCGGAGCATGGAGGGCCATTATGGCCCTCCTCTGACCTCTGTCTGTCACAGAGAGGTAGGGGAGGGCTAGGGCTCGAGCTCATAATTGGTGGACGAACGATGAAGTGAGTGGAGGAGAGGTTTAAATAGGTGGCGATGGTCGGTTACAAATATAGGAGCAGGGGTTTTGAACGGGTGATTGGAGGCTCTAGATGGAAGGTGGTAAATGGCTGGGGGTTACGCAATGTGGTGGGATGTGAGGGCTACTCGGAAGTGGCATTAGGTTTTGGGGAGGTGATCAGAGGGCAATGCTAAAAATGGAAGGGGGAAGGGTTTGGCGAGGGTAACGTTCGGGCGAGGGGGCTAAGAAGGTGGAAGACGATGGCCTAACCGTCGGATCTCGTAATCCAACAGTCAGGAAGAGGGCATGAGGGTCGATGAGGAAGAGACATGGATATCTGATCCAATGGTTAGCAAGCGAGCGGGGATGTGTGGTCTAGATCAAGGTTCAGGAAAGCGGTATGCGTATGCGTTCGGACTGGTCACCGAATACTGCGGGGTATATGCAGTTCTACACAGTTTTCTAATTTTTTATTTAAAAATAAATAAATATCTATGAATAACATTACCGCTGAATTTATGTATATAAGTGGAGTTAACGAAGATCTAAGAAAAATGATTGATGTTAAATGGGTGTGTGTATATGCTTTTAACTGCCTCATAATTAATCACAAAAAAACATTTACCATAAAAACTTCACATATTATATGATTCGTAATAACAAAACTTCAATATACAAACATGCACTACATGAGCAAAATCTCAATCGACATATATACGAAATATTCGACGATACATTGCATATACTCGTGAAATCAATACATGAAAAAATCATTAATATTGCATATATATAATGTTATAATGCATTGCCATTGTATAGAGATGCATGCCATATTCTTACCATTGACTGAAGGAAGAGACAGAGTTACGGAATTAAGGACCTGAATGAGAAGATTGGAAAGTTGGAGCTGTTGGAGCAGTATGCGGGGCATATGCGGGATATACGGGGCATATGCGGGGCATATGCGGGCCGCATATGCGGAGAGGGCGCTTTTTGCACTGATTCATGTAATCGGTGCGGTCTGCATGCCGTACGGGCATATGCGGCCGCATGTGCGGCTCGTGCGGCCGATTTAGTGAACATTGGTCTAGATGGGAGCGGGAACAAGATCGAACGGGTGAGGAGAGAGACATATAGGGGGAGGGTAGCGGGCCACGTGGGCGGTGTTAGGGCGCAAGATAAGAGGCGATCGTGTGGTTGGGAGAACATCGGAAGTGAGTGGCTGGGATTGAATCCAGAAGTGAAGATCAAACGATGGAGAAGGGAGGGGAGATGATTGGCGTGGATCTGATCTAGGATCAGATCAGATGGTGGGGACGAGGGTCATGTGGCGTAGAAGGAGCGGGCCATGTGGCAGCCTAAGAGGGCACCACGTGGCCCAATGAAATTAATTCAAAATAGGAAAATAAAGAATAAATCAAAAACAAATAACTAGAGGCTGAATTAGAAAAAAGTCAAAACGTGAAAGTTGTAGATCTCATTGAGATGTACAAGTTTCACGTTGGTCAAAAATTCAAAAGAAGTTATTTGTACGAAGATGAATTTTTACAAGCTTTTTTAATGACTTAAAAACACTTAAGGTTTTGTGATTTTTTGTGTTTTAATTTATTTTAGAAGACAAGATAAATACCAGAGTATTTAATCTAATTTTTAGGGGTTTTTAATAAAATAAAAAATAAAGAAAAGTGTTAGTAATTAAATACCATAATTAGGGTTAGATATTATAGGTTTATTATACACATATTATTTACAATATAATACGTGTTAATATTAGTGATTTGATTGTGATTTTTATTGAATTGTTTAAGACATGGGAATCATAAATATATTTTATGATGATGTATCTGAGATTCATCACTGATGCATGTAGACCTCCTCCTGTAGATCACCATATAGAAAGGCATTCTTTACATTAAGTTGGTAGAGGGGACAGTCTCTTGTCACATCAACAAATAGAAGGATACATAGAGTAGAATGTCTGGCAACTGGAGAAAAAGTATCCTGATAGTCCACCCAATATGTCTGGGTGAACCTGCGTGCCACAAGTCTCACCTAATAACGATCTATACTGCGATCTGCACGATGCTTCACAGTGAACACCAACTTGCACTCAATAACGAATGCACCAACTGGAGCTGAAACAAGACTCCAAGTGCCACACGACTGAAGCACGCCCATCTCCTCCTCCATGGTTAGATGCCTCTGACTGTCCTGAATTGCCTCCTGATATGTCTGTGGTATCTCCATGGTTGATAGTGCTAGGGTAAACCTCCTGAAATCATCTGACAGTCTGCTCAAGTTACGGGCAGAGGTATTCGCGTCGAGGGCTAATGGCACGAAGAAGGCGGAGACACATGGAGATTTATCGAAGGCTGGAGCTAGTCGGTAGGGTTGGGCCCCCTGACTATGTGGAGGATAAGGGAGGTGCTTCGAATGGTGGGCATGTAGAGGTGGCTGGGAAGCAGGAGGAGGTGGTTGGGTGGAAGCTTAAAGGGACAACTGTAGATGGGGCCTCTGTACATGAGCTTTTGGGAGAAGGGAAGGTGTTGGGGGAAGGGGATGAAGGGGAGTGGGTGGGTGGTGGTCTGGAAAGGTACTGGCATGCCTCGTCTTGGTTCCACCAAGAGGGGCTACTAATGTATGCAAATGAATATCATCACATGGAATGTAAGAGGCTTGGAACATGCCGAGAAAATGGCGGCAGTGTGATGTTGTTGATGGATCAGAGGGTGGATTTGGTAATGTTGCAAGAAACAAAAATCACACATGAGTTTGATAGGGTGTGGAAGGATATTGGGGGAATAATGCTGGGAATGTGCAAAGCGATTTGTTCAGAAGGAGCAGCTGGAGGCCTAACATCGAGTTGGAATAGGGATAAATTTGATATGGAGGGGGATGAGGTGCGGGGCCAACACTCACTCTCAATCTTGCTACAATGTAAGGCGGATTAAATCAAGATTTTGACTACGAATGTTTATGGTCCTTACAACGAGGCCAACTTTGCTCAACTTGTGGAGGATTTGTTCTTGGTTTGGATGGCCTTCCCTAATGTGGCATGGGTCATCGTCGAGGATTTCAATGTGACTCTACGTTCGGAGGATCGTCCGAGGGGTTGGGGTGGGAGAGATGGTTGTTCCGCGGAGTTGGCTGGGATGGTGGATGAGCTCGGTCTTCAGGAGGTCAACGCCGTAGGGTGTCTCTACACGCGGCATAACTCGAGATCTAGGTCCCGTCTAAGATAGATTTATGGTGTCTAGCAAGGCGGTGGCAATGCTTCCTTTAGCTGGGGCCCGAGCCCTGCCCATGGCTCATTCTGATCAAACACCTTTGCTTTGGTTTTTGGCGGAGGACGTTCGCCCTCGGACCTTTTTCAGATTTGAGAGGGCTTGGATGTTGGCGGATGGCCTCCATCAGACTGTTGCAGAGTTTTGAGAGGGATGCATACCTAGTGGACTGACAACATGTACATTTGTGAGCAAGTTGGCCTCGCTCAGAAGCCATCTGTTGGAGTTCAATAGGACTAATCGGGTGTAGCGCCGAGCAAGACGGGAGAGGTCCCAAGAGGAGGTGAGCAGGCTGGGCATGTTATAGGATGAGAGGGCCCTGATGGTCGAGGAGGTGACTGAGAGGAGCTCTCACCTATATGAGATTTTTCGTGAGGACAAAAAGGAGGTGGCTTGGAAGTAAAGATCCATGCAGTGGTGGTTGAGGGAAGGGGATGCGAATACAAGATTCTTCCATGCCATGGCTAGTGGGAGAAGGTGTGGAAATCTTATTTATTCGGTTTTAGTTGGTGGGGGAAGTGGTGGAGGCGGATCATGTGGTGGGAGCGACATTGCGATCATATTGTCAGTCTTTCAGCAGAAGGCATGCTTGGGCAGGCTGGGGATGGTAGGGAAGAGGAGTCTCACAGATATTTGAATCGAAGGCGAACACATTGGTGAGGGGCTTCACTAAAATTGAGACCAAGCATTTGCTCCTTCAATTGAATGCGGATGGGGCTCCAGACCGGATGGGTTTCTGGTGTTTTTTTATCAGGAGTTCTAGGAGGTGGTCAAGCAGGATGTGATGGAGGTGATGAAGGAATTTTGAGAGGGGAATCGTGGCTTCGAGAGGTTGAATACCGCTCTTATCTTTCTAATGTCGAAGAAAGACATGCCGATCAGGGTCGAAGACTACAAACCTGTTACGTTTCCTAATGCTTTGTACCTGATTGTGTTAAAAACTCTTGCTAATTACCTAAGGGAGATTTTTCATCAGATCATTTTGCCAAAGCGTACATCATTTGTACCTGCGAGAGCCATGTCTGACGGATTGGTGATAGCTTCTGAAGTGGTGATGGGTTGAAAAAGAAACTAGGCAAAAGGTGTGCTATGGAAAGTTGATTTTTCCAAAGCATGCGATAACGTTGATTGGAGGTTCCTGTGGACTTCATTGGGGAAGAGAGGATTCCCGGAAAAGTGGATTTCGTGGATAAAGCAGTGTGCTATATCTGTATCTCTTGCCATGCTGATCAATGGCATATCGGAAGGGGGGGGTTCTTTCAGCCTTAGAGGGGTATCAGACAGGGTTTCCATTGGCCCCGCTTCTTTTTGTTATTGTGGCTGATGCTTTGGCATTAATGATGAATTTGACGACGAGTGGGTACTAGTAATTTGGGTTTAGGAAGGAGGAGATCCATCCCAATCGTACAATACGCTGACGATGCAGTTATGTTTCTGTGAGCTGATGAGGAGAAGTTGCATCGGACATCACTTATCATGGATATCTTTGGGGATGTTTCTGGGCTACAGATCAATAGGGATAAGTCGGTGGTGGTTCCTTTTGGCCCCACTGAGATGGAGGCGCAGAACGCGACAACGTTGTTGGGATATCCATATGCTTCATTGTTCATTTCATATTTGAGTCTGTCGCTAGTGGCGGGGAGATCGAAGGCTAAGGTCTGGAGAGCTTTATTGGACATACTGAAGGGGAGGTTGGTTGGAAGGCAACGATGCTGTCAAAGGGAGGGAAATTGGTTCTTCTGAAACATGTTCTTTCGGCCATCTCAATTTTTTTCTGCTCCACGAGGATGCTGTCTATTGTGGTGCGCATGAAGATCGAAGCTGTAATGAGAAGATTTTTCTGGTCTGATGAGAGGCATGCTAAGAGGGGCTTCCACTTGGTCGATTGGGGCAAGGCAACAAAGTCAAAGAGGAACGACTGGCTGAGAGTTCTGTATATGGAAGAGATGAATACGACTTTTATGACAAATTGGGTGGTGCGATTCTGGGAAATCTGATGACCTAGCGTGCCGCCTATTGAGGAAGATCAACGAGATGTCCATGTCATTGGAGGCCATCCCAGGCTGTTTACTGTCCTCATTGTGGCAAGGGATTACCAAGATTATCTCAAAAGATGACGATTAAGTTGAGACCAGTACTTGGGAGTGGAGCTGGCTTTCGATTTTGGTTGGATGATTGGACGGTGGATGGGGCGGTGGGAGAGCATTGCCCATGCCTATTGCAGTTGGCATGTGATAGGGAGGAGTTGGTATAGTCCCCTCTCGGGATGCCACCCTCCACTTTTTTCAAAAAAGTTAAAAGATGTTCTCTACAAAAAAATCAAATAAGCTCCCAAATTTCACTAAAAAAATTTACAGAAAATTTGGAGAAAGTAGTCGAAGAACTGTCGACGTATTCATCACTTGGGATCTGAGCAAACACATTTATGTGATTAAATGGGATGAATATGTCTTTTGGAGAATCTTGAAGAGAACAAGTCAGAATTTGAACTTCGGGTTTTGTTGATATCGTTTGAAACCGTGATGAGTCATACTATGAAAATTTGAGAACATGTGATCGAAAGAAGGTTGAGGCAAGTTTGCGAAGTAAAAGAAAACTAATTCGGATTCATGCCAGATTGCTCAGCTATTGAAGCTATCCACTTGTTGGGGTGGACAATTGAGATTTATATTGCTAAAAGGAAGAACCTCCATATAATTTTTATTGATTTGGAGAAGGCTTATTATTCTGTACCATATGAGATATTGTGGAGAGCTTTGGAGAAGAGACAAGTACATGTCTTATACATTAACCTTATAAAGAATATGCTTGATGGGTTTTCATCTTGTGCAAAGATCCGGTATGGGAAGATTGGCTATTTTGACATTAGCAATGGTCTGCATCAATGTTCAGTTTTAAGTCCATTCCTTGTTCACTTTGATTACGGACGGGTTGACTAGTCACATTCGTGATGAGATACCTTGGTGTATGTTATTTCTTGATGGTATTTTGTTGATTGCATGGCCTTAAATTTCAGCGAAATTCGGTCGAATTTCTGTCGAATATCGATATCCAGTCGAAACCGAAATTCGACCGAAATGACCGAAATGACCGAAATATGGGGCTCCTAGTACAAAAAATGACCGAAATGACCGAAATTTCGGTCGAAATTCCACCGAAATTCCATCGAAATTCTATTTTGGTCAATACCGAAATGGTGACCGAAACCGACATTTAAGGCCTTGGTTGATTGATGAGATTAGAGATGGCGCAAATAAAAAGCTTGAGTTTTCTAGACATGCCTTAGAGACTACATGATTTCGTATAAGTAGGGCTAAGACTTAATATATGGAGTGCACATTTGTTGGAGCAATGGTAGAGGAATCGAGATGAATATTAGTTATAATAACACTCAGAAGAAAGACTCTTTTAGATACTTGGGATCTACTTTGCAACTTGATGGAGAAATCTTTGGAGTTGTACTCATAAAATAAATGAGGGCTGCCTAAAACGGAGAGGATCCTTTACTATTCTATGTGATAAGAAATTCCTTTGAAAATCAAAGAAAGGTTTTACAAAGCAATCGTAAGACCTGCTATGCTATATGTATCTTAATGTGACGTGCAGAGAATGACAGGAGTAGAAATAAAAATGCTACACGTAAAAATCGGATTCAGAATGATGTGAATAGAAGGAAAGTTGGTATATCTCTGATAGATGACAAGATGAGATAAAACCATTTAGGATGTGGTCTAAAAAAACATTTAGGATGGTTTGGCCATTTGCAATGGAGATTGGCTGATGCACCAATTAGAAGATGCAAGTTTTGGGATATTGTGCTAGCTAAGAGAGGGCGCGGAAGGCTCAAGAAGTGTTGGAATGAGAATATTCGAACATATCTTAGTTGTTTGGATATAAGCCCGAGAATGACCTACGATAGATTTTAATGGAGGCAAAGAATGTATGTAACCGACCCTACTTAATGTGGGAAAAAGCTTTGTTGTTGTATTTTCGGAAACCGTGGAGATGACTCAAAAACTCTTATGTAGAAATTATAATTTTCAATCAATAAGTAAAATATGTGTTAGAGTTATTATATTTACATTTATGTTCGTAACCCTTAATCCTTTGAGTTTCGTAACCCTTTGAGGGTAATTATGTATTTTTCCTCTTGTACTCTCTAGTGTTTTCTCTCTATATAAGAAACCCTATCTCTTTGGAATAAACATCTCATTCGTTTCTTTTCTCCACATGGTATTAGAGCGATGGTCCTAGACCGATGCCTAATACCTAAAACCCGTCGCCGCCATCAGCCCTCTATCCTCGTGCGGACCTTTCTCTCATCGAAGGGTCCCGCGCAAGGCAGTCCGAGACCCCAACGGTACCACCCGCCACCTCCAACGGCATCTAAAGCGTCATCCGAGGTTCCGACAGCTCCAACCGCACCTCCTGCGCTGCCAGTACCATCCACAAATCCTTCTGGACTTCTGATCTGCTGCGCACAACCCCCTGGATACCATCTTTGGTATCATAAGTACCCTAAAAACCCTTTGATCTGCTGTGAAAGCAATTTTTTAGACCACTATCACACCCAAAAGTGAGTTATCACAAGATCTCCCGTCTTTTCTAAGACCGCAATGGCATCTTTTTCTACCGAAACAAAGCCCTTGGCCTCGAATGTTATGGTACAAGGCATTACTATCAGCTCTGGTCTCGATCTTTTATGGTGTTCATAGGTGGTCAAAGAAAACTCTACATTCTGATAAAGATCCTTTAGATGAAAAGGACAAAGAGTACGATAACTGGCAGACAAACAACTACTTGGTTATCAATTGCATGACCAACAGTTTTAATGCTCAAATTGTCTCAAATCTCCTTTACAAAAATACCGGCCAAGGAAATGTGGGAGGATCTCGAGCAAACATACTCTCAGAAGAAGATGAACTCACGCCTTACGGACATTTACGGGTGAATCTTGTCGGCATCTTAGGGTGATTCCAACATCATCAAGTACTACGGGCATCTCTCCAGCTGTATGAGGAGCTTGTAATATTCCATCCCTCATGTTGCACCAAACAGATACAAAAACGTTCTGACTGACAGATATACCGCTTTCTTGATGGCCTGCATTCTAGATAATAGAGAACGAATGATCAATTTCTTATATCAGAGACATTGCCAATGATAAAGGCCATCTTTGGTCGACTTGAGGAACTCGAGACATCTGCTGCCCGACCTCCTGTCTTACCTTCAACAGAACTTTGCATACATCACCTCATCTTGGTGAGGGGGCAGATATAGCTTTTGAGGAGGACGTAATCGTGATCCGAGTCGTGGCCGTGGACGGGAAACTGGATGAGGTCGCGACTTTGGTTGTGGACGAGACTCTACTGCCACATGCACTCACTTTGGTCGGTGGAACCACCCGACTAAATGATGCTGGCAGAAGTTTGGCGTACATTCTTATCACGCCAATAATGCCTATGAGGATGCCTATGATGAGGAAGAGGTGTTTCCTGCAACAACCTTTAGTGGCAAGACTGTTTATCTGAATGACACAAATTACTCCGCCTGATGCATATCCTTCAGACTCCAGGGTCTACTACCACTAGTAACACTCCCACTGCTGCTCTAGCTACTCCTTCATGTACAGTAGCCAACTCTGTTGTCACTCTTGGTCTGGCTTATATTATTGATTCTGGTGCCTCTACTCATCTGACTGGAGAAGATAGTCTGCTCACCTCCTCCGTACAATCTATCTCCGTGAAGTCAGTTCGAGTCGGTAATGGGACTCAATCATCGATTACTACTGTTGGAACTATGAAATACTCTTCTAAGCTCCGACTTTATGGGGTTCACTGTGCTCCTGATTTTCTTCTTAGCTTGCTGTCAGTTCACAAGCTTTGTGTTGAGCTTCATTGCCGTGTGATATTTGATGAGTCTTGTTGCTATTTTCAGGACATTCGGACAAGGCAGATTCTTAGTGGGGTTCATGAGAAGAACTTCCTATACTATATTGACATACCCTCGAATTCCAAGTTTGTTGGTGATGCGTCCATCTCTGAAGACCTGCTCCTATAGCATCTGTGCCTTGGGCATCCCTCTGCCAATGCCATCTCCATGATGTTTCCTGAACTCTCTACTCTGAATCCCTTTCAGTACGAGGCGTGTGAATTCAGGAAACACCATCGAGCTTCATTTCCGGTTTGTACCAAGTCTCGTAGTACTATTGCTTTTCATCTTGTTCATTGTGATGTTTGGGGACCTTGTCCGATCCGCACATTAAGTGGTCATCGCTATTTTATAGTTTTCGTTGATGATTATAGTCGATCTTCTTGGGTATATCTAATAAAGAAGAGTTCAGAGATCAATTAAATTGTCAAAAATTTCTTAATATGTTAAAAAATTCTTTTCTAGCATGAATGCTCTTGAGTTAACCCAACATGACTTGACCTCTTTCTTTGTGTCCCAAGGAACTGTTCGCCAAACATAATGTCCGTATACCTCACAACAGAATGGTATAACTGAGAGGAAAATCTGGCACTTGCTAAATGTTGCGAGATCCTTTCTTAGTCAAATGAGTGTTCCTAAACACTATTGAGGGGATGCTATCCTTGCATTAATTTATCTCATCAATCATGTTCCTTCGTCTGTTCTCGTAGAGGGAACTCCATTTTACTTATTTTACCCTATCGAGTCTTCGTCTGCGAATTTTGGGTTGTATTGACTTTGTTCATCACTTTCATGTAGCTGACAAATTATCGTCTCATGCCATCAAATACGTCTTTCTTGGGTACTCTCATACCTAGAAAGGCTATCGCTGCTATGATCTTGTTGGACATTGATACTATGTGTTTGGTGATGCCACTTTCTTTGAACATACAAGTTATTTCACACAGACTGTGGGTGACCTTCCTCTGGTCCTTCATCCTCCACCAATCGTATCTACTCGCCAACATGCCTCTATACTTTCTACACCAGTGTCTGTATCTTTGCCTGTCCCTTTTATGTAGGATGATATGATCAATTCGAGTGCTCCCACCACTGCAGCCTTGGATATACCTGAGGAGTTTCCTATTGCTCTACACAATAAAAAAGGCAATGTACTATCACCCCATGTCACATTTTACTTCTAATGACGATTTATCTAGTCGTGACAAGAGATTTACAGATGCTCTGAATGCTATTTCTGTTCCAAGAGATCATTTCAGTGCAATGTAGGATCATGGTTGGCGATAGGCCATGGATGAGGAGTTGAATGCACTTACCTCCTGGGGAAAGTGGGATCTTGTGTCGTGCCTCACAGGAGTTCGCCATGTGGCTTGTCAATGGGTCTTCACGACCAAAGTGTCGCTTGATGGTTCTATTGACATGCTGAAAGCCTGACTTGTTGCCAAAGGTTTCACATAAACCTTTAGGGTTGATTATTTTGAGACATTCTCGCTTGTTGCCAGAATGGAGTCGATACATACCATTCTCTCTGTTGCTTCCAACAACGCTTGGCCCATTTACCAATTTGATGTGAAGAACGTCTTTCTTTAGGGTGACCTTGAAGAGGAGGTCTACACGATGCAACCACTGGGGTATGTAGTCGAGGGGGAGCATGTATGTCGACTACGTAAGGCCATCTATGGCCTGAAGTAGAGCCCCAAGGCATGGTTTGACATGTTCATTATGAAGATCAACACACTTGATTTGCAGAGGACAACATCTGACTACTCTGTCTTTGTTAGACGCCTGTCTACTAACACGATCATTCTTGCTGTCTATGTTGATGATATGGTTGTCACATGAGATGATGTAAACGATATTCAGGAGACCAAGACCTTCCTCCATAAGGTATTTGTCATGAAAGATCTCTGTCAACTTTGTTTTTTTGGCATCGAGGTAATACACACTATAGAGAGGCTCCATCTTTCACAAAGGAAGTGTTGCCTTGATATTCTGACTAAGGCAGAACTACTTGGATGTAAGCCATCTGGCATCCCTGTAGAAGCGAGAAAACATTCAACATTTACTGATCCAGCTTTTAAGGATGCAACACAGTACAAAAACTTAGTGGGAAAATTGCTCTATCTCACTGTTACTAGTCCATATATTTCATATGCTGTTAGCAGAGCCAACCAACATATGGAGAAGCCTGTTTATAATCACTAGCGGGATGTTCTTTTGATGCTTCGATATTTGAAGGAATCCCTTGGACTTGGACTCTTCTATGGGGTGAATGGGCATACTAATATCTCCGCGTATACATATTCTGACTATACTAGCTCTCATGAGGACTGCCGATCCACTACAACATACACCCTGTTTATTGGGGATAACTTTGTTACTTGGGAAAGCAAGAAGCAGATGGTCTTCAGATCCAGTGTAGAAGCAGAATGCAGGGTAATGGCTCAGGCCACCTGTGAGATCACATGGTTTCCCTTTCCTAATAGAACTTGTCATGTCAGTCGCCACTCCTGTACACTTATACTGCGATAACAAGTCTGCCACGTACATCGCCACCAATCTAGTTTCCCATGAGCAGATAAAACACATTGAAGTTGATTGCCATTTCATTCATGATGCAGTACGAGGAGGACAAATCAACACTCCACACATCTCCACTGAACTTCAACTTGCACATATCATCACAAAGGCTCGTCCATGGAAGTGCCTCATGTACTTAGTATCCAAGCTGGGCATGATTGACAGATATGCTCCAACTTGAGGGGGAGTGCTAACCCTTCCGGTTTCATAACCCTTAACCCTTTGGGTTTCGTAACCTTTTGAGGGTATTTATGTATTTTTCCTCCTGTACTCTCCATGATTTTTTCCTATATAAGAGACCTTAACATTTTGGAATAAACATCTCATTCGTTTCTCTTCTCCACAATAGGAATATATAATTATTTTCTAACATAATAGAGGAATAGAAGGAGAAGTGACAAAACAAGGAACAACATGAAATATGAGGTAGGTCAGAGCATTGATGTTGAATGGGTAAAATGATATTTATGATTCAGGAAGAGAGTCTTCTTGAGTTGGGGGTTAGAAGAAAAAGAATGTAGGGAGGTGAAAGATACAAATGGGTTCCCAACATGAATAGAAGTAATTCAGGACAAGGGAAGGAAGTAGTAGCGGCAAAAACACAATGTGTACCATAAACAAAACACAAAACGAGACATGCAAATTCACCTACTCAAGCCCTGTGATGCTATACGAATGTAAAGCTTGTAATGGAATCACCATTATAATCATCGTACATGCTGATATAAAGTAAGATATGTACTATGTAAAGTATGAATTAGAAGTTTAGTCCTAGAGAATCAACAACAACAACGAAGCCTTTTCCTACTTTATGTAGGGTTGGTTACATGGTTTTTTTGCCTCCATCGGGTCATTCTTGGGCTTGGATCCAAAAAAGTAAGATCCCTTCGTATCGTCTCATTCCAACCCTTCTTAGGCCTTCCACACCCTCTTTTAACTGGATCAACATTTCAAAACTCACATCTCCTCACCGGTGCATTAGCTGACCTCCTTTGCACATGGCCAAACTACCTTAACGATTTTCTCGCTTCTTATCTTCGATCAGAGCTACGCATACTTTCATTCTGATGGCATCATTTCGAATCCGATCTTTACGTGTGTGTCCACACGTCCACCTTACCATTTTCATTTATGCTACTGCCATTCTCTACACATGTTTGTAGAGATATTTGTTTATGTTATTTCATGTTTCCGTACCGTTTCTTAATTCCCTGTACTCTTATAAATGTCTCATGTAATTTACCCATAGGCTACTCTCCTATATAAGAGAGCCTAGGGCTTATGGAATAAAACATCTATTTTATTTTTCCCAACATGGTATCAGAGCGACGGTCCTAGACCGGAGCTCCGAAACCCTAACCCTAATTCCTAGCCCCTCCCGCTACTCTCCTCCTCGATGCCGGCCTCGCCAGCCCCCGTCCGGGCTCTGCCGACCCCGCCAGGCCCCTGCCTGGGCTTCCTTGATCCCGTTAGGCCCCTTCCTGGGCTCCGCCCCCCGCCGGGCCCCTACCTGGGCTCCGTCGGCCCTTGCCTGGGCACCGCAAGGCCCTCCCCCTTCCGCTTAGGCCTCTGTTGGCTCCCGCACGACAATAGACCCCCGCCTAGTCGCTTGCGGTTTCCCAACACCACGGCTTAGGCCCCTTAGACGCCTCTCGCGTGACTCTTGTCTCCCACGCCTAGGCACCTTGTAGCTGCTCGGAGGAACCCTAGCGTGGGCTGAACGTCCTCACCGAGGTTCTTTGTCTTCAATGAGACTTGTTGCACGAGTCTACACATGCAAGCATATCTCACTATATCAGTGTAGACAAGCCAGTGTCTAGTCTTCATTCCTAGTCTTCTTGAGTCGTCATGTCAGAAAGCAAGGTCGAGGTTACCTCCATAGGCGCATTCAGAGGTCCTGCGCCTATAACGAAGATGGATGGGTCAAACTATGAACTGTGGGCTATGCTGTTGATGCGTATGATGAAGTCTACCTGTAAGAAACACATTCTTACTGAGGAAGAATTGACCAAGAAGACTGGAGTTAACGCCTCATGGGAGGCAGATGGTGCATATGCCAAGGTTTGGCTCTCAGGAACATTGGCATTTGAGATTACCAATGATATACTTCATCAGCCCACCGCCAAGGCGATGTGGGATATTCTTGCTGCCACTTATTCACATGCGAAGAATGAGACGAAGATTCTACGGCTCCAGCATGATATAATTACGATCAAGCAAAATGGACGTCCTCTTTACTCGCTATATGCATCCTTGTGTGGGATGTTTGAGAAGCTCTATAGCTTCTTACCTTTGACATCCACCCCTGAGCAACAGAAGACCTATCGGAATGCCCAAATGGTTGGTGTGTTTCTGGCAACCCTTGATCCTGAGTATGAGACAGCCTGTTCTCAGATTTTGGCATACTCTACCATTCCTCCAATGGAGGAAGTCTTTCGTAGGTTCTGTCGTATCACTGTTCCATCTTCCACTGCTGGTCAGACCTCTTCAGTAATGGCTGCCTCTCGAGGACGAGGAGGCTCTTCTCTGTTTCGTGGTCGAATACCTAGGGGCAGAGGAGGTCATGTTCGTCAACCATGTACTTTCTTCGATTGTCCTGGACATACATAGGATACATGCTACTCCAAGTATGGATTCCTTGCCTTTGCTCGAGTGGATGAACAGATCGAGCCCCCAACAACTTCTTCATTGGATCAACGCTTTGAGGATCTTGTAGCACGATTGAGGGGCATTATACCTCCTTCCGGTTCTGTGACATCTTCATTGGCCCTAAGGAGCCATTTAGATGTAGCTACTTCAACCTCCTCCAATACCTCAAGTAGTACTTATGCACTCACCAGCATTAGTAGACTTGTCACTATATAATGGATTATGGACTCAGGTACCACACATCATTTGTGTGAGACAAGAGTCAACTTACAGCCTACAGACAGGTTCCTCCAGGATGAACTGTGCTTATTGCAGATGGGACCCATTCCCCAATTACTGGATAGGGGGATATTAGTTTGATACCCTCTATGCATCTACACTACATAATGTGTTACATGCATCTGATTTCTCTATGAATTTGTTGTCCATTAGTCCGATTACGAAGGATTTACATTGTCGAGCCATTTTGACCCATCTTTTGTTTTTCAGGACATCCTTACGGGCAAGGTGATTGGGTGTGGCTGTGAGCAGGGCGATCTCTATCGCCTAGTTCGAACTCCCTATGCCGGAATCTCCTCCCTATCTTCCGGACCCGTCTCACCATTTATGTGGCACATGCGCATTGGTCATCTCCTACTCCAGAAATTGTGTCGTGTTCTGCCTCAGATCTCACCTCACACGTTCGTTCAATGTGAGGCATGTCAGTTGGGAAAGCATCATCGCTCTGCCTTTCCTAGTCGTCAGAGTCGGAGTATTAGCTCCATTTTTGAGTTATTTCATATAGATATTTGAGGTCCCAATCGTGTTCCTGATCACCAGGGGCACATGTTTTATCTAGTCGCCGTTGATGATTTCTCTCGTCTGTCTTAGGTCTTTTTATTAAAGAATAAATCTGAAGCTGGAGATGTTATCAAAAATTTCTTAATCGAAGTACAAAATGTCTTTTCTGCTTCTGTGAAAATTGTGAGAACTGATAATACCTTGGAATTTTGTACTAATAATCTCTCCAATTATTTTTCAACAAAGGGAATTATTCATCAAAGATCATATGCCTATACTTCCCAACAAAATGATTTTGCAGAAATGAAGCATCATCATTTGCTTGATGTCACTAGGATATTTCTCATTCAGAGTCGTGCTCGTCATTCATTTTGGGGCGATGTTGTTCTAACGACATGTTATCTTATTAATCGCATGCCCTCGTCAGTCTTGGGTGAGAAAATTCCTTTCTCTCTCGCCTTTCCTGAAAAAGAATTGTTCTCACTCACTCCTCGTGTGTTTATCGCAGTCGCCTTCGTCCACCAGTTATCTCCAGGTATTGACAAGCTCTCTCCTAGAGCTGTCAAGTGTGTCTTTGTTTAATACTCTAGGACACAAAAAGGATACATGTGTTATGATCTAATGCGTAGGAAGTATTACATTAGTTCCGATGTCACCTTTTTCGAGTATGTGATGTATTTTTCTCCTATAGGTGATCGGTTGACGTCTTCAGATATGATGATGACAAATATATGCCGCCACCACCACCACCACCTCCTTCACCACCACCATCACCACTTCCTACGCCACCTCCACTTACTACAACGGTCCCAGTTCCACCATTATCACACCACTATACCCGCCGGCCTGCTTCTACTCATGGTCACCATTCATCATCTAGCACGCATGAGGTATGCTCTGATAATACAATTTCTAATGATAGGTCTAATGGTCCACCTGAGCAGGATTCGTTACACGGGACAAATATAGAGGATGCATAATTGGACCTACCTATTGCACTTCGAAAGCAGAGGTGTAGTTGTGCGTCATATCCTATAGCATCTATGGTCTCCTTTGATCGCTTTACTGGAGATTTCAGGAATTTTGCAATTACATTATCGACCGTGGCCATTCCACAGAATTATCAAGAGGCTCTGAAGGACAATTGCTGGCATTTGGCTATGGACGAAGAGATGGCTGCTCTTCGGTCGAGAGGCACTTGGATCCTCGTCCTAGCTCCTACCGGAGCGTCTACAATAAGCTGTAAATGGGTGTTTACAGTTAAGCAAAATGCAGATGGTAGAATCGACAGATATAAGGCGCGACTGGTTGCACGAGGGTTTACTCAGACATACGGGGTGGATTATCTTGACACATTCTCACCAGTTGCTCGTCATTCCACCTTACGAATTCTTCTTTCTGTTGTCGTAATTCGAGATTAGCCATTGTTTCAGTTAGATGTCAAGAATGCATTTCTGTATGGTGATCTTCAAGAAGTCTACATGCATCAACTGCCCGTATTTGCTGTTGAGGGGGTATGTTCACAGGTGTGTAGACTTCATAAGGCGATTTATGGCCTCAAGCAGAACCCTAGAGCTTGGTTTCAGAAGCTTTTAAACTTGTTTGAGAAACAAGGGTACAAACGTTCGAATACAGATCATTCCCTTTTTATACAGAAAACATCCAGAGGCATGGCACTATTATGGTGTATGTTGATGATATTCTTATTACAGGAGATGACATACAAGGAAACAAGAGCACAAAAGAATTTCTGGGTCATGAATTTGTCACAAAGGATCTTGGAGCTCTTAGATACTTTATGGGACTGGAGTTTGCCAGAAATCAACAAGGGCTTGTGATGACCCAGAGGAAATACACCACTGATTTGCTAAGCGATACGGGAATGCTTGGATGTCGACCTGCCACCACACCCATGGATCTGAGCATGAAACTATATGGTGATGATACCGATGAGGTTGCTAGGAGATACAGAGAACTGGTAGGAAAGATCCTTTTTGTTACCATTACCAGACCCGGTATTTCTTTTGTTGTTAGTTGAGAGAGCCTGTTCATGAAGCAACCACGTCAGGTCCATATGGATGCTATACAGATGTTACTCATGTATCTTAAATTATCTCTAGGTGCAGGTCTACTGTTTATAAAAGGCAAGGAGATCACCATCTCAGCATGCGTAGATGCAGATTATGCAGGGTGTTCAAAGGATATGAAATCCACCACTGGATTTGCTGTATATGTTGGAGATTCTCTTGTCTCATGGAGGAGCAAGAAACAAACTGTTATAGCCAGGTCTAGTGCTGAGTCTGAATATAGGGCGATGGCCCAGGTTAGTACATAAATGATGTGGGTTCGTGCTGTTATTACATATCTATATATAGAGGTTCCCCTTCCTATGGTACTGGAATGTGACAATCATGCTGCTATATTTATTGCAAATAATCCAGCATTTCATGAGCGCACCAAGCATATTGAGGTTGATTGTCACTATATACGTGATATGATTCAGAAGGGTTTATTTCCCTATCTCATGTTAGCTCAGTAAATTAGACCGCAGATATCTTCACCAAGGCATTACTCAGGGACCTTTTCAGAAGTGTTCGTCCAAGCTGATCATGATCGACATTTATGCTCCATCTTGCGGGGTAGTGTAGAGATATTTGTTTATGTTATTTCCTGTTTCCATATTGTTTCTTAATTCCCTGTACTCTTATGAATGTCTTATGTTTTTCCCATAGGCTATTCTCCTATATAAGAGAGCCTAGGGCTTACGGAATAAAACATCTCTTTTATTTTTCCCAACAATGTATATGGTTCACATTCCAACATTCAGATCCATAGAGCATAGACGGTCTCACAGCTGCTTTGTAAAACTTTCCTTTGATTTTCAAAGGAATTTCTTATCACAGGGAACAATAGAGGCTCCTCTCCACTTTAGCCAACCTGCGTTTACTCTATTTGTAACGTCTCCGTCAATTTCTCCATCATATTTAACCCTATAGAATGCACAAAGAAAAACATTTTTCTAGTTTTATCCTCATAATTCCATAATATAACAATACTAGCACAATTTTTGACCTAAGAATGGAGATTCATCAAAACTATCTCTTGTCATGTTTGGTGGATTCATATACCTTGCTTGATGTCTTCCCCCATACTATCTCTTGTCATGTCCTTATGCCACATATTTCTCCTATGTCACATAGGGGTACATGTCGTTGTAGTCTATCATATGCTTTTATATTTATGGTCAACCATATGTACGAGAAAAAGCGTAGTTCCAAGTTCCAAATTGAGAGACAGTTCCAAGTCTATCATATACTTCTATATTCGTGGAACAACCTTTGAGAGACGTAGTTCCAAGTTGAGCATGATGGATCTCTATGTTGTAGCTTGAGGGAAAGTGTTGAGTATTATGTTGTACTCTGATGGCTTTTCTCATTTTAGATTATTGAGTTCCGTTTTCCTACCGTCTTCAAATACTTTTATAATTTTGCATTGCTATTTTTAAGTGAGGACATATGTTAAAGGGTCGTTTATTTTTATTAGAAATTATTGATTGGACATTTAAGGCTACTTTGTTCCTGAGGCGATCTGATCCAATTTTTGGATAAATTTATTTTAATTTTATGCACATTACATGCTCTTAGTTATCCCAGCTTTACTTGTTTTATTCCAGGACTCTCATCTGCTTCACTGGAAATTACGGATAAAGAAGCTGCATTGCATGGTAAGTGACATTTTAAGGTCACTGTGTTCCTGGACATGATCAGGTCCACTCTGGACCGATTTATTTCAACCTCATTTACATGACAAGATCTTGAGTTTTTCTCTTCTTTCGTTGTTTTATTCCAGGATTCTCATCTGATTCATTGGAAATCACAGATAAAGAAGCTGCATTGCGCGGTAGGTGACATTTCAAGGCTACTTTTGTTCCTGCGCTCTGACCAGATCCAATTTTTGGATAGATTTATTTAATCTTATGCACACTGCAAACTCTGGAGTTATCTCTTCTTTACTCATGCTATTCTAGGACTCCCATCGGCTTCTCTGGAAATCACAGGTAAAGATGCTGCATTGCGAGGTAGGTGACTTTTTACTGATATTTAATAAGGTACACTTATTTATTCATAACCTACACTTGTTAATGTTAGAAATATGTAGCTATACCTAGTTATTTGCTTGCCCCGTTGCAGTATTTACATAGCTATACATGCATATTTGTTTGTCGACCAAGCTATATCCAAGTTCACCGTTTTTTCCATCCAAAAACATAGATAATTCGTTCATCCCTCTCCCCCAGGAGGGCTAAGAAAAAAAATCAAAGGGTGGTAGGACATAGAATAAATCCCATTAAGCCAAAAAGACACCATAAGTGAACACTGACACTCATGCAAGGTGCAACACTCATGTAGTGTAGAAATAATAAAAAAAGCAGATGGGATAAAACAAAGCAGATGGTTTAAAACAATCTTAAAGCTTAGTGGATGAATAAAATATTTTTTATTGACAGATGAGACCATAGGCCTCTTTATGTAGGGAGAGGCTAGGTTTAGGGTTCGAACATAGAAAGAAAAGCGACATAAAGCCATCAAAGAGGTTACACTCATATCATGCAACACTGTTCCTCGAGCTGGGGCATATATATAAACCATACTCAACTTGCCACATCTCTCAAACTGAGTATGGGTAGAAGGCTTGGTGAACATATTGGCTAGGTTGCAGATGTCGGTACTCGGTACTCAGTCGACTGGGTCACTGACTAAGGATTAATCAAAAGTCGCAACTAATCGAATTAGTCGGGCTTTAGTCGATTTTGATTTTTTCATTATTTAAATATATAAATCTATTTTTATACATATATTCTTATATATTCTTATATATTTGGTATTATTTGCATATATTTAGACATTTTCAATACTATTCCTAAAAACATAACAAGAATACTACACCTATTAAAAAAATAACATTTATAAAATAACATAAATATACTAACCAATAACATTAGGATTAACAATACTACAAAATTGAATTGCATAAACTATTGATATGCCTTGAATCCTAACCATATGTTCTCCCGAACCTAGTTGGAGACCCTGTGGGGGTTGGGGGGGACAACACCCCCGTTCTACTTTTTTTGATTTTGGTATATGATTCCAACTAACATAAACTAAAAATACAACGTGATAGCATGAACTAAATACACAAAATAAACAAAACTACTAACCAACAATGAATATTAACTTACTAACAATGATGCAAAATGAGAATACATGAATAAAAAAAGGGCCATTAAAAATCGACATCAACTGAAGTTACACTAGAGGTGCACAATAAACCCTTTTGTATCAAGTCCCAAGTATAATGACAACAACTTCCACATGATTCATACACTCATGAAATATGGGGTTGTTGGATATATGAATGACTTCTTTTAATTACATATGAGCTCCATAACTTTAGTAGGAGCAACTTGCAAGTATGCAAGTATTGATCGAAAATCAACACTAAGTCTATTATTTTACGAGCTATTGCTCTTTACTTGCTCTCTGCATTAGAATGAGAAACAACTGCTTGTTTCTTGTTCTACAAATGATTAGATTCCCTATTAAGTAGGTAGAGGAGCTAGTAGTTGGCTTCATATCAAACAAACTTACCTTATAATAAGCATCAAAGTAGGCTATGAGATCGAGAGTGTCCCCCTTGGGTGAACACCAATCCCCTTTGAGCAGAGAAAATGGTTGAGCTTGTTAACTGCAAGCGGTATATCTATACACGTCCCTGCGAGAAATGTTTGAGAAGTTCCACAACTTTATGCCTCTTACATCCACTCATGAGCAACAAAAGACTTATAGAAATGCCATGATGGTTGGTGAATTCTTAGCAGCACTTGATCCACAGTACGAGGCTGCTCGTTCACAAATACTGACGAATGCTACGATTCCTCCCATGGAGAAAGGTTTTCACAGACTTGGCTGGATTACTGTCTCATTACCTGCCTATGCTCAGCCATCTTCTGCGATGGCAGCCTCTCGTGGTAGAGGAAGCTCTTTAAAGTTCCATGGCCATGAACCTCGTGGTAGAGGAGGTCGTATTCGTCAGCTTTGTACTCGTGGTAGACGAGCCTCTACTGTTTTATGTGATAAGAAAATTCCTTTGAAAATCAGAAGAAAGTTTTACAAAACAGTCGTGAGACCTGCTATGCTCTATGGATCTGAATGTTGGCCCGTGAACCATAGACATGTGCAGAGAATGACAATATAAGAAATGGAAATGCTAAGGTGGATGTGTGGACATACACGTAAAGATCATTTTCAGAATGATGCAATCAGAAGGAAAGTTGGTGTAGCTTCAATTGAGGATAAGATGAGAGAAAACCGCTTAAGGTGGTTTGGCCATTTGTAAAGGAGGTCAGCTAATGCACCAACTAGGAGATATGAGTTTTGGGATGTTGAGCCAGTTAAGAGAGGGTGAGGAAGGCGCAAGAAGTGTTGGAATGAGACTATCCGAAGGGATTTTAGTTTTTTAGATGTAAACCCAAGAATGACCCAAGATAGATTTGAATGGATGTGAAGAATCCGTATAAGCGGCCCTACTTAATGTGGGAAAAAGGATTTGTTGTTGTTGCAGTTAGAGTACATCTTTATTTTATCTTTTCCATCAAGTAAAGGAAAATTTGTGAGAATCCTGTTCTAAAGAGAAGTGCACATTATGAATTGGAAAGACACAAACATGATTTATTATGTTATCTTTTTTTTCTCTAAATATATTTTGTGCATATTCACTTCTTTCCATGTTTGACTGCGATGTAAAAATGGCCGAACTTTATGAAATACTTGCATTGTTTTGAAATTTCAGAATAAATCCTGTCTAATCTATCTGCTTCCCCACCGAATTTGATATTGCCATTGCAAACAGGAACTTATTTTCATTGCAATTTTGTTTTCCTTTATGCTTGGAAGGTATTTTCTCAGGAAAACTTTCTATGGACGTGGGCCAGGGATCTAGATGGAGAATGAATCGAAGTGGTTTTTGTGGCATGCGCTCGAAGAAGGTGAGTGTCAAGGTTTAAACTCTTAACATAAATGCGGGGATTTCAAGGATTCTATTTTGTTTGTATCATAGTCCTTATTTTCTTGTATATCCTTGTTTTCCATGTTAAATTACTTGATTTTTTAAACATCCCGTAAATGCTATTTTCTATAACAACTATACCATATTGATCTTGTTATGCTCATTTTCAAGTGAGGCAGGATTTATGTCCTGCTGATGGATTATGATGTGTGAACTGGATGTTAACCTATTTGCGTCCACTGAGGTGTATTTCATTATGATCTTTCTACTCTGATATTCCAATTGATCCACACAAGGTGCGGTATATTTCTGTGTCCTATGCTAATTAATACTCATTTAGTCACGGGCTTCATTGTTGTCTTGTCAAAATCTCTTCAACTTTGCTGTCACTTTCATCTCATTCAATAACGTCGTTGGCTATGTCTACGTACTGAGAGCATTGCGTCAGCAAGGTTTTCAGCTCAAGAAATTCTATAAGCTATCATCATTGAATTTTGACCATCTTCCATATCTCCAATTCCAAATAGGCAACATTGAATCCTTCTTCCATAGCCTTGGTATTGTTTTATGTTCTTTTTTCTAATCATGATTTATGCACTTACAACTTTGCAAGTCCTTTCTCATTTCCCTTAGATCAGCTTCTATTTTACACTTTCAATTGGAAATGGTGCATATGGATCCTTTAGCAACATCTAAAATAAAACTTTTTATTCCTTCTTATTCTTGATTCTTACAAAAATGGCCTAAAGCAGAGCCCATGAACATAGTTTGATAGATTGACCTTGGAGTTCAGATCCACTAGCTTTCACATGACTATATGTGACTACTCTCTTTTGTTTGGAGACATGCTTCTTCTACCGTTATCCTTGCCATGTATGTTGGCGATATGATTAATACTAGAAATGACATCACATATCTTCTTGATTACGAGGCCTTTCTATCAATGTTGTAAAAGTAGGACGACTGGCTCGACTAGTAGGTCCAACTAATCTAGTCAATGGGGTGTTCGACCGAGTACTGACTAGTTCCGACTAGGCACACTAGTTGACCAATTTTTGCTTGGAGATGCCCCATATTTTTTATTTTTTGCTTTTTTTAAAAGCAAACTTATTCTAATATGCTTAGGGCCTGTTTGGTAGGAGAATAGGCCCTGGAATAAGGGGCCAATTCTCCTCCCGACATGGTTCCCAGTGGTACGACTATTCCCCATTATTCCATCTTATTTCACTCTTATTCCTATCTTTATCTCACCTTACCTACCTTTATTTCACCTTATTCTCCTTATTCCTATCCTCCAACCGAACGGAGAATAGACCCTTATTCCCCTTATTCTCCATCCTTATTCCTGCTTATTCTCCTACCGAACGGGCCCTTAATGTTTTATTTAAATTCAGTTATTTCTTTTATTTCATTATGATAGTATAAAGATGTACACAAATTTATGTAAATATATAAGAATATATGTATAAAAATGATTTGTATATTTAAAATAATTAAAAAATAAAGCTGATTAAAGCTCGGCTAAATCCGATTAGTCGCTTGACTGTCGATTACTCATTAGTCAATGACCCAAGGTTGCAAAAAACGGTATGTGGTATACAGTCGGTAGGGTCACCGATTACTGATTAAACGGTATGCGGGAGTTTAAACGGAAATTAAACGGTCTATGCGGTTTTACATTTTTAAATTAATAAAAAATATTACGTATTAATAAAAAGTAACCCACTTAATGGTCTAGTGGTAGTACAGTGTGTCTACCACACAAAAGACCAGGGTTCAAACCCCACTCTTGCAGTGGTTGCGTTAGGTAGTCGACGGCCAGCGTAAAAAATAGTCGAATCTTTCAACATGGATTTGAGCAAGAATCCATGTAGCCGACCCTACTTATAGTGGGAGAAGGCTTAGTACATTTTTTTATATATATTTAATAAAAAAAAGTATAAATGAACTTTAAAAATATAATCACATATTCACAACATTGATCAGATATTATCAATTTCAATGACTTCTTCATTGAAATTCATAATATCTGATCAATGTTGTGAATATGTGATTATATTTTTAAATCCAAATGTGGCATGTCAAAGTAGATAGCATAAACAATATAGGGTTTATGTAACCTTAATGCAAAACGCGGCCGCTTAAACAGCATATAAACGGCCGATTACACCCGTTTAAATGGTCTGACCATTTATATAGCCGATTAAAGGTAATACAGTCGGTCGAGGGCCGAATGAGCTTAAACGGCCTTTTAAACGGCCGCATGAACCGATTTTTGCATCCTTGCAATGACCCATCTGATCGAGTACCGACTACCGACTTTTTCAACCTTGCTTTCTATAGAAGGTATTTATCACCAAGGACCTAGTTATCTACGATACTTACTTGAGATTGAGGTCACTTGTGCCTACTGACGACTATATCTATCCCAAAGAAAGTAAGTATTGCCTTGATATCCTCATAGATGCATGCTATTTGGTTCTAAAACATCCTCCATTTCAGCTGAATCCCAATCATGCCAACGCATATCCCTTTTCCAAGGATACTACGTGATATAGAAGCCGAGTGGGAAGACTTTTGTATCTTATTATCATCAGGCCATATACCACTTATGTTGTGAGAAGAATCATGAGTATATGGAGAAGCCAAGATATAGTCATTGACATGATGCTCTTCTTCTTCTCATTTATATGAAGAGTTCACTAGGTAATGGATTTTTTATGCTTCTAATGGTCACATAGACATTATATCCTACGTTGATGTCGATTATTCCAGTTTTCCTGAGGACAAACATTCCACAACGGGATTCTCCATGTTTATTGATGGAAATCTGGTTACATGGGGTAGTAAGAAGAAGACAATTGTTTCTAGATCCATCGCTAGCTCAAGCCATCAATGAGATTATTTGGTTTATCACCCTTTTACGGGAATTTGGTTTGACCATCAGAACTTTAGTTCCGTTAGAGCGGCAACAAATTGGTCACTTGTATTGCTACTAATCCTATCTTTTATGAATGGACCAAGCACATTGAAATAGATTATCATTTTATCAGAGATGCTATGGCGAAGGGAAAACCACCGCTCGTTTCTTTACAGAGCTACAACTTGCATATATTTTCTTAAACTCTTCATAAAAAGCGTATTTCAATATTGACCTCCAAGTTGGGTGTGATAAATAGATATGCTCTGATTTGAGGGGGGGGGGGGTACTGATGTAATCTATTTCTAGCATTTTTATATTTAGTATTATTTGAGAGGTAACTAATATAATTCTGATTTGAGGTTTCTCTTTATATAAGAAACCATGCCCCCTTAAATAGAATTATCTCATTCTATACGAGTGGTTTTCTCACATTCTAGTTAAGATGTACGTGAAAAGAGCAGCATGTTGTAGGCAATTCTGCACAAGAAAGTGTATAATATGAGTAGAATTCGTGCGTGAGTATGCATTTTTATGGGCAATTGGACCTCTTCAGGAGATAATTACACTACTTTATATTGTGTCCCACATTGCATGTTAACATAGCTTTTTGGTGTTTATGGGGCCTAATAGCCATTGTAATCCTTGAGAAACCTATTGCAACAACCAGCTCTTTGTGGCTTTCTCTCGTAGTTTATATTGAGATATTACTTATCTTCTATCCTTTTTATGTACTCTCTTTTCTTTTTGTCTACACTATGTGATTTTCCCAACAGATTTCTCCTTTATGTACGAGAATCGTAGGGTCTCATGAATAGATAACTTATTGCATTCTCTCTCCACATGGTTTTAGAGCAACAGTCATAGATCGAGGCTTATACCTCAAACCCACTGCAACCACTAACCTCCATCCTCGTAGAGCATTGCAAGGACCCTTCTTCCTCGTCTAAAGGTCTCGTACGAGGCCTTAGTGGGTTCCCTAGGCCTATCCAAGAACTGCCCAACGCGGCCCAACGCTACCTAGCACCGCTAAGATGCTATTCAGCTCCGCCCAAGCACTACCCTAGCGCGACCGATACCACACAGACAAGTTTGCTTAGGGTTGGTTGTGATATGAGCATACACCCACAACCACCCCTGTAGAAGTCTGTGGAGACATCTTATGTCACATGTCTACAATCCCAATCGTGTATTAGTCCGACACTATGTTATAAAACATACTTCATATTCCATCTACAAGTTCCTTTAAGGGTCTGACACCTATTATCAAGATTAATGTCACAAACTATGAGTTGTGGAGGATGTGCTTCATGAATCTCTTATAGAGCCATGATATGTATATACTGATGCAAGATGAGCCTACTGACAAGACTGGGATTGGTGCCTCATGGGAGGTCGATGATGCTTATGCAAAAGTTTGGCTATCTGGTACTGTTTTTGTGGAAATAGCCAATGATATTTTATGTCAGCCCACATGGAAGGCAATGCGGGACATCCTCACAGCGATGTACTCTCAAGTGAGGAATGAGCCTGAGATCTTACAACTCCAGTATGATATTTTTATGTCCAAATTGGGTGATCATCCTCTTCATGCGTTGTACTCATCACTCTTAGGGTTATGTTTGGCAGACTCCGTAACTACATACCTCTGACGACCTTACTAGAGCAACGCAAGGCCTATTGCAATTCTATTATGACCGGGTTCTTTTTGGCATCCCTTAACCCTGAATATGACTTAACTGGCTCTCAGTTACTCAGATGCTACTATATCGCCTATGGAGGAGGCTTACCGCAGGCTGGGCAAACTGGGCATCCTCTCTGCCGCATCTTCTCAGATGTCATTGGTTATGGTAGCTTCCCGTGGTATAGGTGGTTTGCCTCAATTCAAAGGACATGGCACATGTGGTAGAGGAGGCCCGCGTCCATGCCAACCCTATTCACATTGTCGTCGATCCAGTCATTTAGAGGACACAAGCTATTCCAAGCATGACTTTCCACTATCAACCCATGCTGCTGAGCAGATCCGGATTGTCGTTGGTTCTGCCTATCATCATTTTATTTACTTTGCTGCTTGACTGAGAGAAATCCTGCCCCCAGATGTTGGATCTTCTAATGTTTCTACTGGCCCATCAAATACTGATGCTCCTGCCTCCGCCAACACTTGAGGTATTACTCATGCATTTACTACTCGCACTCGACCAGATCCTTCATAATCTATCATGGACTCTGGAGCTTCTCATCATCTATGTGGAGATCACACATAATTCGATTCTTATAGCTCTATACATCCTAGTAAATCAATGGTCATTGCTGATGAGGCACATTCTCCCATTATCGGACATGGGAAGGTTTATTTGACTCCCTCCATGTGCCTACATAATGTTCTTCATGTACCAGAATTCTCAATAAGTTTATTGTTTATCAGCTACATTTTTTTTTGAAATCCAGAAGCATGGGGGATACACTCGACGGTGCATGCCCCACAAAATTTATTCAAAAAAGAGAGGGACAACAAACAACGACAATACAAAACTTTTACAACGCCCAATCCCCCACCAGGTGTTTAGCAAAAAAACCCACATTCTCCTTATAGAACCTTTGGCCCGTGAACAACAGCTCATTCCTTCCCCGCCAAATCGCCCAAAGCACGGCCACAGGATAAAGCACCTCTTTCACCGGCCTCCCCTTATTAGCCTGGAGCGAAGTCCAAAACATCTGGAAGTTGTTAGTGCAACACCAATCCAAACCAACCCCCTGCCACACCTCCATCACCCTGGGGCATAGAAAGAAAGAGATGCTCCACGGATTCAATAGCCGCATTGCAAAGCAGGCACCTATCAGAAATGGAACCCAAAAGCCTGGCACACCGGTCTCTCGTCGTCAGCCTCTGCCTTCTTAGCAGCCACAAGAAGAAGCGAACCCGCTCAGGAAGCTTGAGAGCCCACAGAAAGGCATAATCCAGCGCAATAGTCTCCGATTGCGACGGCGGAGGCCGAGCAATAGCCCCGAGGGCCTTCCTGATCAAGAACGGGGCCCCCCGCCAGCACCAGTGGTCCCGCCCCCCGTGGGGCGACCGACCTCCCTCACAGCATCGAGCAAGGCCAAGAAATCCTCCAACCTCTGATCAGAGAAGTTCGCGGAAAACCTCGGGCACCAATTCCCATCCACCCAGCAGGCCGCAACCGAACACGACTTACGTCAGCCAAAGCAAATAACTGCGGGAAGCGAGAGCAAAAGGCACCCCCTCCCGCCCAATCGTCCGTCCAAAAGCAGGACTCTCCCCTCCAAGGACCGTCCTGAAGAGCGCAATATTTTTCAAGAACACCTCCACGACCCCCCTCCAAAACATCGTGGGGGAAGCAACATGGGAGACCTGCGACGACACGCCGCCCCCCACATTATAAATCCTCCGCACCACATTGCAGCACAGATCCTCCCCCTGCCCCCAAATCCTGGTCGCCCACTTAAGGAGAAAGGCCTCGTTCATATAATCAATCGACTTGATACCCAACCCCCCTGATCCTTCCTGCAAGAGATATCTTCCCACCCAACCAAGTGGATCCACCTTGAACCACCCCCCCGCTTGCCCCACAAGAAGGCGCGCATCCGTCTCTCCAACCGCGACCTGATTCCCTTGGGCATCCGCCGGTTGGACAAAAAATAGATCGGAATGGTCGAAAGGACCGCTTTAAGAAGAACAAGCCGGCCGCCTCTCGATAGAATTGCGGACTTCCACCCAGCCAGTCTCGCCTCTACCTTCTCCGCAACCTTCAACCAATCTCTCAGCCGCGTCCTCCCCACGTTCAAGGGCATCCCCAGGTAGTCCATCGGTAAGGAAAAACAGGCCGACCCCAACGCCACCGCATACGCGTCACCGTCCAGAACCGCAGGACCGAAAGGCACGAACTTGGACTTGCCCTCATTCTTAACCAACCCGGACAACTCGCCAAAGATCTCCAGAGCCAAAGCCATATCCCTCGCCTCATCCACCCCCTTAAAAAAAACAACGTATCATTGGCGTACTGCAAGATGGGGATCTGCACACCCCCACAAGATAAGCCCCTCGGGAGGCTGCTGCTAACCATACGTGTCGCAAAGTCCGAAAGAACATCAGCCACCAAAATAAAGAGCATAGGAGCAAAAGGGCACCCCTGGCGCACCCCCTTCCGAGGCTGGATCCACCCCCCCGGATGGCCATTCTCCAAGATAGAGAAAGAGGCAGTGGTGATACACCGCCTAACCCACGTGATCCACAACTCCGGGAAACCCTTCCTCCTAAGCACCGACCACAGAAACTTCCAATCAAGGCTATCGTAAGCTTTTTTAAAGTCCACCTTCCAAAGGATACCACAAACGTCCCTCCTCTTCCAATCTGCAATGATCTCCGACGCAAGCGTGAGACAATCAGAAATCTGCCTCCCAGGAATGAACGCCGATTGCAACGGGAAACAACACCACCAAGAATGCCTCCCAGCCTAGTAGCAAGAACCTTCGTAATAATAAGGTAAATGGCGTTGGAGACCGCAATAGGCCGAAAATCGTCGATAGAGGCCGATGCCGATGACTTGGGCAGCAACACAACAAACGCGCGGTTGATCCTGTCGAAGCCCGCATTCCCCTGGCAAAACTCCAAAGCCACCTCCAGCACCTCGTGGCCCACGAGATCCCAAAAGTCCCTATAGATCGACATTGGGAACCCATCAGGGCCAAGAGCCGCATCCGCATTAAGCTCCCACACGCATCCTTGAGCTCCTCCAAAGTCATCTTCCGAACGAGACAGTCTACATGCGAGGCCGCCAACGCATGCGTGCCCGGGCCCAGCCACCTCCACACCCTCGGACTAGTCGAAGAAGACAACCCCTTGAAATAGTCCGCAATAGCTCTCCCCATGTATCTGTTCCCCTCCATGCGCGTCCCCCCAATGTCGATGGACCGCAACGCATTCGCCCTGCGTCTCCCACTGGCAACGCGATGAAAGAAAGAGGTATTCGCGTCCTCCTCCTGAAGCCAAATGCTTCTCGACCGCTGCCTCCACTCCGTCATACGCTTTTTATCCTCCAAATCGACCTTTAGCTGAGCAGCAGCGCGGACGGCAAGCTCCTTCACCGTGAGCTCCCTGCGGTCCCCAAGCGCGTCAATACGCCGGATTGACTCCTCTGCGTCCTTCCTAACAGCAACTCTGGCCGCCCGAGACTCCCTCTTGAAAGCCGAAAGGCGAACCCGTAACGAAGATAACTCTTGAGCAAAGCGAGCCGTAGCGGACCCCGAAACGATCACCTCCGACCAATGAGACGTTACCAAGTCCCTGAAACCGTCTTCCAACAACCAACACTTTTCATATCTGAACAACCCCCTCTGCACAGGGGCTTCTCCCGAGCACCAGACAATTGGATTGTGATCCGAACACCCCCGCGGCTTAGCCTCCACCGAGGCAAGAGCAAAGGCCTCCAGCAATTTGTTGGAGGCAAGGAACCGATCAAGACGCAACCGAGAATTTGAGCTCCTCTAGGTATACACGGTGTCCATTGCATCCATCACCTCCAGGCCCAACAAGTCCACGGTGTCCGCAAACGCCAGCGAGCCCGGGTCCTGGCCCCTTGCCCCCAGGCCTGTCCGAAGAGAGAAGGGTAACGTTGAAATCCCCACCAATGAGCCTGGGGACACCGTCAACAACCCTACCCACTTCGAGAAGATCCTCCCACAGCTCCCCCCTCGCCATAGCGCAGCAAGGACCATAGACGTTGGAAACAACCAACCGAAGGGAGGAAGCCGAAACAACCAGAATCACCGTCAGCACATGCCTCCCACGAATGATCGAGTCCAAGGACATACCCGAGGACCGCCACGCCACTAGCATCCCACCCGAGGAACCCACCGCGTCGAGGGCACAGAACTGGTCCAGGGCCCCTGCCCCAAAAGATCTCCACACGCCATCCGCCACAGACTGCAGCTTTGTCTCCTGAAACATGACTATGTCACAGCCCCACTCAATGCACCTGGATCCCACAATTCATCGCTTAACCGTGTCATCGAGCCCGTGCACATTCCAAGACAGGACCTTCATCTGGAACCTTCGTAGCTCCCAAGGATTCTGGTCACCCCTGCGGTCTCCGCAACAAGCAACTTCATGGGCGAGCATGGCCTTTCCTTCGCCCATGCCGGCCTGGATCTAGACCGCCTACTGTACTTCTTTCCGCTTCTCTTGTCGCTCGACTCCTCACCGCACCCAAGGTCAGCCACCCCCAAGGCAGGGGCAGCCACCTCCAAAGCAGGGGCAGCCGCAACATCTCGACCGGGGCCACCGGGTGCCGATGAAGAGGGCACAGATACCACGTCAGTAGCAGGTCGAGCCCGAGCACTCCTCGCCTCCGAGACTTTAGAGAAAGGAGGACAAGGGATTTCCTCCGAAGCATCCCCCTGAGCGCGAAGAGCCTCCCAAGACGGACGGAGCCACGTCGAAGAGGTACCGGACGCCACCAGAGGAAAGAGCAGCACATGATCCGAAGACGCCCACCCGAAGCCCGATCCTCGGAGGCCCCCTGGACCCGTACCAGGAAAAGAACCAAAATTCGGATCCGCAAGAGGGTCCGAGTCATCGACCTGCAAACTCTTGCCCACCTCCACAACCGGCAAATTCGGACCCACCACAACCGTCGAAGAAACCGGGGGACGCCTGCCCACGTCACCATGCAACAGAAAGAAGTTTGGCAGCATATGCAGAGTTGAGGGGGAGTTTACGAAGCACCGCGTGTAAGGACATGAAAGAGTCTGTCGACTCGGAAGCCCAACCGTCAACACGTTGTCCGGTGCGTCCTCGGACTCACCGTCGGTCTCCTCCACCTGCGCCACCGGAGGGGGCGGAGGTTCTTCAAACAACAACTCAACTTTGAAAGAAAAGCGACCAACCTCCAACTCGACGAACGTGCTTCTCCCCCCCAATACTGTCGAGGAATCTCTTTTCACACTCAAACATGATCCTCGTGTCCTCCACAGGCAACCCAGGACGGAGCCCATTGTCCAACACTTCTCTAACTGTACCCGACCGCCGTAAGGCCTTCCTCAGACAACCAAGCGTACGCGACAGGAAGGGAACCCCCGTGACCCTCGCAACACACACTTCCTACTCCGAGCAGGCACCATCCGCGAAGCGAAAGCATCTCCAGCAAACGTTCGCGACATCACCATTGCGAAGAAGACGATCCCTCTGATCAACCGACAAGCCACGCACACAGCACCTCGTAGCACCAAGCTTCACCACATCTCTCGTGAAACTCTTGCCCAGGAACCCATGCAAATGCGAAAGAACCACTTCCAAATCGAGATTGCCGCTTACAGCAAAATCGATAAGCGCATGCAAACCCGGGCCCCGAACGACCATCCCTTCATTGGTCACGACTACCATGCGACCACTCCCAACCACAACCCCCGAACTTGCAAGCTTTGCCGAAGCGCCCCCTCTGTGACCGCTATCCACCACCTATGCGAACGAAGGCCCACCGCGTAAAACCTCAGCGCCATGCAGATTGCCCGATATCCATGCACCCCTTGAAACACCGCAGGAGCAGATGCACGAGCGGTACCACGGACCGCCAAGCAAGTTGCCTGTCGGTGTCCCGTCCTCCCACAGGAGAAGCACCTTGGAGGAGACAGACAAAAAGAGGCCACATGCCCCCTGTCTCCACAGCGAAAGCATCTTCGGCCTGGCTTCCTGTGCGAAACCGTCGTCCACTCCCCACTACATCCCTCCAAAAGACCTTCAATGCCCGCAAACCCTCGCTTCTCCTCCCCTTCCCACTCGAGCACCGCCTTCCCCTTCGCACCTGTGCTCGCCCTTGCACTCGCCCTCGTACTCGCCATCCTCGTGATCGCCCTCGCACTCGCCCTCTGTTTATCAGCTACATTACAAATGATTTACATTGTCTTGTCATATTTGATCTCGCTTCCCTTATTTTTGGATATACTCACAAGCAGGGTGATTGGATGTGGCCGTGAGCATGGATGGCTTTAATGGTTGATCTAGTCTCCTTATGCTGGTGCTAGCTCTCTTTCTACTGGATCCATTTCTTCTTACACTTGACATCTTTGATTTGTTCATCTTCCATTGCAAAAGATCTGTCGTCTCATCCTTGGCATTTCTAACAAGTCCATGCTTCAATGGGAACCATGTCAACTTGGAAAGCATTATCGGTCTAGCTTTCCAAGTTGTAAAGTTTGTAGTAGTCGTACTCTTTTTGAGCTTTTTCATTTTGATATGTGGGGTCTAAGTCGTGTCCCTGATCATCAGGGGCACATGTATTATTTGGTTGTTGTCGATGACTTTTCCAGACTGTCATGGATTTTTTGTTAAAGAATAAGTCTGATGCTGGCACTATGATACATAATTTTATGATGGAAATGAAGAACTTTTCTCTGCTTCTATTGAATGCATTTGTTTTGATAATGCTATGGAGTTTTATACTATTCAACTATCCCAATTCTTTAGATCACGCTACATTATCCATCAGGCATCGTGCCCTTATACTGACCAGCAGAATGGCGTTGTTGAATGCAAACACCGTCACTTTCTAGACATCACTAGGACTCTTCTCATACAGAGTCGGGCTCCTCGATCCTTCTGGGGTGATGTTGTGATGACAACATGTTAATCAATTGGATGCCCTCTACTATTCTGGGTGAAAAGGCAACTTCTCTCTTGCTTTTTCTGAGAAGGACCTTTTCTCTCTTGTGCCACGGGTCTTTGGCTGTGTGACATTTGTCCACCTTCTTAGGGGAAATGTTCCCTTTTCAATCGTGTTACCCGATAAGGACCATGGTTGCAAAAATAGGTAGTCGGTACTCGATTGATTGGGTCACCGACTAAGGATTAACCGACAATCGAGCGATTATTGAGATTTAGTCAGCCTTTAGTCAGTTTTGAAAATTTTAATTCTTTTAAATATATAATCACTTTTTATACATATATTCTTATATATTTACGTAGATTTTTACATTTTCTACACTATAATATATTCATAAAAACATAACAAGAGTATTACACCTATTAACAAAATTAATATTCATAAAAATGAATAGCATAAATATACTAATCAATAGCATTAACAACGAATGAATAACACATCAAAATAAACCAGCCCTATGTAGATGTCCATAGTTACCAATAACATTGCATTGACAATAATACAAAACTTAATAGTATAAACTGTTGATATGCCTTGAATCGTAACCATTTGTTCTATTGAACCCAGATGAGTAATCGTATGATGTTCTCTCCCGTACCACCATACTCTACCAACGGGGGTTACATGTGGCAACACCCCCATCTCGAAATTTTCTTTTGATTTTTTATGCGGCTCCATTTACAACCTAAACTAAATATACAACATTGTAGCATGAACGTAACACACAATATAAATATGAAATACAAAAGAATAACATGAAAGTAAGAGGCAACATAATATACTAAGTTACTTCATTTATAAAAAGAGAGGGTACATTACCGTGAAGCCCAAAAATTGTAAGGATCATTACAATGTGACACAACATTCTACGAGTAGAACCTCCGATTTTTAAAAATCAACTCATTTTGCCTAGCCATATAGCCCAAAGCACGACAAAAGGTTTGGAGCAATCATCCGACGAGCCCATGCCCACTGCACGAACCCTCTTTTTAATAAAAAAATAGTAAGTTACTACTAACCAACCATGAATACTAAGTTACTAGCAGTGATACAAAATGAGAACATGGATAAAAATTTGATAATAAAAAACTAATAGACTAATTGACGTGATTAATTAGGTCGACCAACTATTGGTCAACTAGGCCTAGTCGAGTCAGCTACCCCTGACTCGACTAATCGGGTCAAATAGTCGACCAATTTTTACAAGCTTGATAAGGATCTTTTCTATCTAACACCTCGTGTCTTTGACTTTGTGGATTTTATTCATCGTTTGATTCATGGTCATGGCATGCTCTCTTCTAGAGTTGTCAAGTGTGTCTTTGTGGGCTACTCCCGGACCTAAAAGGGTACCAATGTTTTGATCTTGTCAGATGGAAGTATTATGTTAGTGGTAATGTCACCTTCTTTGTGTCCATGTGTTTTTCTCCTACAGGTGATAGGATGACCCGATATGAGTTTAGTGAGGAGGTTTACATTCCACCTTCTCCTTTTGTTCCTCCACCACCACCACCGTCACCTCTAACTCTACCTGTGGTTCCTCCACTGCCTCCTCCTCCCGTGCTTCCTACGCATATATCTTCTACACTACTTCCTCTTGTGGCTCAAACTTTACCTAGATACTACATTTGCAGGCGGCCTACGTTACCCCATGCTTCTAAGCCTTCTCCATTATCCATAGTGCCCCATGTAAATTCTAAGCACTTGGTTTCTATTGTGGCTCCGGTGATTTGTTTGTACATCAGGAGGATTTACACATGTAGCACCTCAAGAGGCTACTCTACAAGACACGGATTGTCCGAAGTATCTTGACTAGTTCATTGCTCTTAGGTAGCAGATGCATACATGTGCTACGTATTCTCTTCCATCCCATATTTATTTGGGGTGTCTTTCAGAGGATTTCATGAGGTTTGTGGTGGGATAGTAGACCGTAGATATCCCACACACATATCAGGAGGATATGCGAGACAATCATTGGCATCTTACTACGGAGGAGGAGATGGTTGCACTCCAGTCACGTGGTACATGGAGTTTAGTTACATACCTAGAAGGGGCTTCTTGTTGGTTGCAAACGGATCTTTACAGTGAAACAGATAGCATATGATAGTATTGATCTTTACAAGGCTAGACTCGTGCCAAGTGGGTTCACCTAGACATATGGGGTAGACTATTATGATACTTTTTCCCCTGTGGCTCGTCATTCTACCCTCAAGATCCTCCTATCTATTGCAGTGGTATGAGACTAGTCACTTTCGTAGCTTTATGTCAAGAATGCTTTCTTGTATGGTGACTTGCAATAGGCAATCTATATGCAACAACCACCTGGGCTTACTGTTGATGGAAAGTGTCAGGAAATTTGCAGAATTCATAAGGCAATTTATGGCCTTAAGCATAGTCCTAGAGCATAATTCTAGAAGCTCCCAGACTTGATAGAGTAGCATGACTTCACGAGATCGATTGCATATCACTTTCTATTTGTATACATGCTGCGGAAAGGTATAGTTGTCATTATGATTTCTGTTGATGGCATTATTGTTACAGAAGATGACTTGTGTGACATCAGTGAGGCTAAAGCGTTAGGTCGACAACACTTTGTCACCATGGTCATTGGCGAACTATGATACTCGGGTTTGAGTTTGCCAGGAACCAGTGAGACCCGGTGATACCATAGAGGAAGTATGCTATTGATCTCCTAGAGACATGGATGGTAGATTGCAAGATTTTCTATTACTCCCATGAAAGGTTTGAGATAAAGAAAAGCGGAACGAGGCGATTTTCCTGGAATCGAGGCAAGGCGTAGCTTTGAGGCACTTGAGGTGTAAGCCTCATTTTTTCCAAAAAAATGCAATTTAACCAAAAAATTATGATATAATATTAAGAAAATTATATTATAACATAGTTCATATACATTAAAGTAATTAAATGATTTTTAGTATAATCCGTTAATGTCAAAGCTGAATAATGGTTGGATATTATAGTTTGGGGATCTTCTTCTATGACATTTTAATATCTCATGTAAAAAATGTCCAATGCTTTTCTCAAATTCTTAAAAATATGTGTACGGTCAATTTTATGGTTGAGTGGAATCCTTAAAGTTTACTTTTCAATAATTATATCTTCTCATAGCATATCGTATTTCATATTTGATACCTAGAAGAAGCTAATAATCTGATATTCAAATATGTTTCTTTACAAAGAGTCTTCATTGATAGTTCAATTAGAAATTTATGCATAGTTTTTGCCTAAAGAACTACAATTGCATCTTTCTTTTTGGTGAGAAACACTAAACGGGGAAAATGTAATGGTAAGATGGCTCAATTTTTTGAGGTGGAAGAGGAAAAACATGGTAAAACATATTGCATCCGTGATGCACATCACGTTTTCCCCTCACCGCCTCAGGACTGCCTCAGTCCCTCGAGCGTATGCCTTGCTAGATCTGCCTGAGGCATCTGCCTCAAGGCTAAAAGGGTTCACCTTACCTCAAGGCATATGCCTCGATAAATTACAGCTTTCTTTTTGGTGAGAAACACTAAACATGAACATGTAATGGCAATATGGCTCAATTTTTGAGGTGGAAGAGGAAAAAGGATAAAACATATTACATCCGCGATGCGCACCACGTTTTCCCCTCACCGCCTCAGGACTGCCTCAGTCCCTCGAGCGTATGCCTTACCAGATATGCCCGAGGCATCTGCCTCAAGGCTAAAAGGGCTCGCCTTACCTCGAGGCGTATGCCTCGATTGCCTCTTGGCTTGTCTTTTCAAACAATACAAGACCTTGGCGTGAAGTTGTATGATGATACACATGAGGTGGATAAGAGGAGGTACATGGAGCTTGTTGGGAAGTTCCTTTATATGACTATTATCGAGACATGTCTCCTTTATAGTTAACAAAGTCAGCCTGCTTATGGAGCATCCACTACTTACTTACATGGATACTGTTCATATGATCGTAAGGTATCTGGTGTCTTCTTCAGGCACATAGTTGCTTTTTAGAAGAGGGACTTCTCTTGCCATCATGGTCTATGTAGATGCTGATTATGCAATATGCCCTAAAGATAGGAAGTCTACCTTTGGCTTTGCGGTTTTCATGTGGAGTTCTTTGGTCTCATGGAAAAATAAGAAGCAGAATGTGATTGTTTATTCTAATGCTGAGTCAGAATACATAATTATGGTGCAGGGAGTACTGAGATGATGTGGGTCAAATCCATTCTGACAGACTTAGCTATTGACGCGCTTCTTCCCATGCAGTTGCTTTGCAACAACCATGCTTCTCTATTCATTGTCAACAATCTCTCTTTCCGTGAGAGGACTAACCACATTGAGGTAGACTGCCATTAAACACGTGATATGATACTTAAGGGATTTACCTCTACTTCCCACGTCACATCTGGAGAACAAACAACATGTGTTCACTAAGGCCCTAGCCATGGGGTCATTCTAGAGGTGTTCTAAGCTGAGCATGATTGATATATATATGCTCGATCTCGAGGGGGAGTGTTGAGAGTTATTTTGTATTTGATTATTTATTATATATCCATTATATAATTTGTCCTTTGGAGTTCCTCCTCTCTATGACCCTCTGAATAATGAAACTATCATTCTTTTCAAAGAATAAATATCAAGATGGTGAGGATAATGAAGCTATTATTATGACCCTCTGAATAATGAAGAGATCCCTATGACCCTCTGAATAATGAAGCTATTATTTTCTTTCCACACCATCTCCATCTTGATATTTATTCTTTGAAAAGAAGACAAATTGATATAATTGTAATCATTAATAACAACCGAATACTACATGTATCCCTGCAGATCAACACCACAACTAGGATCCTCTACATTAAACTAAATTATGAACCAACTCGAGAGCATATGAGCTACTCTTGATAGGTTTGCGAGGAAAAGATAAGCGCTAATGTTTCCCTAGCTCACCAATTTCATACTGAATGGTTGACTGTTGCAAAAAAAATTGAGGAAGAACATGATGAAGATTCTAGAATGAGTGATGACTAATGAGAGATGCTAGAGATAGATAGAAAAGAGCTTCCGGATGAGATGCAGAGTTATTGGCGGAAGGAGACTACATCCTATAAAAACCTATCCTCTCGTGTTTACAACCAATCACATGTCAAGTAATATATCTTGAAATACAATAAACAAATGGAAAAAGATGGCCTGCCAGTTAAGTTCCTTTTGTTATTTGATTAATGACCAATAAAATGGGAGAAAAAATTGGAGCTAGCCACACACATGGGAATTTCATGGGTGGGGATAAATAAACCTCCATTGGCATATCACTAGGAAATATCTACTATATGCAAGGATCATAAATCTACTTGAAGAAACATACTTTAGGACCTTGATTTGTCCATTATCTCCATACAAATGTCAAGTTGCTTGAGAATAAAGAATTGAGATAGTACATCCATTATAATGCACGATTTATACGTGATGAGCTGGCTACAATGACAGTGCTATAGCAGGTCTTAGAACGACCTAGGGCCAATAATCTCACTTAACTTTGTAAGGATATCATCCACTTGTGGACTAGGTAAAGAAGATGTCTTTGAAGAACAATCGACTTGATCTATAACACAATGAGTAGTGGTATGGCAACTATACTTCTTGAAGCATGTATCCTTAGTGTGATCAAGTCTGGTAATAGGAGAAATGAAAAGTACCACAACCATCTCCATGACCTTGACCACCGTGTCCCCTCGAACCTCCCTGATCTTGTGAAGTAGCCATGGTAGTGGTAGTATAAGTTGTTTGAGCCATGGGCATCACAATCCAACTGAGACGACTATATACCTCTTTAATTGGAGGGATCATTGCCATGGAGTAGGTTGCGACACCATGGGTTAGGCCTTAACAACATCCTAGTGCGATAGAGGTTGCATTGGTGACATGGAAATAAGAGAAAGCAAGGGTTAGGATTTCTGACGTGGCTAGAGATTCAAGAGGTTCACAACTACAGTTTAGGATCGATGTGTTTATACAATATAAAAATTTGCAATCAAAGTACTATTCAACTATATACAAAGATCGAAGGGAAAAATTATATCGGGTACCATAATAATTACATGTAAACATGTAACAGAAACAATAATAACTCTCAGCAAGAGCTAAAGCTATTATTTCTTGTTAGAGTACGCGTCATCATAGATAGGTAATTGGATTCCTCCTGGTCCCATTACCACATCCGTAGGTTTAGTCCCACATCATATGTGAGTGGGACTTGGTATTACTGGCGGGGCTATATAAGAAGCCTCGCACCACCTATATCAATTGAGAGAGAGTGATCAATACCGAATATTCATCCCATTGAGAGGCCTTCTCCCGTGGTTTCATGCCGCTCTATATGGAGTAGGGTTTCACATAAAAGCTTGGTGTTCTTCACTATTTATACTTCTTGATCTCTGGTACGCTTCCGTATTCATCATTTTCTACATGGTATACTAGCGGGTTTGATTCTCGGGGATTATTTTACGTTCATAATTTATTCGAGATTCGATTAACAGAGCATATTCGTTTCTTAGTTATTTTAGAGATTATTCTGATTATATTTTTGAAGATTATTTTATTCATATTCTAAGTTATGTTCATGTTCAAAGGTGTGTTCAAAGTTCTAAGGAGTATGTCGTCATTGAGATTGTTGAATGCAACTAGGGTTTTTTGAAACTCTAACTTTGCTCAATTCAGTAATCCGATCGGGATCGATTCTTGGAGATTATTTATGTTCATCTATTATTCGAAGATCTATTCATGGTCGAGATTACTCAAGTTCAAGTAAATTCTAGTGTTTTTCAAAATCCTAATTCAAATGAGTGTTATGAAGATCAATATTCTGCGCCTACGCAAATTCTAGTGTGTGCATATCATGCCACATTTCTGCCATCCTTGCGAATTCGAAGAAAAATTAGGGTTCCGTCTCTGGAACCCCAGTTCTGGGATGGCAGCATCGCTTCTGCCTCTTCACATGTGAGTAGGAGGAGATATCTAGTCATCTTCTTTCCCTTCTGTGCCAGTTGGAGCCCCATCACCACCGCAACTCCAGGTGCGTGAGCCACATCGGCGACATCCCCAGGAGGTGATCCCAAGCGATGGGACTTCTCCAGGCACCGCACCATCAATGTATGCAGATAACAATCTCCAATCTCTAGTACGTAAGCATCGACCCATCTTCGATGATCGACGGCAACATAACCTCCCTCGCGTGAGGGTCTCACACGTTGCGCCTTTCCAGGCTTCACCTCCTTTCTCTCAGTGCACGATTGCACCCTTGAGGCAAAGATGGAAGCGATGATTCCAACACTTGGTGGAGACAACACCTCCCTTCTTCCCTCTCCGTCGCCATATCGGGTATCTGGCTATGCAATTAGAAGATCCATAAAGGCATATATGTGTGCCATAAGTATGTGAGAGGTCCCCATCTTGATTTGGACTTGGTGTTTTCATGTGGATTCCAGAGTAGAGATTCCATTCTCTGAGCCAGTGTGGACTCAGGGTTTCCGTGCGGATTCACAGGGACTCTAGAGTAGAGATCCCATTCTCTGAGCTAGTGTGGGAGAGACCATGTTCTCCGACAAGGAGGCTCTTTTTCAGACTCCATTCTCCAACATCCATGGACTTCGACGAGGATGTTTCCACGACTTTCTCCAGTTTGGCCCTTCCAAGAGATGGAGTAGTTACGTGCTAGAGTTCTCCAGGTGGAGGCTCATTTCAATTTTAATGACTCTGCGCTGTACATAGCACACGTTCTTCGACGAGGAGACTTATTCTAGATTCGATGACTCTGACAAACACAATACAAAGCTCATGTTCTCTGACGAGGAGATTGGGATCACACTTCGGCCCTTTAATTCTTCGTCACCAACACGACTTGAGAATCAACGTCCTCAGCATACAACCAATAGAGTATACATTGAGTTAATATTGTATGTAGTGTCTCGTATTGTATGCGAGAGAGATTTCTTTTGTCCAAGCCGAGCATGTGATCCTTTTATAATATATTAATAAATAACAACACAATAAAGCCTTTTTCCACATTAAGTATGATTGACTACATGGATTATTTGCTTCCATTTGGATCTATCTTGGGTCATTCTCGTTCTTAAATCCAAATAACTAAGATCTCTTAGGTTAGTCTCATTCCAACACTTATTGCACCTTCTTCACCCTCTCGTAGCCATCTCAACATCCCAAATCTCCCATCTTCTAACTGATGCATCAATCGATCTCCTTTGCAAATGGCCAAACCATCTTAAGTTGTTTTCTTTCCATCTTATCCTATATCAGAGATACACCAACTTTTCTTCGATCACATCATTCCAAATCCGATCTTTTCGAGTATAACCACATATCCACCTTAGCATTTTTTTATTTATGATCATGGAAGGCCGTATCCCGATATATCGGCGATATATCGACGATATATCCATATCGACATGGGACCGATATCGAAATCGATATATCGATATATTCGATTTCAGGCATTTTCTTCAGAAAGATTCCTAGATATAGCGATATATCGGCGATCTATCGGCGATATATCGTCGATATATCGATATCGACACGATATCGAAACGATATCGATATCGATATGTCCTTCCATGTTTATGATACTGTCATTCTTTGCACATATCTATGGTTTACAAGCCAACATTCAGATCCATAAAGCATAGCAAGTCTCACGGTTGCTTCGTAATATTTTTCTTAGATTTTCAAAGGAATTTTCTTATCATATAGAATAATAGAGGCTCTTCTACACTTTAGCCAACCTGCATTTATTGTATGAATAACACCTTCGTTGATTTCCCCATCATGTTGCAAAATAGTAACAAAATCTCACATGGGACTTGTTGGAAGAAATGAGAATAAGAACTTATTTATTGCAGGGAACCCCATGCTCTCTTATATATAGGAAGCCTATGGGTAAATTACATAAGGTGGAATAAGAAAAATAAATATAACAGATGAGTACATAAATACTAGAAATATCTCTACACTCCCCCTCAAGATGGAGCATAGATGTCAATCATGCTCAGCTTGGAAGAGCATTTCTGAAACGACCCTCTGAGCAACGACTTAGTAAAGATATCTACAGTCTGCTCTCCTGAACTGACATGGGAAGTAGAAATCAAACCCTTCTTAATCATATCCCTGGTATAGTGGCAGTCTACCTCAATATGCTTCGTCCTTTCATGAAATGCAGGATTATTAGCAATAAATAATGCTGCTTGATTGTCACATTGTAATTGCATGGGTAAATGTACATCTATCTGCAGATCTTCTAATACGACTCGAACCTACATCATCTCCGTACTTGCCTGTGCCATGGCTCTGTATTCAGACTCAGCACTAGATCTAGCCACCGCTGTCTGTTTCTTGCTTTTCCAAGAAACTAAGGAACTGCCAACAAACATTGCAAAACCTGAGGTAGATTTCCGGTCTCTAGGACATCCTGTATAATCTGCATCAGCACATGAAGAGATAGAGAGATTTGTTTCTTTTCTGAACAATAATCCTGCCCCTGGAGTCGACTTTAGATATCTTAGTATCATATATACCGCATCCATGTGCACCTGTCTGGGATGTTCCATGAACTGACTCACCTGACTAACCACAAAGGCAATGTCAGGTCCAGTGATAGTAATATAGAGAAGCTTTCCCACCATTTTTCTATATCTTCTTTTGTCAACTTCCTCCGTATCATCTCCATGTAACTTCATACTAGGATCCATGGGAGTAGTGGAGGGTCGACACCCAATCATACGTGTCTCAACAAGCACATCTGTAATATATTTTCTTTGGGTCATAACAAGACCCTGCACATTCCTCGCAAATTCGAATCCCAGAAAGTATCATAGAGTACCAAGATCCTTAGTCACAAACTGATGGCCTAAAAATTCTTTTGGCATCTTTATCCCCTGCATGTCATCTCCCGTAACAAGTATATCATCAACATATACCATAATAACAACAATACCTCTGGGAGTCTTCTGGACAAACAAAGAGTGGTCAGCATTTGATCTTATGAACCGTTGCTTCTGGATTAGATCTGAAAGCTTCTGAAACCATGCCCGTGGACTTTGTTTAAGACCATATATGACCTTGTGAAGTCTACACACCTCCTGACCCTCCCCCTCAACAGCGAACCCCGGAGGTTGCTGCATGTAGACTTCTTCCTGCAGATTCCCGTATAAAAAGGTATTTTTAACATCAAGCTGGAACAAAGGCCAATCACGTACCACGACGACTGACAGAAGAACATGTAGAGTGGAATGACGTGCAATCGGAGAAAATGTGTCCATATAATCCACACCATAGATCTGAGTGAATCCACGTGCCACTAGCCTTGATTTGTAGCGATCAAGGCTACCATCCGCCTTATATTTGACAGTAAAAACCCATTTGCAACTGACCACAGAAGATCCTGGGGGAGCATCAACCAAGCTCTAGGTACCACGAGACCGCAGAACAACCATTTCCTCCTTCATGGCTAACCGTCAGCTGCTTTCTTTCAAGGCATCCTGATAATTCCGTGGTATCTCCACGGTAGATAAGGCAACAAAAAATATCTGAAAATCACCAGTGAGGCGATTGAATGAAACCTGTGAAGCAAGTGGATAAGACACACACGTCCGCCTAGACTTCCTCAAGGCAAAAGGTACATCCAAATCATCAGCACTGTCCACCTGTATGTCATTCTTCTACACTTAGGTATTGTCAGTCCCATCGTTACTAATATCATTTGGACATACGTGGGGCGTGGTGGATGAATGACGGCCTCCATGAGCATGATTTGGACGACGGGTATAAAATTTCGGTAAAGGTGGGACTGGTGGTTGCGGACGTGGTGGTGGTGGTGATGGTGGTGACACAATAGGATCTGGTATGTTATCGGATTGACGCAGAGGAGGTGGCACATAAATGTCATCATCATTAGTGGAAGGAGTCAACCTGTCACTTGTAGGCGAAAAATACATCACAGTCTCAAAGAAGGTGACATCGACACTAACATAATATTTATTGTTCACAAGATCATAGCATCGGTAACCCTTTTGAGTACGAGAGTACCCAAGAAATATGCACTTGACAACCCTAAGTGAGAGCTTGTCCATCCCGGAGTGAGTTGATGGACAAAAGCAACTGAGCCAAAAACACGAGGAGTTAGGGAGAACAATTCCTTGTCAAGAAAGGCAACCGAAAGTAGAATTTTCTCACCCAATGCAGATGATGGCATACGATGGACCAAATAACATGCCATAAGAACATCATCACCCCAAAAAGAGAGAGGAGCACAACTATGAATGCGTAAAGTCCAAGTTATATCAAGTAGATGACGATGTTTTCGTTCTGCAACACCGTTCTGTTGAGACGTGTAGGCACAAGTTGTTTGATGAATAATGCCACGAGACAAGTAGAAATGTGATAATGCACGAGTGCAAAATTCTAAGGCATTATCTGTGCGTACAATCTTCACATTAGAAGCAAAAACATTCCGAACTTCATTGATAAGATTTTTTATTACATCCCCTGCTTCAGATTTATTTTTCAATAAAAAAACCCAAGACAATCTAGAGAAATCATCGACCACTAGGTAAAACTTGTGTCCCTGGTGATCAAGTACATGACTCGGACCCCAAATGTCAACATGCAATAGCTCAAAAGGTGAGCTACTGCTCCGAGACTCACGACGAGGAAAAGTAGATCTGTGATGATTCCCCAACTAACACTTCACATTGAAAAGAAGACTTGGGTGAAATCTGGGGCAAGATATGTCGCAACTTTTGAAGAGGGAGATGACCAAAACGCAGATGCCAGGTAAAGGGAGAACCAATTCCACTGGACTGAGAGGAGACACCAGCATAGGAGGTGCGAACCAATCGATAGAGACTATCCTGCTCACAGCCACAACCAATCATCCTGTCCATTAGAATGTCCTGAAAAATAAGAGACGATGGGTCAAACATAGCCCGACAATGCAACTCCTTAGTAAGCTGACTAATAGAGAGTTAGTTCATTGAAAAATCTGGAGCATCCAAAACATTATGTAGTCGTATGAAGGGTGTCAAACTGATCTCCCCCTGTCCAATGATGTGGAATGAGTCCCATCTTCTATTACCACCGATCTCCCTGGTGGAACCTCCCTGTATGATGCAAACTTATCTCCGTCTCGACAGAGATGATGTGTCGCACCGGAATCCATAATCCATTTTGAAACATCAGAACTGTGACAGGATGTAAATGCATAAACGCTACCTGATGTACTAGCTGTGGCTGACGTGTTGGCAGAGGCTGAAGCTGCTATGTCTGAGTGACCTCCTAGCGAGTCAGTAGTGGCAGGAGGCATGATATCTCGTAGTCTGGCTACAAGATCCTCATACCGCTGATCTGAAGTAGATGTGGGCGTAGGCACAACGTGCTCGGCTACACGGGCTGATGCCGGAAAATCATGCTTAGAATATCATGTATCCTCCGCATGACCCGAGCGATGACAGAAGGTGCATGGCTGACGGAATCGGCCACCTCGACCACGAGGTCCACGACCACGAAAAGAAGATGCACCTCTGGCTCTGGAAGCTTCCATCGTTGAAGGAGGTGGAGTATTGGCAGGAGAAGGAACTGTGATTCTGCTGTACCGTCGATACGCTTCCTCCACTGGAGGAATAGTTGCATCCGCTAAGATCTGCGAGTGAGCCGCATCATACTCCGGGTCAAGTGCCGCTAGTTAGACCTCCACGATCGTAGCATTCCAGAACGTCTTCTGCTGCCCAGGGGTCGCCGTCAGGGGAATGATACTGTAACGCTTCTCAAACATCCCTCGTAGGGATGTATACAACGAATGCAACAGCCGACCATTCTGTTTCACCGTAAATATGTCATGCTAAAGTTGTAGGATCTTGGTCTCGTTCCGCATCTACGAGTACACCGCAGCTAGAATATCCCACATGGCCTTAGGCATGGGCTGATGGAGGACATCATTAGCGATCTCCATCGTCAGAGTGCTTGAAAGCCAGACCTTGGCATACAGATCATTAAAACTGAGAACCAAGGATCCCCCGCCTGGGTATCTAAAAGACAGGGTCAGCATAACTGGTCTAAAGTCGGGATCCCAACGAGGCGTAAAAACACTGCGACGTCGCGTAAAAATCGAAAAGGGACTGGGATCCTAGACCGTGCACTTGGCGGCCGCTGCCCTAACTGGGCTTCCTATTCTTCCGCCCAGCTGAAAGTCACCGCGCTCTCGCACGATTAGGTGTAAAAGTCACCATAACCGGCACAAATGATTTTCATACTCATTTACTGTCATATTTACTTCATCGATTATTCAATTTTATCTTCAATCCTTTTCTGTAGTTAACTTACCAGAGTAGCTCGATCTAGCTACTCTGTCCCAATTTGTCATTAGGGATATAATAGACTCTACCTAAAGGATTATATTTGCCATAATGATCACCTGACATTGATTGTTCCATTCTTTCTGTATTTGCTTATATAAAAATAGATGATCCTCCTAGATTTTGATGCTATTCTTGGATAATGATTCCATATGGTTCAACTATTTGTTGGCATATAAGAGAAAGTTATTCATGTATCAACCATGCAATCCAAACTTGTAAATTTTATCCCATACGATATGATTCCAGATATGGATGACAACACCTTCGGTTTGCTAAGATTAGGACCTTAAATAGATCTCTGACAAGAAGCACGAAAAGCAATTTAGAGGAGTTGTGTTTGCTTGAGGGAAAGAATGTTTATGACCAGGCATGCCAAATTAGTACTACTTGTTTCTTATTTATTGCTATTTGATTCAGAACTATCCTTAATTGCAAACTGTAAGTATTTTATTAGAGATAGGCAGAGTGGATGTAATAGGCCCTCTTCCAGTACTAAATTACAATTGAGATTGACGGTATTCTACTTGGAAAAACGGTGAATATTAGTGATGGTTTGAAGATCGACTTGGTGGTGGTAAATACTGTCTTAAATTCCTAAAACCATTGTTTAGTGCGTCCTCCAGAAGATATTCTCCAATCATGAGTTTATGCTCAAGATTTAGACTAATCAGTTCTTGAATCCATCAACTATTCGAAGAAATTGAGATATGAACAGCTGATGATGATTTGTAAATAATTAATGGATAACATTATTCTTGAATTCAGATTTTTCTACCACAGATCGTGAATATAATATGCCAGGTTTCACAACTTTCATCCTATCATGTCAGGACTTTATTCACCTCATGAACCGTTCAGTATTTTACTCAATACAATTGATATATTGGATTTGTATGATATCAGGAATTTTCAAATAGAGAGGACAGCCACATCCAGCCTAATAACTTATGCTAAAATACTATCATATTATAAATCTACAACGAAAATCTAAGGGATAGTTCTGAGGATAAAAATAGAACCATTTCTACCTCAAACCTCCATAGGATAATTTGAAGATTAAACAAAATAAAGGCTGCCTGTACAAGTAACACAGGCTGGACTCCACCTTAAATATAGTTTTAAGAATTTTATGAAACCATATAAACAGAAAGAATAACAAATCAACAGCAAGAAACTCTCAAGTCCAGACCCCACTTGTAGAATTCCCAAAATCTTCAATCAAAATACATGTAAACATATCCCAATAACTAAAGTTAAACCAAAATAATATCTTTATTAGTCTTGATTTTCCTTGATAGTCCAATACCATTGTTTTCTTTCCAAAACCCATCAACTATCTTAGAAGAAATTAACATGGCTTCCTTTAATTTATTAACACTTATAGAATTTATCTAAAAATTAATAATCTTGTCAATTAATTTCAGTTTAACATAACCAATTCAGAAGCAATTAATTTTCCAAATTCACTTGAGAGATCTTGAGAGAAAAAGAAATCAAAATGCTATCTCCTGGAATTTTGAATCAAAATGATGTAGATGTATCATGCATGGCAGCAAGGAGGGGTAAAAGGGATTGTACCTAATTAGATCCAAGAAATGTAAGAGACATGTATGGCAGCAAGAGATGGGATGGGGAGTGTATCTTTTAGATTTCCAAAATGGAAATCATGAACATGCAGTGGCTGGAAATGGGAGCAGAGGCAGCAACAATCTTGCTTGGACAGTCCACATGTTAGTGGAAATTTCAGCAAGTGCTTGTAGCAAAGGAGGGAACTTTGGACTTAATCAAAGCATGCATACGGCATGGATGAGGGCAGAAATTCTGGAGCAGCAACAATGGTTAAAGGAAATGGTAGCTGCTGGTTGCTGAAGCAGTAGCTCCAAGGGCTTCAGATGCAGAAATCCTCAGACTGTTGGATGCTCCAGAAGCTGAAGGAGGAAAAACTTTCTTTGGCTGAATTAATTTGAAAAGAAATACAAGAGGTATGAAGAGAAGGGTCTTTGTCGTTGGAGTTGGGTTTTATAGAAAAAGAAAGGAGAAGGGAGGGAGGCAATGGAGGAAGGTCTTGATTTGTACCTTGAAATCTCCAAATTTTGGAGAATTTCTGCTATGCATGCAACAGCCTAAGTTTGATCAGCTATTGAACTTGGCCGTCAGCAGCTTTAACAGCTTCAGGGCAGCAATAATGGCTGCTGCAAAATGACAGTAGAAGCAGAGCTTGCTTTGGACATTACAGCTGCTTAGAACCAAGGCCCTAAATGTCGGTTTCGGTCACCATTTCGGTATCGACCAAAACAGAATTTCGGTGGAATTTCGTTGGAATTTCGACCGGAATTTCGGTCATTTTTTGTACTAGGACCCCCATATTTCGGTCATTTCGGTCAAATTTCGATTTCGGCTGGATATCGATATTCGACAGAAATTCGACCGAATTTCGCTGAAATTTGAGGCCATGCTTAGAACGGTTGTTTGAGAACAACAGTTCCAGCCGAATTTGAAGCATTAGGTTCCTTCTCGGTGGAGTTTAGAATGAGATTGGGAAGTTTATGAGAAAGGGTGGGGTATTATATAACAAGGAGAAGTGCTTTTGGGTGGTTACATGTGGAGGGTGTGGAAGCCAAGTGGAAGTGAATTGAGGGCTGTACGTGGGCTCCTGTGATTTCATTTATATATATTTTTTTACACCGACAGTGTGGTAGTTTGCTGTAACAACTTGAATAATTTAATTATATATATTTTTAACTTCTCTCCCATTTTAAAGTCGTCTGTAATCGCACGTCGAGCCTCCGATTTCGACGCACAATGGATCGTTTTGACCGTCTCGAAACGACGATCAATATGAGTATAATGTTGATATACTTCCGGTCGGGTTTTGAATACCCGAATTTTTCGGATACGGTTTTTTTAAGATTAAATTTTGTGCTTTAAAAATATCAAATGACCTCCGATTGACGAACGGTTGATTCCGTTGGTCTTGTATCATCGAATCGGATCTAATGATGGTCTCAGTTCGTTTTACGATTCCGAATTTGCGTTGCGGCTTTTTCGCGGCACGCATTACAATGCGACCGATTTTTTGTCAATTTTGCCCGAACGACTTTTGATTCACGATCAATTGATCGGTTTAGGTTATCTAATATTGTCAGATAACTTAAATAGGTTTTCCGGACCTTATTCAGGTCGAGTTCGGGTTTACGCGGATTTCGGATGTTACAATCAACCTCCCATGAGGCATAAACCCCGGTCTTCTCTGTCGGCTCATCTTCGGTAAGAATGTGCTTCTTACCATTGGACTTCATGAGACTCATGAACTGCATCGCCCAGAGCTCGTAATTTGTCCCATCCATTTTGACTATGGGCGCTGGACCTTTGAAAGCGCTGATGGAGGGCATGTCGACTTTGTTTTCTGACATCGTTGTCAGAGACAAAGAACTAGGGTTTGTAGACCAATGAATATCTGTCTACATAAACATGTATGGAGTTGAGTCCATATGTAGATTTGTGCACTCAAATCCATGAAGATCGAGAAAGAGAAGGGAATGTCGCCGAGTTGAGAGGGTGGGGGGGTCGGCGTCGAGAATAGAAGGGCGATGGGCGGTGCACTGGCGGACTGGGAGCATGGTTTAAAAAAACGCGCCTCGAGGCGCTGAGGCGGTCGAGGCGAAACGGGGCGTTGAGAAAACGCCCTGAGGCGACCGCCTCAGACCCCTTGGCTGAGGCGTGCGCCTCAGATGCCTGAGGCGGTCGAGGCGAGGCGAGGCGCTGAGGCGGGGCGAGGCGCTAGGTGAGGCGTGAGGGCTTTTTCAAGTATTTTTTTAAAGGAAAAAATTATTCCTATTCATATTTTCATATGTTTATAAAGGTCTTGTTGTTGAGTATATATTTATGCAAGATGAATGCTTAAATTTGACCTCTTTGACCTCTTTCACATTCATATTTACCATTAACATGCCAAATTATTTTAGTGAACTCTTACTATTACATCCTTAAACATATAAAAAACTTTATACGAATTTGAATACTCATATAAGAAAAAAATTTGGGATGGGGGTGCTGCCCCCTGCACCCCCGCAAGGGGGGGCCAACCTGGGCCCACCCTAGCCCCCCAGGCAGCGAGACCCCCGTACTGGTAGGGTATGGTGGCACAGGAAGGATATCAGACCATTCTTCATTTGAGTGCAGTAGAACATATAGTTAGTATTCAAACCATATGATTCATATCAACAACTTGGATATTTATAATGACAACTATAGCCAATCCTCTTTAGATAAAAATTTTAGCAATAGTTACAGCCAATGATTTCCTTCTGATTGGGTAGAAATTCAGTAGAAAGGTTTATGGCATTGACATATTCTTTTTTCATGCTCTTATCTTCGTAATATCATCATATATTACATTGTTACATACTATATGTTTGTCAGATTATATTATTTCACCAATAAATATATTTATTATATATTTTATAATTATTTTTCTATACAAACTGAGGCTTACGCCTCGACCGCCTCGAGGCTACGCCTCGCCTCGCTTCCAGGGAAAACGCCTCGTTCCGCCTTTCGTTTTTTCGAACCTTGACTGGGAGGTACGATGGCGGGCTGGGAGGGGCGGCGGACTGTGGGAGGGGTGGTAGGCTGTGGTGGAGAGGGGCGGCGGACTGTGGGAGTGGCGACAGGCTGGGAGGGGCGCCGAGAATAGAGGGCGACGGCGGTGGGGGCTAGGTTAGGGTTTTAGGGTGGAAGCTCTGATACCATGTCGGAAGAAATGAGAATAAGAACTTATTTATTCCAGGGAACCCTAGGCTCTCTTATATAGAGGAAGCGTATGGGTAAATTACATAAGGTGGAATAAGAAAAATAAATATAACAAACAAGTATATAAATACTAGAAATATCTCTACAGGATTGAATCGTAAACCTTCTACAAATTAATAAAAATCATATGGAGGTTCTTCCTTTTAGCTTTATAAATCTCCAGTCTTCTCCTCAACATGTTGATAGCTTCAATAGTTGTGTGACATGGTATGAATCCGAATATGTTTTCTGTTACTTCAGGAACCTTCCTCAAACCTTCTTTCGATCACACGTTCCCAAATTTTCATACTAAGTGAAGGATATGGAATTATCCTCAAGCCCATCACGGAAGCGTGATCGTCGTATCGGATACGACGAAGAACGACTAGTCGTACTAGTTGTTCTGAGCAACGGAATTTAAAAAATTTTTCACGTGATGAAACCACATGATCCAAGAACGATTCTCGAATTGTTTCATCTATAACCACAACAAGTATAATGCAATACCTCTTGAAGCATGGTTGATCAAGTCTCTAAAGAAAGAGACCTCCTGTCTCAAGTCCGATCGTCGGTGAGACCTCTTGCGAGCGCGGGGATGAACCGCGTTGTCCTCGCAATCCAAGAAGTTGATCCAAACGTGGTTGCTCCTGATCTCGTCGCACGAGATCGAACGTCTCCTTCGTTAGCGTAGCACACCAAGAAGACAGAGAACCGAAGAACGTCGAAGCGGCGGCGCGGTGGCGAGAGCATCGACGAATCTCTCCTCTAGGGTATGGTGGACGACCACCAATATTAGAGGGAGAGAGGGCTGTCGTGTATGAAGAAAGATAGAGAGAGCTCCAAAATTGCATGTAAATAGAGAGCATGGTATGCCTCTCTATTTATAGGGTTTTTGGATCCATGGATCTCAATTCATGGGACATATAAAATCAATGGGTGAGATTGATTTATGTCAATCCAATGGTCAAGATTGTTGTCAAAAACAATAAATTTGGATTAAAATATATTTGACAAAATCGTATATAAATCAATTCTAAATTAAACCAATAAATAAGAAGAAAATATATGCATGGAGATTACATCTCCATGTATAACATGGTGGACGACCACCCATTCCAAATAGGACATAGGTGCCGCCCACCTCTTTCCTAATGGAGGGCAATCTCATGATAATTCATGAGATTGCATATCTCCATGGAAATATCTCTTTATTTATTTGCACCAAATTTTGTTGGGTTTTATTCTTTAAAAATTATTCACAATTATATTTGAGAATATTGCAATCTTACCATGGGATAATTGTGAATCATATTCACAATCCAAAACAACATATAATTTACATTGTCAATTAATTACACAATGTGTATCCAATACACATAATAATTAATCAACACATATAAATTATAATTAGCTTTCTCTAATACATTATAAATCACATTTATAATATATTATAAATAATTGGATATTTCTATCCACATTATTCTTATCCATAATAATTAAATCACATTTAATTACATTGGATAATTTCTCCACACATCAATATGATTAAATCACATTTAATCATCATTTCTTCATTGCTTAGATCTTATGGAATTATTCTCAAACCCTTCAAGAATAATGCGATCTCTCCGCAGATACTTGGAGATAAGGACATGGCGATTGTATTGTTCCACGTATAGTGACTTGGATGTTGAGATCACATCTCAAATCCAGATCCCATGGACCTCCCACTGATGCTTGATCAAATCAAGACCGTAGACCTAGTCTTCTCATTGCATCTGAATCTCATTCAGATCAATGTCCAGTTCATGGACTAAGATTAGGTCACTTCTCTAATGAGAGGAGTCACTAAAATCCAAACCTGTTTCATCACTCCCTCAGAATGGAAGCGTCATGGTTATATAATCGTATATGATCACATCACCCTCAGGTATCCCTAATACCTGTACATCCTGCATACTGGAAGACCTATGATCATTCTGAAGATAAATATCATTTTTACACTCTCATCTTCAGGGTTAGATCATTAAGTTTCTCAATCTTGGTCATTGGGATTTGGTATAGATCATATGCTTTCCCGAAGCATAGATCTTACCTTCAAATTCATGTCATGCTTACAAAGCACGATGACCATGTATGGAATTTATTCAGTCTTAATACCTCATGAGTGAGCTCATGTCTCCCGGTTCACGAGTGAACCTGTATGATCCCTTTGAAAGATCGTATTACTCATATGTCCTTACATGCACACCAGCTCGCCGATGTATAGACCTTGGTTAGGTCATCAACCTATTGGTCTGACAAATGTACACACTCAGACATATAGCAACACATATGTCTCTGGTCAGAGGATGCATGCCTATGTTGGCCATGGTACATCTGTATGATCCATCCAATGAATCAACAACTGTATGATCATCAAGTTGGCCATGGTACATATCTCTTATTGTACAGAGGGACCCTATAGTGCATTCATTCATTTAATCTCAGAAAGGGAGTGAAAAATAATCAATAACTTTCATTGATAATTTATTCATTACAATAACATTTATTGTAGAAATGGTTCGCCCGGGGCTCACATTGCTAACAATCTACCACTAGCCCTCAGAACCATTCAGGTACAATCCTTAAACCCCTACTCATTACATGCTGGTTAAAAACCTTCTGTGTTAGAGGTTTGGTAGGAGGATCAGCAATGTTGTCAGTAGAGGCCACCTTGGTGATGATGATGTCACCACACTTTTGTATCTCCCGTATGAAATGGTATTTCCTTTCCACGTGCTTGCTCTTCTAATGCCATCTGGATTTTTTTGCCTGGGCAATGGCTCCCGTGTTATCGCAGAGTAAAGGGATGGGAGTATCAGAGGAAACTACGCCAAGCTCCAGGACGAACTTGTGCAACCACACCGCCTCCTTTGCAGCATCCGATGCGGCAGTGTATTAAGCTTTTGTTGTCGAATCTGTAGTAGTGTCCTGCTTCTTGCTTCTCCAGCTCACAACACCACCATTCAACAAGAACACAAACCCCGATGTCGACTTTCGATCATCTACATCCGATTGGAAGTCAGAATCTGTATATCCCAAGACTGGGAGATCACCATCTCCATAGACCAAGATGTAATCTTGTGTCCGTCTTAGATATTTGAATATGTTCTTTACTGCATTCCAGTGTTGCTCTCCATAGCAGGATTGGTAACGACTTACCACTCCCACTGCATGGCAGATATCTGGCCTAGTACACATCATGGCATACATTAAGCCATAGGTTTCTTTTCCTCAACAGTTTGAGGAGCCATTCCTTTAGACAGGTGGATACCATGTCTTAAGGGTAGGAATCCTTTCTTAGAATTATCCATACGGAATCGTTCAAGAATCTTCTTAATGTATCCATGTTGTGACAATCCCAAAATTCTTTTTTCTCGATTTCTGAACAACTTCAGGCCTAAGATGTAAGAGGCTTCTCCAAGATCTTTCATCTCAAAGGTATGGGACAACCAAATCTTTACACTGGTCATCATCCCTGTATCATTCCCAATAATAAGGATGTCATCTACGTAAAGCACAATGAATACAATGGCGCTCCCACTAGTCTTCTTGTATACACAAGGTTCATCAGGATTTTGCATAAAATCGTAACTCTTTATGGTTTCGTCAAATCTGACGTTGCAGCTACAAGAAGCTTGCTTGAGCCCATATATGGGTTTCTTCAGCTTGCATACTTTTCCATCCTCAGTCACGAAGCCCTGGGGCTGCTCCATGTAGATATCCTCCTCGAGGTATCCATTGAGGAAAGCCGTCTTGACGTCCATCTGCGAGATGTCGTAGTCAAGATATGCAGCTATAGCTAGCAGTGTCCTGATAGATTTAAGAATAGCCACAGGAGAGAATGTCTCATCGTAATCGATGCCTTCTCTCTGTGTGTAGCCCTTGACTACGAGCCGTGCCTTGAAAGTTTCTACTTTCCCATCAGGTCCCCTCTTTCTCTTGAAGATCCATTTATACTCAATGGGTTTTACCCCTTTAGGTGGATCCTCTAGGGTCCATACACCATTCTTATGCATGGAGTCAATCTTTGACTTCATTGCCAGCATCCATCTATCCATGTCTTGATCCGCGAGTGCTTCATCAAATGAAGTAGGATCAATGTCAGTCTCACTTGACACATGGAATCCATACCTTTCAGGTGGTGCAACTACCTCGAACTCCTTCGAAGAGGTATGGGTGTTTCATCTTTATTTATCTCTTCAGTTCCTGGTCTAGTAAGCTCAGAATCCTCAGGGGATTCAATGAGTTCCTCTACTTCATTATTGTCTTGACCTTTAAGGAAATCATTCTCCAGAAACTTCACATCTCTAGAAACAAAAACCTTTTAGGTCTCAGGGTCATAAAGCTGGTATCCAATACCATCTTTAACATACCCAATGAAGTAACACTCACGAGAGCGAGATTCCAGCTTACTTGCGTCCACGTTCTTCGCATGGACCAAGCAACCCCAAACCCTCAAGTGATTAACACTAGGTTTGGTTCCATGCCATAGCTCATGAGGAGTCTTAGGCACGGATTTGTTAGGAATCTTATTCAGGATATATATTGCAGTCTCTACTGCATATCCCCAGAAATTAAGAGGTAAATGTGCTTGTTCATTATTGAACGGACCATGTCCATGATGGTCCTGTTGCGTCTTTCAGCAACACCATTAAGTTGGGGGGTTCGAGGAGGAGTGAGATTGGAAACAATTCCATTCTCCTTAAGGTATTCCTTGAATTCATCTGATAGGTACTCGCCACCTCGATCAGATCGAATCCGTTTAATCTTCCTATCGGTTTGGTTCTCAACCAAAGCCTTGAATTCTTTGATCTTTTCAAAGGTTTCAGACTTATGACGTAATAGGAAGACAAACCCGTATCGCGAATGGTCATCAATAAACATCAAATAATATCGATATCCATTTTGAGCTGCGGTACTGAAGGGACCACATACATCGGTATGTATTAGGTCAATAATACCTTCGCATCTCGTAACCTTGTTACGGAAAGGCGTCCTAGTCATTTTACCCTTAATGCAATGTTTGCAAGTGGGCAAAGGTTGAACCTGTAGAAAATCCAGAGGTCCATCCATTATTAATCTATTGATCCTATCAACAGATAAATGATCAAGCCTTTGATGCCAAATCTCATTTGAGATGTTTTTATCCTCCCTGGATCTTTTAGGGTTTTTATTAGTGGTTGTCACATTCATGATACATATATCAATGCACAACTCATAGAGTCCACCAGAAGTCAAAACACCATCCGTAATATATTTATTATAACGATTTATGACTAATTTATTATAGAAAAGGAATGAATATCCGCTTCTAACAAGCTTAGATACAGATATCAAGTTCCTTCTGACTTCGGGTACATAAAGACACTCTTTAAGTATAAGGACTCTACCACTAGATAGTGATAGTCGACAAGTCTTGACGGCTACTGCTGCAACACTTGCATCAGATCCCATCTTGATGACTATCTCCCCTGCCTCCAGATTTCTAGTTTCCTGAAACAAATGCAACAAATTGCATACATGAACAGAAGCACCAGAATCGACAACCCAACTTCCTTCTCGTCCGACGAGAAAGCTAGTTTCAATGATGAAAGTAGATTTCATACCTGCTGGGACTTTACCTTTGTCTGAGGACTTCAGGTATTCTGGGCAGTTACGCCTCCAGTGCCCCAGCTTTTTGCAGTGGTGACAGACGTCGGTTTTCTTCGACGCCATTAGAGTGGATGCATTGGAAGAAGAGCCAACACCTTGTCCCTTCTTCTTTCTCTTCTGGGCTGGGCCCTTCCGAGAACCTTGCTTCCGACCGCGCTTCCCTCTGACCTGTGCAACCATTGCACTGCCAGCGGGACCATCCTTCTTCATTACATCTTCCGCAGATTTCAATGCGGCAAAAAGACCAACGCTTGTCAATTCCATCTTGTTCATGTGGAATGACACTGCGAAGTTATTAAAAGATTTGGGCAACGACAGCAGAATGAAGTCAGCTTGCATGTCTGCATCCATTGTTGCCCCAAGAGTCTCCAGCTCCGACAAGTACCCAAACATTTTGAGTACATGTTCACGGACTGAAGTCCCTTCCTACATCCTGCAGCGAATGAGGTCTTTCATAACATTGTACCGCTGGGTGAGGTTAATGTCACCGAACATATCCTTAAGATTCTGCATTATCTCCTGGCAAGTACTCATCTCCACATGTTGCTTCTACAGAACATTGGAGAGAGAACCCAGGATATAGCATCTAGCCAAGACATGATCTTCATCATACTTGTCATTGGATGCTTTTTCTTCCTTGGATTTAAGGTTCTCATGCTTGTCCTCGGAGAGCACATAACTTATGCGCTCAACAAAGAGAACAAGCTCCAAATTATGGATCCAATCTGAGTAATTTGGGCCGGTTAATTGGTTGACCTCAAGAAGCCTACTAAGTGGGTTCAAAGACTTCATTTTCTGAAATTAAGATTGCACTATTTTAAAATATAAAAAATATATTCAAATTTATAACATTTGATTAAGGTTTTTTAAATCAAATTATTCTTGCATTGTCGACTTGGAAGTTCATTCCCTTAATTACTTTCAAAGTAAGAGATATACTTACCGCTATATCTCTAGCAAGAATTGGGATCTCCTCTTTATCTTTGTCACATCCCAATGATATAAGAATCTGTGACTCCAATAAAGAGAAGCGGGAACACATTCCGCCTTGCAAGTCCTACTTGCATTTCCAAATTCGGTCTTTAACACCCGGGCCCACCACCCCTAAGGCGATGTTGACCCGTCGTTAATTGAACCAACCGTCAATAGGAATATTACTCGCTATGCGCAATCCAATATCACCCCAACAATATGAGGATCCGATATTGGGGTCACTACGCATACAACCTTACTCTTTCGAGAAGCAAAGAGCCCGATCCCGATGCGCTTGCATACAGGAGCTGTCACTTCATACAGGCGTCTCCCACATGCAATCCTTGACGACGGAAGTCTTCGCCTTGACGGGAGACCATGGATGTCACTTATGTGATCCTCCATCTCATATTCAAATTTTAATTAATTATCATGAATCACATTCACATAATTAATTCTTCCAAGGGAAATAATAACTCTATTCATAATAGAGTGTCTCAATTGGACATAATCAATTTAATTATATTAAATTAATTATCAATCCAATTCAATCAACAAACTTGATTATTTTACTTGAATATATATGGTAATATCTCAAAATACGTGTTAATTCAAATTTTAATAATTAGAAAATACACCTTGATTTTCTCCGGCATTATACAGTCCCTACCTGCTGTCATGACCAGTACCGACGAGAGTGGGACGAACCACATACGTTGCAACCCGCTACCCCAATGCTCTCCGACTAGTCACCATATCCGCCTCGGGAAAGCATAATGCTAGATATATCAATTTGTGTTTGAGATGATCATCGGTTTTTCAACTGAAATTATACCATATAATGATCAAAACATTTTTTATTATAAGGAAATTTGCTACACAAATTTCCAATCCTATTCAAGCATCAAGTTTGAAGATTGTGTTTCCAATTATGATTTAGATCACATCCAATCAATTAATTGGTTGAGGCCAAGTCAATTAGGTAAATAATCATCTTCTAATATTTCATAAATATTTTTCATGATTATTTCACGAAATTAACAATTAATTTCACTAATTGACAATCACTTGGTTCTAGATTAGGACCGCAATTTTAATAGTGACCCCTACTCACTAAAATTAACATATCTCAATCAATTTAAATCCAAATTAGACAAACTCAATTTTCATAGATTGCTAACTTGATTTAGGACAGAAGCCAAGTGATGTTTCACGCATTTTGAGGCAGATGATAACAGTAATTAACTCTTTAATCATGTTAAAATCTACTGTTCCCGCAACAGTGCATACATGTTCATTAAAACAACAATATCTAGAGCTTACGAAATCCGATTTACGTAAACTCAGATCCTATGGTTTCCTTATTTAATGGGGAACAAAATCCAAGTAAATAATTCGTGCTTAAACACTTAAAACATGGCCGAAAATGTTTACTAAACAGATCTGCGAAATCAAATGCGACAAAAACTTTCGCGACCTTTACGAACCCAAGTTGTCCTCGGTTTGCGAATCATATTCGAAACCGTCGACCTAAGGCTCTGATACCACTTGAAGGATATGGAATTATCCTCAAGCGCATCACGGAAGCGTGATCGTCGTATCGGATACAACGAAGAACGACTAGTCGTACTAGTTGTTCTGAGCAGCGGAATTTAAAATTTTTTTCATGTGATGAAACCACATGATCCAAGAACAATTCTCGGATCGTTTCATCTATAACCACAACAAGTATAATGCAATACCTCTTGAAGCGTGGTTGATCAAGTCTCTAAAGAAAGAGACCTCCTGTCTCAAGTCCGATCGTCGGTGAGACCGCTTGCGAGCGCGGGGATGAACCGCGTTGTCCTCGCAATCCAAGAAGTTGATCCAAGCGTGGTTGCTCCTGATCTCGTTGCACGAGATCGAACGTCTTCTTTGTGAGCGTAGCACACCAAGAAGATGGAGAACCGAAGAACGTCAAAGCGGCGACGTGGTGGCGAGAGCGTCGACGAATCTCTCCTCTAGGGTATGGTGGACGGCAACCAATATTAGAGGGAGAGAGGGCTGTCGTGTATGAAGGAAGAGAGAGAGAGAGAGCTCCAAAATTGCATGTAAATAGAGAGCATGGCATGCTTCTCTATTTATAGGGTTTTGGGATCCATGGATCTCAATCCATGGGACATATAAAATCAATGGGTGAGATTAATTTATGTCAATCCAATGGTCAAGATTGTTGTTGTCAAAAACAACAAATTTGAATTAAAATATATTTGACAAAATCAAATATAAATCAATCCTAAATTAAACCAATAAATAAAGAGAGAACATATGCATGGAGATTACATCTCCATGTATAATATGGTGGACGACCACCCATTCCAAATAGGACATGGGTGCCGCCCACCTCTTTCCTAATGGAGGGCAATCTCATGATAATTCATGAGATTGCATATCTCCATGGAAATTTCTCTTTATTTATTTGCAACAAATTTTGTTGGGTTTTATTCTTCAAAAATAATTCACAATTATATTTGGGAATATTGCAATCTTACCATGGGATAATTGTGAATCATATTCACAACGCAAAACAACATATAATTTACATTGTCAATTAATTACACAATGTGTATCCAATACACATAATAATTAATCAACACATATAAATTATAATTAGTTCTCTCTAATACAATATAAATCACATTTATAATATATTATGAATAATTGGATATTTCTATCCACATTATTCTTATCTATAATAATTAAATCACATTTAATTACATTGGATAATTTCTTCACACATCAATATGATTAAATCACATTTAATCATCATTTCTTCATTGCTTAGATCTTATGAAATTATTCTCGAACCCTTCAAGAATAATGCGATCTCTCTGCAGATACTTGGAGATAAGGACATGACGATTGTATTGTTCCATGTATAGTGACTTGGATGTTGAGATCACATCTCAAATCCAGATCCCATGGACCTCCCACTGATGCTTGATCAAATCAAGACAGTAGACCTAATCTTCTCATTGCATCTGAATCTCATTCAGATCAATGTCCATTTCATGGACTAAGATTAGGTCACTTCTCTAATGAGAGGAGTCACTAAAATCCAAACCTGTTTCATCACTCCCTCGGAATAGAAGCGTCATGGTTATACAATCGTATATGATCACATCACCCTCAGGTATTCCTAATACCTGTACATCCTGCATACTGGAAAACCTATGATCATTCTGAAGATAAAGATCATTTTTACACTGTCATCTTCAGGGTTGGATCATTAAGTTTCTCAATCTTGGTCATTGGGATTTGGTATTGATCATATGCTTTCCCAAAGCATATATCTTACCTTGAAATTCATGTCATGCTTCCAAAGCACGACGACCATGCATGGAATTTGTTGAGTCCCAATACCTCATGAGTGAGCTCATGTCTCCCGGTTCACGAATGAACCTGTATGATCCCTTTAAGAGATCATATTACTCATATGTCCTTACATGCACACCAGCTCGCCGGTGTATAGAACTTGGTTAGGTCATCAATCTATTGGTCTGCCAAATGTACACACTCAGACATATAGCAACACATCTGTCTCTGGTCAGAGGATGCATGCCTATGTTGTGACAGTATTCAACGTTGGTCTTTGGTTATCTAGATCTCGTCAAGTCAACCCATTAACTCAACTAACCTGACACCTCTGAATCACTATTCCCATGCAGAGGACCTGCATCAAGAGGCCAGTCAGATATCAGCCATATGAGATAGGATTGCCATCTCCTACTCAGGCTGGAGATCATCACTTAATAATCATCTGATGATGCTTGATGAGTCCTCTATCTAACTCCTTAGATATTCATCCAAGCATCAGCCTCTATGATCCATCCAATGAATCAACAGCTGTATGATCATCAAGTTGGCCATGGTACATATCCCTTATTGTACAGAGGGACCCTATAGTGCATTCATTCATTTAATCTCAGAAAGGGAGTTAAAAATAATCAATAACTTTCATTGATAATTTATTCATTACAATAACATTTATTGTAGAAATGGTTCACCCGGGGCTCACATTCCTAACACTAAGACCCATCCGTTTGATACATCTATAATTCGAACAATTTTGAATGCCTTCTTATTTCTTATAAAGAGGCATCTCGATGCTTCTCCTCCATTCTTCAGGTATTTTTTGTTTCACAAATAACATTGAATACATTTGCATGCCAAGTCAAACCACGTTCACCTAGAAATCTCTTACCTATGTAAGAATGTCTTCAGGTCCTACACCTTTCTCAGGTTTCATAACCTTTAAAGCATCATATACTTCCTTCCTTTATATTCATCTATAGCATGTGTTGGAGTCAAGGCCTTAAATGTCGGTTTCGGTCACCATTTCGGTATCGACCAAAACAGAATTTCGATGGAATTTCGACCGAAATTTCGGTCATTTCGGTCATTTTTGTACTAGGACCCCCATATTTCGGTCATTTCGGCCATTTCGGTCGAATTTCGATTTCGACTGGATATCGATATTCGACAGAAATTCGACCGAATTTCGCTGAAATTTGAGGCCATGGTTGGAGTATATACATCATATGTAAGATGGGTAAATGGATCCTTCCAAAATCCATTTACCACATCCATTGTTTAGTCCCACATCTACCAGTGGTGGGGCTTGGAGAGTCTGTGGAGGCTATATAAGAAGCCCCAGACCTCCTGTAACAGATGAGAAAGTTCAATGCATCATCAACCCTTTGAGGCGTTCTCCCGTGGTTTCATCCCGCTCCTTAGGGAGTAAGGTTCCACGTAAAATCCCATGTTCTTCATGTTCTTATTTCTATTTCTCTGATTCCGCTTCTGCATTCTTTATTTTATAACATGGTACCATAGCGGGTTCGATTCTCGAGAAGGTTTTTTATCATTTGTTCAAGATTCGATTTTGATATTTTTATTATTATTCATTTAAGTTCAAGATCAAGTTCTAGGGTCTGAAACTCTAATTCTAGAGTCACAATGTTTATTTTGCATGTGAGAGTTTCATCCCCAAGTGCAACAAGGTCCCGCCGGTGCATATCCCAACACTTTCCAAGGGTTTTTTGAAACCCCACTATTCTAGCATGTGTAGGAGGTGCATGGAACCTCTCAAGCAGCAACAAAAGCGGAGGAGGATTCCTTGACTGGAACCCTAGTTCTAAAAAAAGGCATGCTCTCGTTGCGCACTTCTACGCTCATCCATCAGCATGTGCAACTCCTTGTGCACTTCCACAATGCATCGCCACGCATTGATACGACTTGCAAGCATCTTTCGATGCTCTGGGAGGAGCATCTCCCCTCCAAGCGACTCCCCTCCTGTTGCCGCACCTCTTTTCAACTCGCGCAGGCGGCACAAGCCCTCATGTAAGTGCATCGCCATCGTGCTTATCTCCTACAGGCATAGGGCGATAGGCTTCCCTCATCTCCTTCAAGCGACGACAAGACTTCTGCCCTCCTCCTCTTCCTATTTCCAGATAAGCGACGCACGATTCATGCGGCAGTGGTGCCACACGCTACTCCAGGCGACGTTGGTGGTGCCTCTCCAAGCTGCATCTCCTGCTGTGTACATCGATGGCGCAGCTTCGCCCAGGCCCCATCTCCAACGGGGGCAACGATCTTTCGAAGAAAGGGTTCCCATGTGGGAACCCTAAACAGGGGCACACGTTTTCTTTTAAAAAAATTATGTTGTAAAGGCCCATGTGGACCGAGATTGAAGAGAGAGAGAGAGAGAAAGGGGGTTGCTGCATGTTTAGGCCAAAGTTGGGCTGTGTGTTGTTTTAAAAAAAAAGAGAGGAAAATGTGCGTATAATAAAAAAACCGTACGTTGAAAAAACAAAGGAGCATACAACTGAAAAAAGAAATAGCTGTTAAAAAGGATGGCCATACAAAAAATCGTACAAAAAAATCAAAAAAATGAATTGAGGATTTTTAAAGAATAATAGCTGAGAAAATGATTTGAAAAAATGTTTGAAGAAAAGCAAGGGGGAGCGACATAAAAAAAAAGAATAGACGGGAAAAAATGATTTGAAAAAAGAAGCTGGGAAAAAAATTCGAGATCGGCTTATTGGTTTTTTGTCCTCCCCATCCCCATGTCTTCTCTCAACTTTGTCGATGTCATTATGTTCCGACAAGTATGAGAGAAAGGAGGAGTATTGTGTAGAATCACATGTTTGTTCCAGATTCAGAGTTTTCATGTGATCCATAGGGACTCCAGAGCAGAGATCCCATTGCCTATGCCAGGTTTTCATGTGGTTTCATATGTACTCCAGTGCAGAGTTCCCCTTCTCTGAGCAAGTATGGAAGAGACCCAGTTCACCGACAAGGAGACTTTTCAGACTCCATTCTCCAACGACCGTGAATTCTGATGTGGCTATCTATACGGATTTTTCATTTTGATCCTTTCAGAGATGGAGAAGTTGTCCACATGATGTGGCGGGCTAGAGTTCTCCAGACGGAGACTCATTTTCAGTTGCAGTGACTCTGACAGGCGCAGTACAGAGCACATGCTCTCCGACGAGGAGATTCAGTTTGACTCACACTCCAGCTCGTTTGTTCCTTCTCACCTGTAGGACATAAGAAGCAACGTCCTCGACAACAATCGACACTTGTGCACGTTGAGTTGATATTGTCTGTAGTGTCTTGTATTGTGAGTTTGAGATTTCCTTTTGTTTGTCCAAGCTGAGCATTGCATGCTCCAGCTTGAGGGGGAGTGTTGGAATGTCTGCGTCATATATAAGATGGGTAAATGGATCCTTCCAAGATCCATTTGATTTCCACATCCATTGTTTAGTCCCACATCTACCAGTGGTGGGATTTGGAGAGTCTGTAGTGGCTAGACAAGAAGTCCTATACCTCCTGTAACATATGAGAAAGTTCAATGCAACATCAACCCTTTAAGGCATTCTCTCGTGGTTTCCTCCCACTCCTTACGGAGTAGGGTTCCACGTAAAATCCTGCATTCTTCATGTTCTTATTTCTATTTCTCTGATTCCGCTTCCGCATTCTTTATTTTCCAACTGCTTGCATGATTCATATAACTTTCACTACTAGCTAGATCTCCCAAAATGATCTCTTTATTCTCTTCCCCTATGAAACACTTATGGAAATATTGCTTCCATCTAGTCTTTATACCCTTCTGAGTAACAGACACATGTCCTTCCTCATCCTTAATGCATCTCACTTGAGAAAGATCTTTGGTCTTTCTTTCTCTTTCTTTGGCACATCTGAATATATTCTTCAAGCCCTCCTTAGACTCAAGATTTTTGTGCAAAACTTCATAAGCTTTTGACTTAGCTTCACTTATAGCTTTCTTTGCTTCATTCTTTGCTATTTTTGTAGTTTAAGACAATGTCATCTGTTCTATCCTTATATATAACTTTAAAGAAAGCTCTTTTAATTTTAAGCTTCTCTTGCACCCCTTCACTCCATAATAAAGCCTCCTTTTGGCCTAGTCCTTTTGGCCTGGAAGTCCTCCCTTAGACTCTCCTAACATCTCTTTGGCTATCCTTAGGATAGAAGATGCTATTGCTTCCCTTGATCTTAGGAACCATCTTTTTATTTACCAACCCTTTTATTTGCGCATACATGACTAGCAAGCGATGTTGAAACGTCAAGCTCTCTTGGAACTCCTTCCCTTAGATTCACCTAGCATTTCTTTGGCTATCTTTTGGATACAAGATGCTATCGCCATCCACATCTCCTTGGCGCTTCTGTTACAATCGCAAGATAGTCTTCTAAAACCTTCTTTTTGAAACTTGATTGCTTCAATTGAAGATTCCACCGTCTAATTCTAATGATCTTGGGAATCATATTTTTCTTTACCAACCCTTTTATCTAGACATCCATGACTAGCAAATGATGTTGACATGTCAAGGTCTCTTCTAGGATTACTTTACAACATTTTAATAAATAAGATACATAAAAAATGAAGTCTGCCAGCGTAACATTCATTATCTATTGAAGTTTTTTCTCCTAAAGCAGAGTTCTTTCTTATGAAAACCGTTTTACAGGTAGACAGAGATGACACTTCGAATAATAGGATTTTTGGTCAAGTTTTAAAGTTTAGAGGCTTGCTATTTCCTCTCTAAGTAATTCTGATGGATTGGAATTGACCATTTTGATGATAATTTCCCCCAAGTATTTCCTTGAAATGTAATTAGTCACATCAAAGTTTAAATAACTGACCTCGAACAACATCTTCTATTTTAGAATGTGATAAACTAGAATTGATGATTATCTTCTAGAGAATAAAGCTAACCGTTCATATCTTTCTCAACAAGGGACAATATTATTTCTTTTCTGGTCACATCTTGAGGCAATAGTTAAATATCTAAAAATTGCAAGGGTAAATATAAATGATTGCATGCAATCCTATTGGGTTTGAGTTGGATGCTCTCATTCTAACTAAAGTTCAAGGTGCATGCGTGAGTCATTGTTGCTTTCCACCATTTTAACAACCTAATGGTTTCAAGTTCAACACGGTGCAGACCACTCCGTATATAGAGTGATGCACTTTGAAACAATGTATATCGATGTAGCATAGTCCACTTCATATAAGAAAAAGATTAGTTTTAGTTTTAATTTTGGTTTACCGCCATTTATTGTCTGGCCAACACGGTTGATTGCCATATCCATGTCCTGAATGTTGTGGTCTGTTAGGTAGAACAGTTCCGTCACTCTTGCATGCATACCTCTGATTGCCATCATATGCAAACATTCAGACTCAGGCTTTAGCATGCCATATGTTTTTAAAGAATACTTTCAGAAGGAAGAGAGAAACATGAATTTTCGTATATAAAGCTAGAAATCATGCATTTTTTGTTGGTCATGTTTCATGCAACTTCTCATGTGCAGTTCAATGGGTTCATTGACTTGGATGCCTATGATACAATAGCTATGAAGCTCAGAGGGGATGGAAGATGCTACATATCCACTGTAAGTGGGTGCTGTTTGCTTGAGTGCCAAATTATGTTGTGTTTTTTAGAATTAACCTCTCCCTAAAGGTAGCACTTATCCAGTAATATAATCTAGAAAGCATGCTGGTACAATATGATAATCCTAAGCTGCAATTATAAGTCTATTCCTGACTTGGAATCATGAACCTACAAAACACTAGCAACCCATTATCCCATTAGACCAAACTGTAAAAAGTGATCCAAATGAAACTTCGTAAGGATACCACTTCCAAATGAATCAAGAATACAGTTTTCCCTAGCTCCTCCCCTTTTGAGGATGAACGTTTGGCTCCCTCGGATCATTGCCTTCTAGGTCGCATCGGCCTCATACTCACCGCCTGAAATACAAGCTTAGTCTGAAATTAAAGCTTCACGATCTCAGAAATTTCATGAGTTCAAATTCTTTTACATGTTTCTGGGTTGAGAACTGTGCTGAATTTGTGATATTATATTGGATAATACAGATTTACACAGAAAATTGGGTCAATTCACCAGGGCAAGCAGAAGATAATTCGTGGCAAGCTTTCATTCATGTGCCCAGTGGAGGGTGGCACATATCACAGGCAAGTTGTTGGCCATTCCAAAAGTCCTGTACACCACTTTAAGTCAAATTCCTATCTATTGATTGATTTCAATGACAAGGGAAGACTCGATTTCAGATCCCGTTGAGCCAGTACGTGCCAACATGGAGGGGAAACGTAATTGATGCAAATATGGAAATGAACCCAGCACGCATTGTTGGGATGTCTCTGTCTGTTAATGCAGAGGGAGGTGTCCCTGGTGCTAAAACTGGGCCTGGTGTTTTCCAGCTTGAGATTGATTGGATCAAGGCACTGCGGTCATAGGTATCTTTCCAAACTAGTCCCACAACCTGTTGCTTTTATTTGGTTCTCCAATTCATTATTGAAGAATAGTGTTCAGCTGAGGCTTTATGTATATATATATTTCCCTACTATGGGTTGGTTAACATGCAGCATTCTCTTTTATATCCCGAGCCGTTATCATGCAGGGATGCATGTTCCCTGTTCATGTTCACTAAATTGAATTAATCTCATCCTGATATTTTATAATTTCTGTTTATTGGGTCCCTTTTCTACATGCAGGATATGGTGGATTGGATATTGTTTATGTGCAGAGTACAAAGAGCAAGAGTTTTTCGAATGGGCGGGGCAGTAATAAATATCCAACTGTTATTATTGAAAGAGAGCGAATGCCTCTATTGAAGTGACTAATTGCGTGTATGAAGCTCAAGAATGCTGTCATGGAGAGGTTTGCCAGCAATTATCTTTCTGCCTAATCTTCATTGTTGGATGCTGTATATGGGCTACCAAAACCAACATGAGTTATGGAAATCAACAGGGTCAACAAACTTGACGAACAATGTTAAATAAATATGTCATGGTACATGCTATAAATTAAGTAGTTCCAATTGCGTTATCTTTTATCCGAGTTGTTTATTAGTAATATTTACATATATACTTTTGCAAAGCAATGTAATTCTCTAACCCTTATATACTTTTTTAATTATATCATAACTCCTCAAAAGTTACTATGCTTACATATACCTTTATCATTATTTTTATAGTACTAATTGAACTAGTCTTGAGTTAATTTTAATCATATATACATCTTAAAACAATTAGATGATAGTGATCATTCTTCTTTCTATCTCTCTATTTTCTTTTCTCTCCCTCTATCCGCTCTCTAAATCCAACTCATACTCTCACCGGATGACTGCGGTGAGCTAAGAAAGGGTTGATGAGCTTGGGTGATGGGATGTTGCATCATGTCAAGTTCAATATGGTAGAGAAAAGATGTTACTGGAAATGGTTAACAGTGTGGTAGGGGATGAGCTTTGTGTGGTAGCTGAGGAGCTTTTTGTAGTAGGTGTGGGGAGCTTGCAAATTGGATGGAGGGTGATGTTATGAATAAATTTAAAAGTTTTTATTATTTGAATTTTAAAGCACATCAAATCATCTCAATTAATTCCCAAAAAATCACAAATGTATAGCAACTGAAGAACAATCTAAGGTGCTTTTATTTCTTAAATAATTGCAAAATGGACTTAGAACAAGGTTTCCACATAATAAAATACATATATAGAGATGAATATTGAGCGGGTTTCAATGCGCCATATGCCAACAACTTCTTTGCGTAAATGCCCATAAAATGGCTATTTTTTTCATAATTTTCTGATGAATACTGGAATGAATGTTGAATTAACAAGTCGTGAATGCTGATTTCTATCATAAAATCTTAATAATATTAATTTAGTTACAAACATGCGCCACACTAACTCAACTGAAAGGTAATTAAAAATTTTCTTAATTGCAACAAGTTTCATAGTTTTTGGACTTATGTTTTTGAAAAATATTAAGACTCAAATCTAGGGATTAAACTGGAATTAAGAAATAAAATAAAACCAGTGAAAAAGGCACTGCGAGGGATTATCTGGCAAGCTCATCAGGTGGATGCGGTCTCATGAAAAAAGTCCATGATGGGTACACGTGACTGACGAGGACTAAGGACCAGTATCAGATTCCTCTAACGGCGTTCTTGTAAAAAGTACACCCACGTGAGCAAGTCACGTGAGGTGTGATTGGATTGTGCGGTTGAGATCATGTCGATTTGCCTTGTTCTGATGGTGGTAAGTTTAACGATTGCGTTCCTCATGTGAATCCAACGAGGGCCAATTTTGAGTCCGATACTTGAGGGGATTGCGAAATATACAATATTCTAATAACAATATCTCAATAAAAAATAATCACAAATCGCGGACATGGAGATAGAAAAAGTCAAACTGCAATGCACATTGATTTTTACGTGGAAACCCAAGCGGGTGAGCCTGAACCCTGTTCTAGGATTATCCCTCACTCTTCCGACGAAGCATGTTTCCACTATTCCAATACTACTTTACCGTGATGGTAGCACTTCTCGTACAACATGTACCCTTCTTTGGACAATCTCAAAAGAAGATTTTATCTCTTACGTCGGAGAAAGGAATCCGCAACCTGGATACTTATACAAAAATACCGAATAGAAAATAGTTAAGCAACGAAACTTTAATACACAAGCTTACAGACTTTTAGCCTAGAATATTGTCGAGAATGATTATGATGATGATGATTGTAGTAGAGCACAAAGCGAACAAACAACTTCTGTAGTTAGACAGTTGTTGAACCACAAAAGATTGTGGTGCCTAACATCCAATCTTGGAAGGCTTGCAGTGTCTGACAAGTCGGATTCGGTAATTGTTGTCTTGACTGCTCTCACAGCACTCGATACCCAGTCAATGTGGCGCCAACAACAATCAACCCATAATATATGACAAATCAATGTAAAAAAGTTAATGCAGGAGGTGAAAATGGATCTGTATAGAATTACCACATATTTGAATATGTGTGAATATTTTTTTACTTGGCAAGCATACCAAGGCTTAATGTAGGGACACAAGTCTCCTCAAAGATTAATCTGAAATCAATACTTAAATGAGCGATTGATTTCTTAACCTAGGTCTCCATGTAGACAAATGCACAAAACACAACAAAATGACGCATAGATAAACAATGCATAAAATGCAAATAAATGCACAAAAATGGCACAAAAATAATGCAAGACAATTATGCATTGCATGTGATGCATGAAAAGAAAGCATTTTTTATTTTAAGCACTTTAAATGTGATGCAATATGCAACATAATGGCATGCTATGAAAATAGAATGATGCCAGCAATTATCTCCTTAAATTAATAAATTATTGAGCATTAAAAGAGAGAATCACTTTCATAATTGATGCATAAAATAATTCATAGTTGAATTCATGACATTTAATTAGAAAGCAATGGATACTTAAAATATTTAAAATTTATCATGTGGCTTAAGGTGTCAAAACATTCAATAAATGTAGCCATGAGGCAAAGTGTAAAATTGGCAACAAAATAAAATTGAAATCAACTTAATTGGAGATCATATGCTTAAGATATTCACAATATAGTACATGGGTATATTGTAAGAAAAATATGGGAAAAGAGATAATTATTGCAAATTGTCTATGGAAGGGTTTTTTTTTGTAATATTCAAAAGTTGGTGAGGCCCTCTTTTAATTTTCCTAGGTGCGGTATGTGAGGCGTGTGCACATGGGTAGGACCTAATTGTAAATTGATGAAATTGGCGAGGGTGGACTGCAAACTACCCAGCCTGCATGTGCTAGGCATGAGTGCGATCTAGGCTCGGGGTGAGGTCGGAAGCCATTGTAGGTGCCTCAGGCCACGTGGTGGTCCGAGGTGCTTCAGGCGAGGCTCGGTCCCACCAAGCCTCCATGCTTTGGAGTATGTGACATGGTCACTCTTTAGACGTTGGATGGTCGCCGGAGGGACGCCATCCAACGGTAACTGTACGCCTTGGGCCTTTCTCCTCCGCCATCTGGTGGCGGTGCGTTTGGAGCTTCGACGAGGCTACTAGAGCTCCACTGCTCTCCTCCTTGCTCTCTGAAGCTCTCGGAAATTTGCTGGATGGAATGCTGTGAAGTTTGAGCATCGATGGAGGAGCGAAGCCTACTAAAGTTGACTACCAACATACCACACCGGAGGCAGAGCTCTACAATGGAGCTTCGCCTAAAGTTCGACGAATGAAGAAGACCTGCATGACGACTAGTGTGGGGGAATAACCAAAGTGAAAGGGGATGATATGGTGGGTTGTTGGACAGAGATTGAGGAGCCCTTAATGGGTTTTTCCTCCACCTCCGACGAAGGAAAAAGCTTGGGATGGGGGAGCTTGCGGAGGAGCAAAGGAGATGGTCTAGACCCCCCGCAAAGTTTGGGGGTGTCCGGCAATGCTCAAGGCGTGCTCAATCGATGGTGGCATGGGAGTGTAGTTTTGTGATTAAATAAAAGAAAACAAGCGAAAAATAAGGAGGATCTTACGTGGGATCTAAGGTTGACAGAGATGGAGTGGGGTGGCCTGAATTGAGACGGTGAAGACCCTAGTCTTCGCTGAACTCTGGCGGCCGCTCAGAGCAGCTCGATGGCTGGGTCAGGGTCGTAGCATGGTCAGTTGACCATAGGTCAACATCAGGGGTTTCGTTGTCATCGCTCATTCCTGATCCGGACTCTCTTTATCATAGAGAGGCGGAGGGAAGTTGGTCTTAAGCCCACGTGAAGGATGATGAGGTGGTATACGAGCGGTAGATAGACACAACACTTAATCGAGCTGAGGAGGGAGATACACATGATGAGGAGTGATAGTCCATACATGAGGCATCACATTTTGATGTTGAGGAGCACCATGATGATATCATAGATGATGATGCCAGAGATGGGTGCGATGATGAGATGATATACATGGACATAGGTGATTCTGATGATAATACCATGCCATCCCATGCAGATACTCCTGAAGGTTTTTCTTCTCTTGTTTTTGAAAGTTTCGTACATGATTATGATATTCTCAATGTACATGCTAATTCTGATGATATGAATGAAAATGAGAACTTTGTTGTTATAGAAAGTGTTCTTTTTCCTGAAGCTTTATTTGATAAAGGAAAGAAAAAATCAAAAAAGAATGATGTGACTCCAGAAACTGAAAGAATGTTGAAAGTTCGGATATTTTTGAAGATACCACTCCATGATGCCTTGGATCATTTTCCTACACTCAAGCAGCAGTTAAAGAACAAATGTACAACACTTAGGAAAAAGAAGTCACGTACTGAGAAACACATTTTGACCAAGACCGTGTCTTGTGTTATACAGAACAAGTTACAAAGAAGAAGAAGAGATATTCATGTACTCATTATGTCAAATGCGAGATTTCCAATGCCACATGTGATCACACTCTCTTAGATAATGGTTCCTCCATTAATTTGTTACCATCTTCTTTACTCAATAAACTCAGTTAGGTCCTCTTTACAAATCATGCATGATCCTTCAGTTTGCTGATTGATCAGTAAAGAGACCTAGGAGCTTGTTGAGGAACATTATAGTGACTGTGCAGGGTCTGCAATTCCCAGGAGACTTCACTGTCATGGACATGGATTGCCCTACACAGTTACACCTTACCCCAATCCTTCTCGGGAGGCCTTTCTTGCATATTGCGAAGTCTCTCTTTGATTATGATACTGGGAAGGTATCTTTTCGTACCAAGGGTGAGAAGGTACACATTGAGATGACGAGAAAATCATCCACCTCTAGTGTTGCGTCTACACACAGTTGAGATGTCTTGAGTTCTCTAGCCAATTGTGATTACATGGATGAGGTTCATTATGACAACCTCGAGAGATATCAGATTGAGATCCATGATATCCTAGTAAAGGATGGGTCATGCATAACAGTTAGTAGTTCTTCTAAGGACAACTTGTACAATTCTATAGACACTAATAAGATGGTGCAACAGATTGATGATAGAGAGCTTGATTGATTTCTTGACTTCAGATGATCTAAAGCCAGACTATCACTTATCTGAGCCATTTAGCTCTATTCATTCTGATGCTGAGCACAACATAAAGTCAGATGATGTTATTGCAGATTTCATAAACATCTTGTGTAGTCCGACTTCAGAGCACATTGGGATGGTGGATAACCATATTGCAGATACATCTACCACCAACACAGTTCCTAGTCCAGATCCAGATGATCCAACAAAGCCAGATTCTACCTTACCTGAACTGAAGACAACACATCCAAATATGAAGTATGCTTTCCTCGCAAGTCCATACCGAAGGTTTCTGGCCATTATCAGTTCATCTTTGATCGAAGAGCGATAATCTTGTTTGATGGAGATTCTCGAAAGAAACCGCAATGTCGTTGTTGGATTATATCCGATCTCTATGAGACAAATCCAGCTTTGTGTTCTCATCACATCTATCTCGATCATGATAGCAAGCCATCCAGAGAGTTTCAGCGCATGTTGAATCCCATTTTATGAGATGTTGTCAAGAAAGAGATTACGAAGTGGTATGACACAAGGTTTATTTTTCCCATCTCCAACTCTAAATGATTTATCCCATTACATGTTGTCTCAAAGAAGTCAGGAATTCATATAGTTAAGAAAGATAATAGAGAGGACATTCCAAAGAGAGTAATCACGTCGTGGTGAGTTCGTGTTGATTATAGATGATTGAATGCTGCAACAAAGAACGACTACTTTCCTCTACCTTTTATAGACTAGGTCATCGAGAGTTTGGCAGGGAAAGAGTCTTCTGCTTCCTAAATGATTACTTTGAATAAAATCAGTTCACCATTGCTCATGAGGACCAGGAGAAGACTACCTTGCATGTCCTTTTACCATGTATGCTTTTAGATGAATGCCCTTTGGTTTGTGCAATGCCCTTGCAACTTTCCAAAGGTGCATGCTTGACATTTTTTCAAACACGGTAGGTGATTTTCTCGAGGTCTTTATGCATGATTTGTAGTTTATGGGTGAGTCATTTGACAATTGTTTAGCGTACCTAGATATGGCACTTAAGAAATGTTGTGAGGTGAATCTCATTCTATCTTTGTGAAAAGAGCCATTTTATTGTTACAAATGGGAATGTTTTGGAGCATGTCATCTCCAAGCGAGGTATGGAGGTTGACCCTACCAAAGTGGATGTCATCAATCATCTTGAGCCACCAACCGACATCAAGCAATTACGGTCTTTTCTAAGGCACGTTAGTTTTTACCGACCATTCATTCGAAACTTCTCCAAGATTGCCCGACCGTTAACTGAGTTGTTAGGCAATAATATTGAGTTTTTTATAGATGAAAAATATCTTCATGCCTTCCTCACATTGAAGAACATGATTATCAATTCCCATGTCCTATAGTCACCCGATTGGTCTCTTCCATTCGTGATCATTATGGATGCTTTGATTGGGGTTGTATTAGGACAGAGGAGGAATGGACTTCTAGTTGCTATTCACTATGCCAACCGTACTTTAGATGACACACAACGTAACTATATCGTGACATAGAAATAGATGCTGGCAGCGATGTTTACCTTAGATAAATTCAGATCTTATCTCCTTGGTTCCAAGATTACAGTTTTCACAGACCATTCAACTATCCAATGCTTGATGTAAAAGAAGGATGCCAAGGCATGCCTTCTTAGATGGATTCTCTTACTTCAGGAATTCGATTTGGATATTAAGGACAAACCTAGGGTAAAGAATGTGGTAGCTGATAAGCTCTCCCATTTACAGTTTGAGAAGTCTCCATATCTGTACTTGCCGGATATTGTAGAGAGATTTCTAGACGAAAGCATCTTTGTAGTTCACTCGCTTTTTATTTTTCCATAGAAACTTTTTCATTCCCAAAATTTTCTTCACATATCACAGAGATTAACTTTTCCAGATTTTCACCAATGTCATTATCCTCATCTACTTTCATTTCATACATTCCTTCACAGCCTCTTTATTTTCCTCATGTTCATTTTCCTTTCCAGGTATGTTGCCCACATTCCCAAAGCTTTGTTGTTTGTCATTTTCCTCCTCTTTATCCCCCATTTCTGCTTCAAGTTTTTGCTTTTTCATGTGAAGTTCATTGTTTTTTTCCTCAACTATTCAATCTCAGCTCTCATTTTAGACATATTCTTTCCATTGTCATCATTTCTCCTAGTTTCATTCATCTATGTAATGACCTCTTCAGGCTGACAATCTCTCCATCAAATTTCTCACACTTACATTGTTTGTCTTCTTCGTCAATCGATCATCCTTCATGTCGTCAATCTTTCCGGTCTTCAATGCCCAAAAACTCTCCCCTTTTAACTCCTCCCTCCCTCGTTGTCTCGTCGGAATAGGCTTTTGCACTTAAATTGGAGTCTCCTAGTGAAGTCTGTAATCACAAACTTCTCAAAAGGAAAAAACGTACTCGTCTTGCCCTATTTTGACTATCTCGTTCTTTTGTATTGGTAGCACTTGTAGTGTTTATAAACACACATAAAGTAATTTCACAATGAAGCTAATATTCCATAAATTTCCACTATTAAATAGAAATATATACATGTTTATTGTTCAACGAAACCAAGCATCTCGACAATCCCTTTATTTGACCCGTCCACTTTCAAATTCTTGACCTCAAATCACGTCTCAAGACAGAATTCTATAGTAATATTCCACCATTCATACCTACAAAATAATCATTTTCATAAGTTAAAGCTAACACAATTATATAGTTTTAGTTTTTTTTTCTGAAACAGATCACACTTGCATATAAGCATGCCACTCACCCTATAAAGTAGTTGGATGTAACCCTCGTTGCACCACACTTTTATTGATGCACTCTTTTCACAATATCGTCCATGTTAAATAAAATCATCTTTGCAATTGCACTCGATCCATTAAAGAATTGTGTATCCTCCAAAGGTTCGACATAATGCAACAAATCTCTTGGTAAGGAGTATGAACTATCTAGGAACAAGAACGTTGCGAACATCAACCTCAAACATGTCGTAAGTAACAGAGTTGTCATCATCCTTTTTGCAGTAATCCTCCAACATGCTCACAAACCTTTTCCGATTGAATATCATTCCTACCTTGAACATTTCACTTGAAATAGGTTCTCTCCATTGCAAATACCTTCCCCTTATTGAAACTACGAATCTGGAACATGGGGGGCATAATATCTCACACACTTCCATCACTAAAACAAACAATTGTATTTCCGAATATGAAGTTCCTCCTTCCTTGGAACTTTTCAACCAACCACTGAAGGTTCTTCCTTTGTATATCTGCATGTCCGATATTTACAAGCTTATTGAGCATTGTCTTCGATATCAGTGCTTGTTGTTTAGCCATTGATCGATGGTTGTCATCAAATAGGACAAAGTGCTCCGCGCAGCATTTATGTTGAATGTATCCTTTGCCTAGAAAGATTAATACGTTAAAATACGCATCTACCCGTCACAACTATTTAAATCAATTATTAAATTTTCTTTAATAAAATATTTTGGTTATCAGAACAGATTGCATGTAGAAAATATCTCTTCCATTCCTTTGACTAAATACTATCATATATAACACCAATCTATGTTACATTTCTATAATTATTGTTGCTTACTTCCGAACTTTTCTAGGTTGGTATATCGTCCTTTGTATCCATCAACTTTCATAGATTTCACCTTCAGTTTTAGCCTTCCTGCACCATTTTAACCAAAATTGTATAAATTCCACTAAAACTTTTCATTAGCATTAGGACCGCAAACTGTAATTACCCCTGGATTGTATTTCTAACGATTTTATGTATTTCTAAAGATATTATGGGTTGCTTCTAGGGATGAAGACGAACGTGAATATATTCGTATCAGATCTGCTATCGTATGCGTATTCATTTTAAAATGGATGCGGATATGGATACGCTTTGACATTCACTAATATTCATATTCGTATTCGTATATTCGTTTTTGTACATAAGTATAGTAATAGATTTATTTATAACTGTGCGTAACAACGTTTTATGATTGTATTCACCATTGTTGGTATATTTTTTTATGAAATTACTATATTTGGTATATATTTTTATGTGAAAACCATCCCAAACATGTATATTTTAGTTAATCTATTAACTATTTATGTAGTTATTTGTATCCAATTCGTATTCGTTTTACATTCGTATTCGTTTTTAAAATATGTTAACACATTTTTCACATTAGTCAATATTCGTATCCGCATTCATATTTGTATTTTAAAAGAGATAAGAATATGATTATACCTATATTCGTATCTGTATCTGACCGTTTTCATCCCTATTTGCTTCACTAACTGAAGAACAGCTTTCTTGCTCACAGCCATTATCATCTCTTCCCTCAACTCCCTGAAGTCTGACTCGTTGTTGGCCATCTGAAATATATCTACTATGTCATGAAAACATCTTTAAAGCACCACTTTACTATTTTAAATATATAATCAGTAGCAATTCATATTTGAGCTTGTTAGAAAACTAATCCGAAGTTCTTGTTTCTAAAATTGGAAGTCTTGTTACATCCAATACAAAAAATTCATATAAAAAAAGTTTTCTTTTACAGTTACCATTGAGTCTTATAAATATATTCTACGGAGAAAAACATATTGCACATTGTTTCTTTTTGTATTTTCATAGTTGCCCATTTTACAAAAATTGAATCTAAAATACAAAACGTCTACATTTTTCATGGATGAAAATGGATCGGATACGGATCGGATATGCCTATTTCCATATCCATATTCAGTTATCTCTATCGAATATGATACGATTCGGATATGCATTAAGGAAATCATATCCTTAAAAGTACGGATACGAATTCGAAACGGATATTTATCGAATCCGAATATGGATCGGATAAAGAGCGGAACCAAATATGGATCAAATAAAGAGCCAATCCAAATATGAATCAAATAAAGAGTGAATCCAAATATGGATCCAGTAAACATGGAATCTGAATACGGATAGCATAAAGACCACACACACGCATGCACGCACGTAAAATATAGGGATAAATGGGACTGCCTCCTAGGATGAGCTAACTCAGCTCTCCACCCTATTTTCTCTATTTTTTATTTTTTTGAAAATTTCTTCCATGAATATTCATCATTATATCCCTATATTATGTCATTCAAATTTCGTGTGAAACAGAGACTCTTACGGCTTCCATCGAGACAGTCATTTTTTAATGGTCACATGATTTTTTAAATCTACCACGTATGGATGGAGGTTGTAAGGGTCTCTGTTTCGAATGAAATTTTAATGACATAATATAAGGATTTAATAATGAATTTACACTATTTTTATTTTAAAAAAAATAAAGAATACGTGAAAAATGAGGAGGGAGAGCGAACTTGGGCATACACACACATAAGTTTAATGGGGCTGCTCCCTTGGGTTAGCCAACAATGGTTGTCCCCGCGCCGTTTTCGGTGATTTTTTTTATTTTTTTTGAAAAATATCGCCATGTATATTCATCCCCATATCCCTCATATATGCCTTTGAATTTTGTCAGAAACAGAGACTCCTACGGCCTCCATCGAGATGGTGTCAATTTAAAAAATCATGTTACCATTAATAAATGACTTTCTTGATGGATGCCGTAGAAGTTTCGATTTCTGACGAAGTTCGAATGGCATATAGGAGGGATGTAGGGATGAATACATGACGATATTTTTAAAAAAAAATAAAAAAATACCGAAAACGATGTGGGGGCAGCCATGTTGGGAAGCCCCATTAACTAACTCTCTCTCTCTCTCTATATATATATATATATGGGGTTGCTCCCACCCCCATTTTCTCTCAATTTTTTCATTTTTTTGGAAAATAAAATTTATATATTCATCATTAAATCCCTCTAACATTCTATTAAAATTTCGTCAGAAACAGAGACTCCTACGCCCTCCATCCAAACATGGTCGATTTAAAAAATCCTGCGATCGTTAAAAAAATGGCGTCTGGATGGAGGGCCTAAGAGTCTCTGTTTCTGACAAAATTTTAATGGAATGTTAGAGGGATATAGTGATGAATATAGAAATTTTTTCCCAAAAAATAAAAAATAGGGGGAAAATAGGGGTGTGAGTAGCCCCGTTGGCTACTAACAGTGAGCAACCCCATTTTTCTCATATATATATATATATATATATATATATAGAGAGAGAGAGAGAGAGAGAAGGGGGGGATGGGAGCCTACAAGTAGGTGACCTTACCTACTTCACATCCATTTTTAGCAATTTCTTTTATTTATTTTGAAAAATACCACAGTGGATTTTCATAACTATATCCCTCTAATATGTCATTCAAAATTTATCAAAAACATAGACTCCTATGTCCTCCATCCAGAACAGGTAAAATACATCGCTGACTGTTAAAAAATGACTGTCTAGATGAAGGCCGTAAGAGTCTCTGTTTCTGACAAAATTTGAATGACATATTAGAGGGATACAGTTATGAAAATCTACGGTGGTATTTTTCAAAAAAAATTGCTAATAATGGATGTGAAGTAGGTAATGTTGCCTACTTCACAAAGTTGGCTCGCTTTCCTCATATATATATATATATATATATTAATACGAATTGAATTTTTATCAAAGTTCATGATGATTTTAAAAAATATCAATGAAAAATAAATAAGTTGCATCATACAAAAGGGAGCATCGAGATGACATGCATTCTTGTCCGGACGCAAAAAGAGGACAGGACTTCGTAACTTTTCACCATGCCCATCTCCAAACAAACAGAAGCTTACCAATATCATTACTATATTATATTATATTATATTATACTAATATATAAACATGAGGTTGTGGTTTATATTATATTAACTAATATATAAAATAATATTAAATAATGTATTCGAATATCCGGATCCGGATATTCAAGCTACTACCATATCCGCATCTGTATCTGGAAAATTTTTGCTGCCTATATGCATACTCGATCCATCCGTATCCGATAATTTTTCAAATATGATAAGAGGATATCCATTTTCATCCCTATTTTTCACTATGTAGACATAGCTTCTTTATCTATCCAGTCCATTAACCTAATTATTATTTTTACTTGTCTCATTAATGATACTATGCTTGCAGAAATTATATTTGCATCCTTGTATATGGTATGTAAAGCGATTTCTATTTTCAATAAATATTTTCAAAAAGAATCCGTTGATATTTTCAGTTGGTTCTAAATCACGCTAATAAATTGGGTAGTGGTGATATGTAAAAAAATTCTATTTTTTTGTATTTTTAACGTTCAATGTTACACAGTAAATGTCAAAATACATTCCCATATTTTTTGGTATATTAAGTGAATTATTTTTAAATCATCTTTCTGTAACTCATAAAATATATGATTGAAGTTTAATTATTATTTTTTCAAACTTGTTTTGTAACAAATCTGGTACTTCCGCTCATAATTATTAATCTATTTTTTCAATCAGATCATTATCGAGCTCATTCCTTACTTTTTTATTCTTCATTCCTTACTTTTTCAATCTAAAGGTATTTCTGTCTTGTAATTTCAAAGCCCAATTAAGTATCAAGTTCTTGTTTTTCAAAGTGTTGTAATTCATTTGTAATATTTGATCTATGATCACTTCATACTTTAATCTCAATGCTGATGCATTTTCCTCCATTAATTTTCTCTATAAGATCAATTGTAAAATGTTTACTAGTATTGTAAAATATAAATGGCTGTTACATGGAGCAATTTCCTCCTTTTTTAGTTTTTTGAGAAAACATCATTGTGTATATTCATCTAAATATCCATCTTATATATCATTCGAATTTCGTCAGAAACAGAAACTCATGTGCCCTCCATCCAGAACATGTCGATTACAGAAAATCTAAGACTGTTAAAATTACATATTTTAGATGAAGGATACATGAGTCTCTGTTTCTAACTATTGCAAAAACTACCAAATATTTTCCTCTTGTAAAAACTACCAAATATTTTTTTCAATTTTCCAACATTTATTATAATAAGATATTTACTAATTTAGCTTTTTTTTTAAAATTATGTACAATGTTTTGGAATTATTACTATTTTTTGTATCACCAATCCAACTACTCTTGATTAGCTTATTGAAATTTGGATTTGTGATCCTTCCTGCCATGTATTCTCTAATATGCTTAAGAAGAATTATGTTCAAAAGTGCATTTAGGTTATAAGCATCTACCATTTTTTTATAAAATCTAATCGTCTTTTCTAATATATTAATTACATCTCAAAATAAGAACGTTTATTCTCCTTGTTTTTAGTTAATCTTGAAGGAATAATGCACGGTTTCTAACTAAATATAGCCCGTGTCACATCATGGAATTCTACAACAAATCTCCAATGCAGTCATCGCACTTTTTTTTATGAAGCTTAGGCTCGTCGAAAGTCTCTTGTTTCGTAGGAACTGTCATTTTAAATCCAATCAAGGACACACACCAACGATAAGATGTGTATATTTTTTTGTAATTTCCTGTCGAGATTTGTAAAATAACTTACAGTTTTGTAATCTGATGTTTATATATTCAAAATATGAATTCTTTTTGCATGGTGTTTTTTTGAAGTTTTAAAGCCTTCCACGAGCATTTTTTCCTAAATGTAGCTAGTGCATTAATTTTATCAATTAATCATCAATAAAGTTGACCCACCATTTAGTAAGTATGGTTGGATCGAAACCACTGTCTCTCATGTTGGTGGTTTTAAGTTTGTGCGCATATCCATCATCGAATGCCCATATTTTGCAACTTTTCATTATCAAGGAAAGGTGTCACATCATTTAAAAACCTCTATGCACTCTCTCTCTCTCTCGAGCTATCTAAGATATAATTACTTATGATCATGATATGACTATAATCATTCTTGTTGTGTTTCACTAAGGAAATCATGCATCACTCATCACGGAAGCGTGTGGATCGGATCATATCCGATCAAGAGGAACTCATCGTACGAGTTAGGATAACAACGAATACTTTAAAAAAAGCGATGAAACCACATGGATTGAAAAAAATTCTCAAGCCCTTCCATTATGATCACATGATTAAAGGGGCTTATCTCGACGTGTGATCATAATACTTGACTCTCTAAAAAAAGAGGCCCCATGTATATGATCACATGATTAAAGGGGCTTATCTCGACGTCTGATCATAATACTTGACTCTCTAAAAAAAAGAGGCCTCATGTATCAAGTCCGACACGATGAAGACAACACTTGAATGTACGGGGATGAACTACATACTTCCAGCAATCCGAAGAGGCGATCTAAATGTCCTCTCTCCTGATTTCGACTAACAGAATCCTCCTTCTTCATGGGTTCGTGGAACCGAAGAAGATGAAAAACCTATACACAAGATTGATCAAACCAATCAAGGATCACATAGGCAATGGAACAACCACCAAAGAGGACGTCACCTGTGTAGAGGGGCAGCCTACTTGCATAGGGTGGACAACTAGCAGATGGGGCATGGGGCAAAGACTTGATGATCTTTTAAATCTATGGGAGAAGGCAAGGTTGCCTCTCCTTTTATACTTTTTCAGACCATTTGGATTGTTATCCTAATTATAAAATAGATAGTTAGGATTAATTGCAATCCTTAACAAATTGGGGATAAAAGTTGATAAAGTATTATCAATTATAATCAATTAATCATCTCACAGATGATTAAAGAGAGAAAAAGAGATAAATATATAAAAAGGGGGATGGCACCACAGTGAGACCCACCATTATCGCCTCCTTTTTATTGTATTTTTCTCATTTTTTTCTCTTCATGGTATTACTTGTGATATCTCAACAACTATTATCTCTAATTTATTGATTACATTTGGAAGTTAGTTATCATCAAATAATTCTAAATATTTATGACAAATACAAACAACCATCTAAATTTATAAATCATATTCACATGTCCAAAACTAAATGCAAATCCAATTTTTATTTACTAGTATACAATGAGAATCCAATTCACATCAACATTAAATTCATGAATCCGGTTGATAATCAAGTCTAAAAAAATAATGTAGATATCATTTAAACTATCTTAGGATAATGTTGTTGGGAAAATTAAATCCAATTTAATCATGCTAAATTTCTTCTCTTTACCCAATACTCAAATTTGTCTCTTTAGGAACATTCGTCAAATTCCTTTAAGGATAGTGTGCCTTTCCGTTGATACTTGGAGATAAGGTTGGAGGGATTGTATATGCCTTTTATATTAACACATATATAATGAGATCCAAACTCATATCCAAATCGAGAGGACCTCTTAGAGCTGTTTGATCATATCATCCTGTATATCCAATATTCTCATTGTATCTGAATCCAATTTAGATCAATGTCCAACCTTTGGACACATATTAGATAATTAGTATATTGAGCAGAGAAACTAAACCCAAACATGTTTCATCACCTCTCAAAATGGAAGCATACAATTGATTAAGATCGCATCACCCTCGAGTATTCGCAATACACATACATCCAACATACTTGAAAACTGTATATTAAACACAAACTTCGGATCCCATTTTGGTTTATCTCCTTTGTGGTTTTATCGATAATTTTCTCATTTGATCATTGGGAGTCGATATCGATCATATGCTTACCGAAAATGTATATCATACCTTCAAATCATGCCTTGTTTCCAAAACAAGACGACCAATGTTGGAACTTGGTTTATCCTAATATCTCATAAGTAAGCTCATGTCTTTTGATTTAGTAGTAAACTTGTATGATCCCTTTGAGAGATTGTAATCATCATATGTCCTCAAAAGTATACTAGAACGTTGGTGTATAAACATTAATTAGGTCATCAACCTTTCCGTTTGCAAAATGTATACACTCATACATAAAATAATACATATATCTCGTATCAGATGATGCATCACTGTATCATGATAACATACCATATATGTCTTAATTATCTTGATCTTGCTAGGTTCTCTTTAACCAAACTCATACGAGACCTCCGAATCTTTGTTCCTATGCAGAGAACCTCCATCAAGAGATCGATCGGATGTCAACCTTTGGAATAAGGATTGTCATCTCCTTCTCGGACTAGAGATCCATTCTTGATAATCACTTGATGATACAATTGAGTCTTCAATCTAGCCCTTTATATATTCATCTCTGCATCAGTCTTTATGATCCAACTTTTGGATCAACACTTGTGTGATATTAAGATGGTCATTATACAAGGGGACTTATTATGCAAACTTAGTTATTCTTCGCCTTAGATTAAAGACTGAACTGCAATAACAATTATTATACAATGGCTTGTCATGGGCTCATATGTCCAACAATCTCCCACTAGACAAAAAGCCATTAATGGGCTAATCTTTGAGCACACATTCATGTTCTAATTATTAACCATGTAGATAAATAGCTCGATTCATTGATTAGTAACTATGTCCTGAGAGACTATACCAAGTCCTTTAACAGACTTGCATATCCCCAGATAACATTGCTCGCATCCAATGTGAATGTCGCATCTTATGCAACTAATACTCAATCTTTTTAAAGAAGTTGCAGTACCTTGCATTTTGCTAGTTTTAACATTTGACACTAGAAGTTAGTAGTTAACATAACCAGTAGGGGATTTCTATAATCCTTATCAGAATAACCTTATGTTTGGAGATCTCTATTTTTATAAGGTATCCCATTGATGTGATGCAAGCTCGAAAGAATAAGAGCGATTGCTGACTTGTGAGTGAAGGGGTGGGAGTCCCGTGATAGTAATTTTCTATTACATGTCTTGTTTAAGTTTAGCAAGAGTTAAGTTTAAAGGTATTGATGAATCACGTATTTATCTTGTGAACTAGCCTAAATCAAGCAAAGATCAATAATAAGCACCATTCATTAGCTCAAAAGTCCACTAAAAAGACATATATACCTCAAAACACTAATACGCAAACAAACATAAAAACCATGGGTTTTAATAAATTCAAATCCCATAAAATTCAAAACCTAAAATTAAGAAAACAAAAAAAAACCTAAAAGCGAGTACTAGCACATACATGCACTTGCATGAATGAATGAATAAATAAATAAAGTTCTATTGAGTATATACACATACCTAAATATAATTCTATTGTATATATACACAAACCCTAAATAAACTAAGTCCCCACTTGCGTGTATATGCATATGCATGCACACGTACATGTGTGTGCATGTAGCGTGACTATTTACGTGTTGCGAGTAGCCGAAGCATACAAGAAAAAATATATACAAGCATTCATTGCACCTCGATTTACAAGGTTCACCCGTAATTGAGTTGTCCTTGGGTGGTGCCGATCGATTTTACTATATGTGGAGAAGGGGTAGATACAAAGGATACAGAGAACCCAACCTTGAAGAGTTTATATAGCACTTCCTGTTCAAACAGATCCTGAAGACAAACCGATACAAATACAGTGGAACCCCCTGTTAGTAGTGTATGGGTAGTAATTAACTATCAGATGAATTCAAGGAATACCTTATAAAGAAATGAACATTTATTTTCTCTCTCCTACAGGAACACCTCAGCTCAATGGAGTTGTGGAGAGAAACAACATGATCATGTTGGACATGGTTGGATCAATGATGATCCATAGCACAATTACCTCTTAGTTTATTGGGATATGCAGTGGAGACTGCAATGTATATTCCAATCTAGATTCCATGCAAATATGTTAGAATCTTGCATTAGAGAGTGTTACTTCATTAGATATGTAAGGACTACATTTGATACCTACTTTATGATCCTAAGATTCTTAAAGTCATCATCTCTAAGGATATGTTCTTAGAGAATGACTTCCTTATGTGTCAAGATAAGAAAGAAGCAAATGAACTCATAGAATTCATGGAGGACAATGAGGTTCCTAAACCAAAAAATGAAAATATAGTTGAAGATGAAACATTTATACATCTTTGGATCAGTTTAAGGGTGGTGAGACCACCTAGAAGATATGGATTCCATATGTAAGAAGAATCTAGCAATGATCTCGCTTTATATGATGTATCATCTGCGAACCATGATATGGATAGATGGAAATTTTAACAATAAAGTCTAAATTAGACTCCATGCACAAGTGTTGTATACAACCCCTCAAGGATCTACCTAAAGGAGTCAAATACATTTTGTATAAATGGATCTTCGAGAGAAAAAAAAGGAAACATGATGGGAAGGTAGAGACCATCGATGCACAGCACGTGGCCTAGGCTTACACACAAAGAGAATACATCACTTGTGATGAGACTTGCTCTCGTGTAACCATGCTTATACCCATCAGGATATTGCTAAATATAGATATACAACTTGACTATAACATTTACAGGATGAAGGTCAAGACTGCATTCCTCAAGGGATACATCAAGGAGGATATTTATATGGAGTAGACCCAGGGCTTTATAGTTGAGGAAGGCAAAGCGTACAAGCTAAAGAACCCTTTGGACTCAAACAAGCTTCTTATAGTTGAGACATTAGATTTGATGAATTCCTGAAGGTTATGATTTCAAACAGAATCTCGATGAACCATATGAAGCTAAGTAGGTGTGACATTGTGTTCCCATGCTAAATATAGATGATATGCTACAGCTACATGCCCTTGTGCATTAGTTATAGGAAGTTTGGGCTATGCCATGATATGTACAAAAGTCAAATAGCTGTCATGCAATAGGAGTGGCAAATTGTTACTAATCCTATTATGGAGATAAAATACTTGATTGCACTAATAAGAACATATTCAAGGATACATGACTTTAATAGTGATCTCAAAGTCTTAAGGCTATAGCATACAACTTTCATATATGGGTAAACTTTGCAGTTGTAGCCTAAGGAGTCTCTCCCATGGCATCCATACCCACAAATTATTTGTATAATGTATCATAACTCATAAGTGTGTCCACAACAACAAGAAAAAGAAGGCTAAAACACGGGTTTACTTATCGTGAGTTATGGATAACATGGTAGGCTTGCACACAAAACCGAATTTTGTGTTTAACGATATGCATGGTAATTCTCTAAAATTAAACACCAGTCGGAACATTTTTTTGTAAAAAGAAATGCAGAGAAATCTATTGTAATAATTCCATGAAGCCTCTTCATGATCTTACACATAGGTAAGTATACTTTAGATGAGTAATTCTTTGTAAAATAAATTACACAAAAGTCCATGAACTATTCACCCTATTTCAATGTCATATAAGAACTTTAAAAGGTAACAATGTTGTGTCCATTCTTTAATATTTGTCTCGATGTGGTTTTAAAATATTGTGATTTAAGGTTAGAAAGACAAAACGATCAACTAAATTTCAATAGTCAAGGACCACATTGAGATATATCTTAAAGATCAGGTAAAACATGGTTGTCTTTATAAGTACAAGTACAACATTGAAATCCGGTGTACAATTCATAGGCTTTTATGTAATTTACTCTTCTTTTGTACATCATCGATAAATTTGAAATAGTATTGGCAACTTAATATAGAAAAACGGTAAAACTTTGTTACTCTTCCTAATTAAATACCATTTCTATCCCATTAAACCCTATCAAGAAAACAGGGGCAATCACCTCATAATTGAGTCACAAGGGGCAACATCACCACTAATAATGAATCTTGGGGTCATTAGCATTTATGTCGCATTTTGTCACCCTTAACAAATACATGTAAATGTGCATTAATATTTATTTTTTATCAGAAATACATCATGAATAAAAGTTCATTTTTATGTATTAAAGACATTAAAAATAAAAATAACAAGGTAGACTGTAAATATGTATATATTGTACAACATGACTTATAAAATATAAATATAGTTGTAAGATATATTTATATAACCTAACCCCCAAGATCAAGTCAGCATGACTTGGTCGACAAATAATAAAGTAAGGAGGGATAAAGCAGAAAATTCAAAAAATGACTAATTCTACTTATTAAATATTAATTCTGTTTATTTATTTTATTTATATATAATATATTCATATAATTATATTTAATTCATGTGTATATATCTTCCACCAAACGATTCACCATTGTGTGGATAAAAATAAGTATAAAAATATAAAAATAGAAAAAACTAACATGTATATATGCCAAGAAATCGGAAGTTCAAATTGTTAATTTCTCAACTTCCAAACCTCATAAATTCACCATACGATCTCCAATTTCACTCTACTCACCTTTAAAGTTCAAAATATAAAATTCTCTAAATAATGAAGGTGGTTTTATCTAAAAGGAGTCTATTTGCAAAAAGTCATTTTTTAGACCTAATGACAATGGGGTTTCTGAGCTATTTAGATTATTGTATACATATTATTTATAGAATACCAACTTTAGTAATTTTTTATTATTTTCTTGATATTTTAATTTTTTTATAAAATATTCAAAATTAAAATTATTCTTTAATATTTAAATAAATCAAAAACTCATAAAAATAGTCCAAATTGAACTACATTGTATATATATATGTATGATTTATTAATCTATGTAAAATAAATTATTAAAATCTACAAAAATTCATACAAGCCTTATTTATTATTATATAAATTAATAAAATATAAAAATAGTACCTCATTTATTAAAGTATTCAATTAAAAATAGAAATGCCATTTATAAAACATATTATATGTATATCTATTGATATCATATATATATGTCATAAAATATAGTTTATTTATATACATGCATAATTACCATAATTTGGATAATTTAATTCTCTACAAATATTTTTACATTTTCCCAAAATAATCTAAAATTTACTATTTAATATATAAATTATATAGCATTTTGGTTTTTAGAATTTTGTGGTGTTGATACGTGTCAGCACCACATTCATCGTGAAGACCTTCTGTTTCTTTGTCTAACGACCTATCTTCAACAATTTATACAGCCATTGATTTGTAACAAAACCAATCTAATCCATGGAAATTCTAGCCTAATCAACCTTAATCCATGCCCTTCGTTCAAACCCATCTAATCTCCTTCTATTTCTCTTATTTAAGCCACCCAAAATTGCTGAAAAAACAACTCCCTTCCACTTCAGCTCATCTCCAACTGAAACTGCAACTAACTCGAGAGCTCGGAGCCTTCATTCATGGTGGTGACAGCACTGTGAAAACCTCCAAGCGACGATGGCTGGAGGAGGCTCCAAGGCTTCTTCTTCACCTTGCATCGCAGCAGCATCTGTTGTGTACAGTTCCAGGTATTTTGCCGACCTCTAGAGCCAAGATCAGAAGGTCATACACCTTCAATCCTCATGCATCCGCAGCGCATCCTTCTTCTGTAGGGATGAAAACGAATGTGAATATATTCGTATCCGATCCGTTATCGTATTCGTTTTATATATATATATATATATATATATATATATATATATATATATATATATTGACATTCGTATTCGTATTCGTTTTAAAATGGATGCGGATATGGATATCACTTTGACATTCGTTAATATTCGCATTCGTATTCGTATATTCATTTCTGTTCAAAGTATAGTAATATATTTATTTATAATTGTGTAACAACATTTTATGATTGCATTCACCATTGTTGATATAATTGTTATGAAATTACTATATCTAGTATTCCTATTTTATGTGTAAATCATCTTAAACATGTATATTTTAGTTATTCTATTAAAAAAAATATTATCATTCGTATCCGATTCATATTCGTTTTACATTCGTATTCGTTTTTAAGGATATAGTAATCTATTTTTTACATCTATCAATATTCGTATCCGCATTCGTATTCGTATTTTAAAATGGTTAAAGATATGCTTATATCTATATTCGTATCGGTATCTATCCGTTTTCATCCCTATTCTTCTGTCATTCCAAGCAGATTTCTGTTTCTTTTTTTTCTTCCATTTCTCTTCTTAATCCCTCTCGTTTTCTTCTGATTTGATTCCTAAATCATCTCAAGTCCTAGTGAAAACATTGTCCATCCTTCTTCTGTAGTTTTAGACCGAGCCTTCGTGCTCGAGTCGATCCATATCTGGAGACGATCGACGCGCGCATCCATATCTAGATCAGATGAGAGCATAGGAGATTCACGATTGTTGTTGGTCTGAGCCGAAGCAATCACCTGCAGTAGACGAAGCATCAACAGCTACCAGAAAATCCATCGTGTATCGTGCAGCAGCGAATCAAACACAGTCGTGCACCTCCACTTACAACGAGCTCTGCCGAGAGACCCCGCATCGGATCAACTGCTCGAACAGCTCCTCTGCCTGAAATCACTTGAAGCTCTCCGCCAATCGAGATCTGATCGAGAAACACCACCCGATTCCATTGCGAGTTGTCGCCACCTAATCTAAATTAGAGAAAAATAATGGATATCCCTAGATTCAACAGGAGCCACAAGATCGGTAAGCATCGGACGCTCAAGATCGTGTTAGTGTGTCCACTCCATCGTTTATTGCCAAGCATGTGACCAGCACGTGCTTTGAACAGTATTTTTTTAGGGATGCAAACGGTCGGATACAGATACGGATTTAGGTATTACCGTATCCTTATCTGTTTTTTAATACGAATACGGATGCGGATACGGATATTAAAACTATCTTACCATATCCTTAAAAAGCGGATACGGATGTAAAACGGATATCGGTCGCACATGAGTAATGTTAGAAATACTCTGTAGAATCGACTAAACTATATAAGAATTTGATGGGAAACGCATGATGTTAATTTACTAAATGTGTTTGTATCATAAAAATTATATAAATATGGTAAAAGGAGATAGATAATTATGTTATATAAGGTTAAAATTAAATCTATGACTATATTTATATACAAAAACGGATATACGAATACGGATACGGATGTTTGCGGATATCAAAATGACGTCCATATCCGTATCCATTTTAAAACGAATACGGATACAGATGTCAAAATCTGTATAAAACGAACACAACGGGGGATCGGATACGGATATATTCCTATCCGTTTCCGTTTGCATCCCTGGTATTTTTGGGACATTTTGCATGTGGGTTCTTGGAATTTTATATATTACAAACAGGACTCTGGACAGTGGCGATCACTTGCTTCAACACCTGATTTTCTGGTGGTTTTGCATATTTTTGCCCCGTGATTTCTTATATTTTCCCATACCTTCAGAAGTTTCAAAATTTGTAGATCAATCCTCGCGCAAGGACTTAATCATAAAGAAATTTATTTTTCTTACATTTTATTCATTGTTCAGAGGTTGAACTACAGAACTTTTATTCTTTTTCATTCATTTGTATCCTGCATTATTTGGGCATTTTGGATATTCTAGAGACATTGTTTTTCTTTGAATTTTTTTAGAGGAGTTACGCAACTAACCCATCAAGGTTTTATTAAGTTTTTGAAGTTTTTCACCGCCTGGTCAATTTGTTTTGATTTTTCAAACATTGCCTTCATTTTGAGTTTTCTTTGTGTGATTCTTCGAGCTCATTGCTCTTTTTTTTCTTTCCTTGTTCTAGCTATATTGTATCATCTACCTATATTGTATCACCCATGCATACTACCACCTATATACTATATAGCAAATCTTTTTGCAAAATATATTTTCTATTTTAAAAATAAAAAAAAAATCAATTTCTCTTTCTTCCACTTTATCACTACTTAAAATAGTATATTACACTATATTCCACATATTATACAGTATCATCATTTTTCAAATCAACCACTTCCGAAAATCTAAGTGAACATTTTAAAATAAAAGTATACAAAATTAAAAACCAAATAAAAATAACAAAAACTAAAAGCCATAAAAAGAATTGGTGAAGAAGTAGAATTTAATAACAAAATCGACCTCTACTCCCGATTATACCTTCGACTTAGGGACACTTACCTGGATAATATAAAGTAAAAAAGAGAGACTTTTTCTTACATTCACTTGTCTTATTTTTTCATCACGCTTCTCTTCACAGGTGATATATCCGCCGACACCACTTCTTTATTAAAACCGCGAGGGGAAGCGTTTATCAAGTAACAACCAGTTGCAAAACCCCCTAAATAAACGGTTAGCATCAGCCCCTTAAACAGATATTATCGATCTTCACCTCTAACTGTATGCAATTCTGACATTATTTCTTCTCCATGCTATTAATCAAAAGGTTATATATACCATTTTAAAATTAGAATTGCAACTGAATTATTAGAATGAGTCATGCTCAAGGACCCATCAAATATGTTGCAACACTAGAACAAATGACATAAATGCTTATCTGTTTTAGAAGGGAAGTGGTTATCTTTACCGGTAAAAAGATTCATCGTTTACTCTGTCATCATTAGTTTGAAAAAATGTGTTTAAGTTTTCGGATTGTTGGGGTATAGAGCATAATGTCACTGGAGATTGTGTAAAAATTCCTTCATTTCAAGTCCATTAACATCAAAACAGTCGGATCATCAAATGGAGAGCAATCTACATAATAGTTTTGCGCAGGGCAAATATAAAAATCACAGGAATCTATAAAATTATCGCATATCTTGTCGAGTCCAATTTGGTAGAAATAGTAGTAAGATTTGTGTACAAGTGTATGTTGATGGATAAGCAATATCCATCTTTCTGTTAATCAATTTCTATTAAATTCATAATTTGTTATATGTTATATATGAATCCAGGATGACTTAGAGTAAGACCATATACTCCCAATTAAAAAGTGCTCTGTAACTAAGAAATCTATACATGGTCCCTAACATATCACAGTTTAATATTAGAGAGGACATTGGACCAAGAAATGGGGGGGCTACCCAGATTCAAGAGCTTCGATTTCATACCGGACTTCTTCCAGGTGATCGTTAATGCCAGTGACAGCATCCTGCACTCCTTTGATGGCTTCTTTGAGAGCGTTGTCATAGTCAGCATCTGCCTCGCTGTCTAGCACGTCAATTGACTCAAATTTCCCCAGTGCATGAGCATGTCCACTCTCCGCTTGCTTGTTGCACTGGCAGATCTCATTACTTACAGCCCGCTCCGACGGGCGACCAGCCTTTTTCAGGATCTGGATTTGTGCGGTCTTCAAGAGGCGTCAAAAGACATCAAAGAAATGCATTAAATATCTAGATCTTGCTTCAAAGGCAATACCTCAAACACAGCAGAGGTTACAAACGTGAAAGAGGTAAAGAAATGCATTAAAGAGCAGGTACTTGCTTATAGAAAAACTACTAGCAGAATATCATCGTTAAAACTGGTAATATGGTAATGATGCAGTATGAAATAACAAATTTCTGCACATGCAACTAAAGTTTTAACTATAGCCCCCCTCCCCCCCCCCCCCCCCCCACAAAAAAAATACATTCACGATATACACAAGCATGCGCACACTGGATCAAAAGTTTATTCGGTACATGTCTCATTCTCCTTTGAATTCAGACTTGAATAACAATTTAATCACAGGGGCAAGATCCTTGACGGCAGGATAGGATGACTACGAGGGGGACCGGGTTGTTCTTGTCCCCGGGTTCCGAGTGTATCGGCTGTGGGTGGTATTATTCCAGAATCCGGGGCTATTCTCTGAGGTCCTTGGGGACCCGCAACCAATTAGCACAAAAAGATGCAGAAGGATAAGGTGGGTCTATCCATAACGACCTTGTGGTTAAGTCAAAAAGAGGTCCTGGGAACCCTGAAACTGCTTCGAGTCACATGTGAAACCAGGTTTGACACAGTGTGTGGGCGAGGAGGATGAGGGCAGGTGACATGTCAATATATGTGCGCTTAGGTGCATCCATGTACGTGACTGAGTTATCAATGTGTTCACGTGTGTCTAGATAAAGGGTTGCTTGTATTATGTCAAAAATTAGATTAACTTGTCGCCTCTTGAGCTTGACTTCTGCTTAACTCATGTGTGATGTTGCGATAAATTTGAATATTTAGAAGAAACAAAAGTCACAATCATCGGTTGTGTCTTTTAGTTTGAGTTTGAATGTGTCCTATTGGACGAAAGGTTGCTTCTTCTAATGGGTTAATTCCATATATAAAGCAACTTGCATCTATGAAAGGGACATGAAATGAAATCAAACTTGGTTTATCCATTGACTTTATCTTTCTCATCCCTTGATTTTGTACCTTATAAAATCAACTTCCTCGATCTTCTTCTCTCCCTATGCACCTTGACATGCTCTTCACCTTGATTTCCTCTCTTCTCACCCCTCAAAACTCTTCCCCAAATCTTAATCCACGTCATTTGATATCAGAGGAATCCCAGAAATATGACAGTTTTGGTTGTAATTTTATTTTTTGTGAATTTTATTTTGTTAAAAAAATCAAAAGATGCAATCATGCCTTTTTTATGTGTCTATTGGATGAAAAGGTTGCTTGTTTTCATCGGCTGTAATTCCCTGTATAAAGTAACCTACATCTACGTAATAGGGGCCATGAAATGAAAGTAAACATGGTTTAGCTATTGTCTATCTTTCTTCCCCCTCAAATTTTCTTTTTCCTCTACAATCTTCCAATCCAATCCTCCTTCCGGATCTGTCATCTTCTCTCCTCACACAGCTTGATGTACTCCTTGTCTCCACATCCTAATTTCCTTTCTTCTCAACCCTCAAATATTCTTCCTGACATTCAGCTCCTCTCTTCTCAACCCTCAAATATTCTTCCTGAAATTCAGTTGGCATCGTTTGGGAATCAGAATATGGAGTTTGAATCATTCTCACGGTTCAAGATCATATTAAATAATGGCAAACAAACTCGAGCTGAGTCAATTGCGCCATCATTATACAGCAAAAGAAGTGGTGGAATTGCCGTAAATCAAGCATTAAGCTATAATAGTGGATGGATATAATTGATAGATGACGGTGCATGCCACAGGAAGCAACCATAACAACACCCATACATTGCAAAAGAAAAGACAACATAGAAGAAAAACCAGAGTAGCCAACTTCAAGGAACTTCTTATTGCATCAAAGTTCCGCTGCAGCGACACCCACACCACTGGCACTCATTCTACTATCTGAAGCCACCAGATGAAGGCGGGTTTCTGGAGCACCACAGGTTGCTATGTGATTCGCTGATTGTATTGTCATTGAAGGCTGTGAGCAACCATTAGTAATGACTCCCATCATGGTGCAGCAACCTCCAATGTTGCAAAACCCAAACCCCATGGCACATGTATTGTCGACAGCCTCTCTATCTATAATACGGAGTACTGACCACATCGACTCCCAAATATAGGGGTTGTTCATCGTTCCTTGAGGTCATGGCAACAATAGCAACACTAGCTTGCCCCGTCATCACCCTAATCTCCCTCATCATCAATGTTGCACTACTAGTGATGATGGCTTCTCAGGTGAACAATACCCCTGATGGTGTTGTTATTACAGTGAATAATGCCTTCAATGCACAAACCACCACCACCGATGGGGCAAAATCTTATTTTGGTTGTAATTTTATATTTTTTTGCAAATTTTAATTGTTGTAAAAAAAATCAAAAGTCCCAACACATGGATATGCATTTTGATTTAGATGTGTCTTTTGTAAGAAAGGTTGCTTCTTTTAATGGGTTAACTCCCTATATAAAGCAACCTACATCTATGTAATATCGAACGTGAATTTTTTTTAGTATAGGAAGCATGAAATGAAATTGAATTTGGTTCGTCTATTGAATTTATCTTCCTTCCCCTTTGAACTTTCTCTCTCCTATTCAATTCTCCAATCTAGCCCTCCTTGGTCTTCTTCCCTCCTCGTGCAACTTGAGGTGCTCCACCTTATCTCCTCACCTAATTTCCTCTCTTCTCACCTTAAATATTCTTCCCTGCATTTCAATCCACATTGGGGTCTCTCTCTATTTACAGAAAAATGTATAAAAAAAATCATGGGTGTGTGTATACGCACACACACATACACACGTAAATGCACGCATACATATAGGTATACACATGCACGCGCACATGTATATAAGCACACAACAAATACCCGTATACACTTACGTTCGCCTTCACATTTACAAATATGTATTTGTCATTTACACACAGAAGAAGCTATAACAAAAATCTATATACACAACAACAACAAAGACTTTTCCCACATTAAGTAGGGTCAGCTATATGGATTCTTTGCCTCCATTCAAATCTATCTTGGACTATTCTCGTGCTTAGATCCAAATAAGTAAGCTCCTTCGAATAGTCACATTCCAACACTTCTTGGGCCTTCCTTGCCGTCTCTTAGCCAACTCAACATCCCAAATCTCGCATCTTCTAATTGACACATCAGCTGACCTCCTTTGCAAGTGATCCAACCATCTTAATCGATTTTCTCTCATCTTATTATCTATTGGAGCGACAACAACATTCCTTCTAATAGCATCATTTCGAATCCGATCTTTTCGTGAATGATCACGCATCCACCTTAACATTTTCATTTCTGCTACTGTCTTTCTCTGCCACTATTGCAATATCCAGCCAAATGAACCGAGTATTCAACTAATATTCTTACTTTGGAGGTAGTCAAATAGAATATTGATATGCGATAAAAATATTCGATCCAACCCGAATAGTCTTGAATATTCAGGCACTCAGTCGAATATTCGGCTGACTACTGAAACAGACTCTTAAATTTTTTATCTTTCAAAGATTTGAATTTAACTTGGTATCACCGCAAATGTTGAAGCTCCATATATGTAACTTGTTAATATGTATTTTTATCTTGGACTCTTATTGATCGATGACCATATGTGTATAAATATATAAGGATATATATTAGACATAATATTTATATTTAAAATAAATAAAAATGCATAACCGAATAATTCTAAATATTCTCTCAAATACTGAATATTCTTTATTTAGTAACCCCTCCAACTGAATACCAAATACTGACTTCTGCAACATTGTTCTCTTCACATGTTTACGGTTGACAGTCCAACATTCAGGTCTATAGAGCATAGCATGCCTCATAGCTACTTTGTAATACTTTCCTTTGATTTTTCAAAGGAATTTTCTTATCACATAGAACAGTAGAGGCTCCTATCCAATTTAACCAACTTACATTTACTTTATGAGTAACATCTCCATCGATTTCCCCATGATGTCACAAAATAGATCCCAAGTATCTAAAAGAATCTTTTTTCTGAATGTTTTTGTCTCCAATCTTCACATTGATTCATTCACCATTGTTTCCAACAAATGTGCACTCCATATAAAAGAATCTTTTTTTAATGTTTTTGTCTCCAATCTTCACATTGATTCATTCACCATTATTTCCAACAAATGTGCACTCAATATATTCAGTCTTAGCCCTACTTAAATGAAATCCTTTAGTCTCCAAGGCATGCCTCCAAACCTGAAGCTTCACACTTACTCCATCTCTAGTCTCATCAACCAACACAATATCATCGACGAACAACATACAACAAGGTATCTCATTCTGAACGTGACTAGTCAACTTGTCCATAACAAAAGTCTCTCTCTCTCTCTCTCTATATATATATATATAATAAATAAAAAACCAAAAGAAAAATAAACAAAAAAGATCATCATAACAAAATTATACACAAACGTATGTATTAAGTACATATATACACATATACTTTAATATATGGATGAATTTTCCAATGAGCACAACATCCATTGACAAACTTATAAACAATGAATCTTAACCATCAAAATTCCATCCAATATTTTCAATTAACATTGATTGTAATGTCATAAGTGATTTGAAATTCAGTCAATCTTTTATTCTCTTTTTACTTAATTAACTCTCAACCATAACTTTTTATTTATTCTCTCAATCTGATAAAAGGAAAGTTAGATATAACGCAACCAATTGTCATCATCCCTGCTTTTAAAAAAACAAGCAATGGCTTGGCTGCAATGATGGCAACAGGGTCAAGGTGACAACATTCCAATGTGAGGATGGACGAGGAGGTACATGGGTAAAAGGGCCTCCCAAGAGAATCCATGACAGGGAAGGGGAGCGTGTAGGGCCAAGCATATAGGTGGAAAATATACTATGAATGTGAAAATGGTGATGGAGTTGTAGAAAACCAACAAGGAATTGTAATACTTTAGCTCCCAACATTAACTTGTTAATTTTTTTTACAAATTCGTATTGGTTTTTTACATCGTTTTATGCAACTCTATAATCTTTTTTACAAGTTCACAGAGGAGAGGATGAAAAGGTTGTAAAAATAATAATATGAATTCGCAAAAATGTGGAATAGTAAAAAATCAACAATGAGTGGCAAAAATATTGTAAAAAAAATATTCATTAAGTTGTTAAAAATGAATATGATGTTTTAAAATATGACCTTACAAATATAAAAAATGAATAAAGTTGTAAAATAACCATGACGTTGTAAAAATAATTGAAAAGTTGTAAAATAACTAATAATAGAACAACAATGTACATTTTTTATTTGATATTCACTCATGATCTAGCCTGACCTGGTCGACCAAATAATGATACTGAAGGATGGGACCTTTTCTCGAAAAGTCCTACTTCCGAGAAGTCTAATTTCATCCTATCCCTTCCAGCCTTTTCCAAGCGCCTCACTGGAATGAGCATAAGCGAAGTCAACCCAGCCTCCCCTTCGACGCCTTATTTTAACCGAAGGGGGCTCAAAGCCTCAAAAAAGGGGTCTCTCTCCACGGTGAGAGAATTGAGAAGCAAGTTGTATGCCCTCATGCTTGGTCAGTATTCTTTACCCCCATGGATCGCTTCTTGATCCCCAAACCATTGAAGCCAGGGGAACTATAACCCAGCCCAACCCAAAGGATCGGTTTGTCTTAGGGAGCTTGGGCAGGTTCTAACCAATATGCTCGATGGTACCTTTTCAGAGCATTTCCATGGCTTTCGCCAAGGTAGAGGGACACCAACCTTACATCATAGCATGCGTCAATGGCCGACGTTGGACTCCCTGGTTCAAAGTGATATTAGAAAATCCTTTGATCATCTTGATCGAAGTCTCCTGTTGGGGGAGCTTCAACAGTGGCTTGGCTTAAGCAACCAAGGTATAGTCTAACTTGTGAGAAGCTTCTTATCTGACGTTATAATTGTAAAATGCGAGACGTGCACATAATAAATGAATAGAAAGTAGTAAAATATAATAAAATACTAGTAATACATAACCATGAAGTTGTACAAATGCATTTTCAATATCTTTTAAAAAACATGATTAAATTACTTCTTTTGTTAACATGTATACAAGGGAACAAATTAAATTACAATTTCTGTAAAAATATGATTTTCATGTAATAAATGATGATAAAAGATAAAAAATGAAAAGCTAGTACTGTGTTCTTATTATTTCACTCATGAATCATGTGTTGATTAAAAACACCCTATATATACACCCACGAGAATGTGGAGCATGCAGCTCATATGCATGCAACTTCCCTGTACAACACCTCTCAGCAACTCATTTGTATTGAGAAGCCATTTAGCACATGTTCCCGAGGCAGAGGGATTGGTAGTCCGTTATCTCAAGAAAAATCAATCTTTAATGGAGGTGAATTGACACATAAATTTCATGCAACTCAGATACATATTCTCTTTTTCCCTATGTGCGTGTGAGGGCATGTATCTGTGGGAGTGCGGGTATGTGCATGTGTGGGTGTAGGTGTGAGGCATGTGCGCATTTGCATGTCTGCCTTTGCATATGCGCATGCCTACAAAATTAAAATATATATATATATAGCATATTTTTCACTTAGTTCCGTTCTTAAGTAAAAAGAGCATTAGAGAATCACCAGAAGCAGAAGCTAATGTTGTTGTCCTACTCACCTAGAGCACATAAAAGTAATGGTCTTTGGCCATTGGTCATTTCTAAATCAAATGTCAAATGCCAACTAAGGGGCCAATTAATGTCCCTAGCACACAAGGTGATGCCTACGTAGGCATCTTCACCATCAACTCACATAATTGAGCATCATACTTGGGTCCCTATATACCTGCCAAGGTTTGGACGTGCTCCCTTAACTATGCATGAATCCATTCCAACATGCACAAGCAGTGAATCCACCTAGATCCATATATGGATTCTACCTTGCACTCTTCACTCATTTGTGCCCATCTTCCCCATGATTTCCAAAACCACCATCACATAAACCATGTTTTCGACACAATCGTAGGCACTCTCTCATCGTCCAAACAACATGGAAGTTGAACGCTTTTGAACATCTTGACGCTCTTTTCTACGTGAACAAAACAATCGGCAGCTGCCCTTCATATATTGACTCGCATATAACTAAGGCACCTCGTATCAAGCACTATGTGAAGATGATGATCATGTACGCTGAAGACACGTTTTTTACCACTCTTAATTATTCAGATTTACGTCATTTGTAGTAGCTAATAAAGATCGGGTAATCAAAACCACAAGAAAATAATTATTCAATTAATTCGATGTGTCAATTATTTATTTTACTTCGGCAAGTCCCAAGGTCGAACTCAGGAAGGTAATATGAGGGTTTAGAATTGATTTTTCAAACAACTCGGAGTTTGGTTTTCAAAAGATGAATTTTTATGGATTTTAAGTTTTTTGCAATTTTTATGGATTTGTAAATAAATGATGCAATGAATTGAAACAAATATGAAACGAGTATTTTTTTATTTTTTAAAAAAATAGAAGAAAATAAATGCTATTCAAAATATGAGAGAAAGTAAATCAGTGCAATCTTTTTTTAACTTTTTATGATAATGAATGCAAAGAAGAAGATCAAGGACACGAACAGACCAACCAATCTCTTCTTAATTTAATCCCCAAGACCTAAGATTAATTAATTTTAGAAAATTATTGCTTAATAGATCTCAAATCGATTCCCAAACCATGCCCATATTTTTCCACAATTATTTTGAGCAATAAATGAACTATATGACTTAAAAAGGCTCAAAGTAATCAACCAACTTCAAAATTCATTGATAAAGAAATATGTCTCCAATAGATGTACATCTAGAGATAGAGACTTAAATGAGCAACAAAATAAAATAAAAATCCACAATTTTTCGATAATGGATGCAAAAGTTATTAAAGCTCTAATGCAGGGGTCTCTTTGTAAATAAAATATCTAAATAAATAACATGTGGCAAGATAGGGGCTTATTTGTAACTATTGAACCTGCTTGAGGCGTTCGTGCGATAGTTCCAGTTGGCAGGTCTGATATACGAATCCAAGAAGCTCTGAGGGTGTGGTTGTAAATTGACCAACCATGTACATGACCCATGTGACCAATTCTAGGTTCTGATGCAGGCTCTGCCTGCAATCCTCTACATGCCTTCTTCTGCAAGCTTGGATGACCGAAGGTTGGCTTGGATCTCTTCGGATCGAACGGTACAGATGGAGTAGTGTAGCGGATCGATGGTGGAGAATTAGGTGTAGAAAATGGTTCTGATTCGAGTTGTTCTTGATCGAACGGTGGTTGTATGAAGATGGACTCCTAAGACCGCCTCCTTTGTTTTCTTCTCCGATCAAAGGTCCCAAGTGCAGTTGCTCCTCCAGTGGCTTCCTCATATACACGGCGTGAATGCTGCTCGCGATCGTTGTACGTGACCAGCAAGTTTGAGAAGGCTCGTGACACTAGTTCTCAGTCGAGGTGTGAAGAACAAGAATGTGATGGGATGAGGGTGGTGCTCCTATGTTGGTGGAGGAGCGAAGTTGGGTGGCGGTGCTCCGACGTTGGTGGAGGAGCGGAACGTGGCCTCCGTTGCGATCTCGCCGAAGTTAGGAGGTCACTGAGGGGTAGAACAGAAGGTGAGGAGAGTTGGAGATGATGGCATTGATGGTCGGAAGGGGTCGGTATTGGATCGAGTGTCGAAGAGGGAAGTATTGAGGGATATGGTGGAGAGGACGAAGAAAAAGAGAAGAAGATGAAGAAGGGGAGAAGGAGAAGGAGATTCAGGTGGAAGAAGAAAATTGTAGGTCGCACGTGGTTCGGAGGAGATGCTCGACTCTGGGTCTTGCCTACAGCCATAGGTGGAGCACGACGAGGCTTCATCCGATCTTTTGGGAAGTTGTGCAGGAGAAGGGGTTGTCCTCCACCCTCTGGATCGCGCATAGGTCTTCATCGAAGAACTTGGTGTTGCTATCACCAACCACCAGGTCCTAGTTCTCTCTCTCTCTCTACCTCTCGCTCATTTAGGAACGATGGTTGACGGCAGATGGTTTGCATGGAATTTGGGACTTGGGTTTTATAGGGAGAAGGAGAGGGAGTCGTAGAGTCGTGGGCCTAACGGATGGGGGAACAATGGGTCTTCGGTGGAATTGGTTGCAAATGTTAGGCTATGGTGGTTAGAGGGAAGAGATAAGGGTTGTTACAGGTTCCAGGATGGATTCCAGGCATGGAGTGGTTGGGTTCTATAGGATGGGGTTGAAGCTTAGGAGAAGGGGAATTAGAGTCGTAGGGTTTACAGGTTGGTTTCAATTGTAAGATTTGGAATAGGATTGGGTTTTCATGTACAGGAGGAGGTTGAAGACGAGGGTAATGTTGTGGATAAGGAGGGTCATTGAGTTGGTTGAGATTGATAATTGCAGGAGATTGGGTTTTCACCATTGGGAGTCCACTGGGGGTAGGAGTGGTTTCAATTGAGTTTGGGGTTGATGAAGGGTTGATATGGTGGTTGTTTGTTGCGAGAGAGATAAGGTCCGGTGGTGGTTTAGGGACGAAAGGAAGATGGTTGGATGAGGTTGAGTTTCTCTGTTGCATGCAGAGGATAGAGATAGATGGGTTGTTGCAGATAGGTTTCGTCTAGTGTAGGAGGGGAATAGGACTGCTAGAAGATAAAGTTAGGTTCAAGGGGTTGTCGGTCGTTAGTGGGTTTGGAGATTTGGTTGTTGGGAGGCAGCGGTTGGAGGTTGCAGAAAGGCATCTGGAGGCGGGGGAGAACTGGGGATCGTTGGATCATTCGAGATCCAACGATTCTGATGGGGTTACATGGGGAGAGTGGGAAGGAGGATGGTCGTTGGATCGCGTTTGATCCAACAGTCAAAATTGGAGGTGCTAAAGACAAACTATGGTTGACTAGGGGAAGAAGTTGGCTGACCTGGGCTTTGAGGTGAACCAGTAGGGTAAGACACATGGACTTTGACCATTGATTTATGCTGAAAATGCAAAGAAAATAGGTTAAAATAGCAAATGACATCAAATATAAAAATGCTCAAATTGAAAAATGTTAGCTAAATGCATTCTACAATGTTCACGAACTCAAATGCAAATGAAATCATGTGTGTAAGTTATGAATTTTTATAATATTTTATGTATATAAAATATCTGATTCTGTGTTTTGTATTTTTTATTTGATTTTCGGTAGATGAATAATGCATGAAAAAACCAAATATGATACTCAATGATGAAATGGACGCAAACACATTTTTTGGATTTTTATGAGTTAAGAAAAGTCAAAAATATGGATATGTGAATTATGTACTAGTGAGTAGTGAATTGGATTGAATGTTCAAAGTCAGAATTTATCCTTTTTAGTGATTGTGCATAGTGTGAAATGTGGACTTCAACATGTCTATATCCATCATCTTCAACTGGTGGTGTCCAGATCACATATCGATCTTGGAAAGTAACATTGCTTCACGCAACTGGTCATAAAGATCATCTATACATGGAAGTAAATAACAATTATTGATCACCCTCTTGTTCAACTACATGTAGTCAAGCCCAATCTCAAGGATTTGCTTTTTTATGAGGGGAACTAAGTCACACCAAGGTGACATAATATAGCAGACGGATCCCTTCTCTAACAGCTCTTGCAGCAACACCTTGAACTCCCTGAGCTCAACAAGTGGCATTTGATTGAGTAGCCGATCTCGAACTCAAACTCCCTCTATAATGGAAGTTCAGACAACTCATCTAAGAATACATTAGGGAAATCCCGCATAACCCTGACATCCCAATCATCTGATTCCTAAGTAGCTGACTCAACTATGTATGCAATGAAGCATATGCATCCTTGATTGAGAAATTGATGTGCCATTAAAGAGGTTATGCACTCGGCCTATATGTCCATAATACGTCCATCAAGCTGAAAAACAAGCAATCCTGGTAGACAAAAACCACCATCTTCTCAGAACAATCTAGGCACGTGTTGTGCATGTTAAGCTAGTCGATACCTAAGGTAACATAAAAATCCTATAGCTTGATTAGTAAAAGATACACATATATCAAGGTTACATGTATGTACGGCTACATTTGCAACTGCATGACGTATAACGAACAACTAGTCTCTTGGGCCCTTGATGCGATACGAGGACAAAATCCTTGTCACTACCTTTCCTAGTGTGGGATCTACTCGTCTTATAAATGAGTGTGTGGCCATGACTCAAACAAAGCATTCACTGAAAAGCATCTCTGAAATCAATATAACTAATATAACCACTATCTAATAATTTCACAATGAAGTATGCATGCCACTTCGAATGTCGTGCATGCCTATTTTCTAACTTCAAAGTGGAAATCATTATAACTACTATTTAATAATTTCGCAAGAATTATTTGTGCCACTACGTAAGTCTTTCATTCATATTTCCAAACTCTTCTTTTTTCGTTCAAATACAAAGCAATGTAGATAACCATAAGATTCACAACATAATATTACAACTATTGTCTTACAACAAGTAATTATTAGTACCGTAGATATTACCATACAATTAATTATTAACATAAAAATGTTATAACTAACTGAAATATGTATTATAATCAAACAAATGCAGCATAAAATTACACAATGATGCATATGTAAAGCCTAGTTATGTATCACATATATTAAAAACAACAAAGTCCATGTACAACACAAAAGAGAAGGGGCCCTTGGTAGAAAAGATTGCTAGTTGAAAAGCCTACTTGTCTGTTGAGGGGTGGCCACCTCATGCTTCTTAAAGTTATTATGTTATGAGCCCTTGGTAGAAATAGATTCTACGGTGACTCCCACCTTGGGAGCTTACCCTTGTTTCATTCAAAAAAAAAGTTAGTATGTTCTTCATACACAGATATTATTTCTCTCTACTTAGATATTGTGAATATTGTCATCTGGGGTACATATACATTCGGAATCCATTGTTTTTGGTCTAATTTTGGTATCCTTTCATTTGATTGGGAGTCGAAAACACATCCTATAAAGGATGGGCATCTAGAGTTGTGGCTTAAGAAGATGAACAAGGCTCTTCTGACGAATCAGGTGCTAAAAGTCTGGGGGAGAATAATAACTTGCCATGCCCGTAACTATAAAGTATTTATAACATTACGTTTGATCTTACTGAAGTGGTAGGTTTGACTCAATCGCCATCGAAGTTTTGGAGGGAACATTATTTTATTTTACAAAAGGCGATGCCATTTTTTGAGATCGGTGTGATAGCACGATTCGAATTTAGACCGGCGACCAAACTGAGGACAGTTCTTTGTATGATAGATTTTCAAAGCTCTTCACCTTGGCAAACTAGGACTTGCATTCTCTTGGTGCGATAAAGATTTCTCCGCTAAGAAGGCTTACAAAACTGACTACTCCCCTGAACTATGATTTTGGTGATTTCGCTCAAGGATTGCATGTTGATTTGGAGTTCAAATGTGCCTTTAATCGTAAAAGTCTTCCTTTGATTGTTGATAAGGGAGTGTGCAATGGCTAACGTTCATAGTACCATGACTTTTCATGGGATTGGTTGGCATATGTGATGTGTTCAAACACATTAGGATGTAAAGCACGTGTTCTTTGACAGTGAATAGGCTAAGGGGGTGTTTGTGCTTCAATGGAGTAGATGGACCATAAGTATGTGGAAAGCTTCATGACATTTCTTGGGCTTTTGTATCTCAAGCCAACAGTGATTAGATTAAGCCCCTAGTTCCTTTGGTCTCTTTAATTGGCATATAATGATGTCATATTCCGTCAGAGAGATTTGGTATGGGAAAAGTGGTTGATTAACATATAATGGTGTCATCTTCTGTCAAGAGAGATTCTATATCGAAAAACATTGCTGAACAAGCCAAGTTCTTATTAGATTCTTGGATTTTGCGATGTGATTTTTAAGTTCGTTAATATATGGCATGGGCACGCATCATTCTAGGTCTCCACCTCTTTTACTATAAAAAGGCTACTAAACTCGAACCAACGATATAGAAAAGCAAGCAATGTGAAAACAAAAAAGCAAGTTGAGAGTCGGGAGACAACCAAGAACAAAAAAAAGAAAACAAGGTGATGTGCATGAGAAGAGACAAAGGAGCAAACACACTATGGAGGCTCAAAGTTACAGAGGGATGCAAGAGTCAAAGATTGGATTTTTAGGTCAAGAGATCAAGACTAAGCTCTGCAACAAGATCCACTTAAGCTTTTTGACATTGAGGAGATGCCTCTCATGCACCCTACCACCTCAAGCATTGCCTTTCTACAAAGGGCTAAGGTGAGTGCCTCAAAGTGGAGAGTGATGAATATATGATTCATCATCTTAATATCTGAATCTTAGCTTGAATCCCATAACAAAACACCAAAGATATGCCCCTAAAATCAATAAATTAACAAAATACATCTTACAATAAAAAAGTACTAATAATGTCTATTTATCTTGTAAATAAGACCACAAAAATTCAAAATAAAAATCACAAAAATAACGAGCTAAAAATGTGCATACATTCTCATTTAATTAGCTTAAACTTCACCGATTCTAAATAAATTCTTACTGATTCATTTAACTTAATTATTTTTCTAACATGTATATAAAAATATATGTAGAAATACAAATTATAAAATAAAACCAATCTCGAATAAATATTCTTGGATCTTGAACCAAAAAGGTGTAAAGTCAAACTTCTCGGTCAACTTCCTGCTCCATATGAACTTCAAATTCACCAAACTCACTTTTAGAGTTCAAGTTATAGAATTATCTATCCAATGAAAGTGGTTTCATTAAAATCAGAGCTTGTTCGCAAAAAGTCGCTTACAGAACCCAATTGTATTTTGTAAATATTCATTAATTTTAATTCATTATTTCATGTACATAGTTAACTCATTTTAGTTTATTTATTTATTCTTTTCTTTGTTTTGAGTTTTAATAAAATTCATTATAAACAAAACTCAAAAAAAATGTAAAAATCAGAGAAAATAATATGTTGTGATCATGTATATATTGTACATATTTTCTTTTATTGATTTTTATTTACCTTTTTGTTTATTATTAAAATCTAAAAAATAGTAGTTTTTATTTTATTTCGAATATTTTATTATATTTTATTTCGTAAATAGTTTTATAAAAAATCAAGGAAAATATAGCATCAAGATAATTTTCTCATTTGGAGATGTCTTTTCCTTCTTTTTATTTCTTTTTTCCTTTTTTCCTCTTAATGGTCAAAGTCAACGGTCTATGTGGTTGCTTCCCATTGGCCCACCCATCTCTCCAATAATCCATCTCAGCACCTCACACCCCCTCTATATTTCAAAGAAAGCGGGAAGAAGAAATGTTACCTATTTTGGATGGATGAAGGTTGCCTAGGAAGAAGCTCGAGGTTGAGCTTTGATTTTCGTTTAGGAGATTGTGCCTAGCCTCAATGAGTAATTTTTCATATTATGGGCATAGATTAACATGTTTAAATTTCGTTGTCCATTCAAGTCCAATGTCCCTATCAAGTACACTTGGATACCCATGGCCATTCTAAGATGAAGACCCAATCCTCCGTAGAGATGTCATTTCTCCCGCTCAACCTCTATAGGATCCTCTAAGCAACAATTCTGCCTCATGGGAACCTCTGTGGCAATGCCTCAAGCCCCTGCACTAAATCATAGCTTCAATGCTAATCCAACAAGAGTGTCTTCAATCTTTTTCTCACGCAATCCCTCAATGGATCCACGACACCTTCGTAGTTCGTGGCTCTCATTTACCTAGGGTGGTTTACCATCAACTCTGGCGAAGGCATACTTGTGGATTCCATCTTTGAATATGGTCCATCAGAGATGCTGGAAATAATGCTCAAATCTTAAAACACGTATTTATCTACACCAAAATTGAATGAATGTAGTAATAGTAATATTTATTCAAAAGCCATTTGATAAACGGAAGGCACCAAACAAATATTTACTTGGTATAAGATATCTATTGTACGATTACCTTTCAAGGTAACTTTTACATGTCCAACTCATTCAAATAGTTATTGATTGACATTTTCTTGCATGACATTTGAATGTCATGTTAAACCGAACTCCCAATGACATTTTTTCCATGAATGGCAATGCACCAACCATGCATTCATGTCATTTTAGTCGCTTCAGTGGAGAAATCAGAAGACATACTTTCTCGCATGCATGAATATGGATATTAAGAACACAACTCATGTATTCTATTTTTTCTTTCATTTTTGTCCTCATTATACTCAAGAGAACAATGTTTAGCACTCGTACTTGAGTTAGGATGAGTCCGAGTTTTATCTTGAACAAGAAGACTTCTTCTAACCATTCATGAAATGATTAGTCTATTCATAGCTTGCTAATCAATTACGGGGCTACTATGCAATGGAAAATCTATATAACTAAGTTAAAGCTGGGTTTTCCCAGCAATGGCTGACACGTGTGTAGCCTCTCTTGCCTCCATCGTGTAAGTCTACCTATTTCCTACTATTATCATCGCTCTTACGAAATTCCAAAATGTGCTCACTAGCTTTCAAAAACGTGTCCCCATCTCAACCCCATCTTGCACCACCGCATACTGCCACCCCTCTCTCCTCCCTGCATGCGTCCTATACGTCCCCGTCAATATCTTGATATCTCCCAACCGCGTGCCTCTCAAACCCAACCACATTTAACATAACCAGACCATTCACTACCTTTGTAAAACACACACCTCTCGGTTAATTATGTCTTTCTCTCAACTTCGCTTCCTCTCCTCCTCCTCTATCCCAAAAAATAAGAACCCATCAGATTCATATCAAAGCAAGATGATGTCCGGGCAACGTATCCACCCCATCCCGATAATAGAAGTGTCCCCATTCCATGGCCTGTTTATGATGAACCCACATCGCCATTTTCACCTCTACCGATCTCTGATGTCGACGGCCCTTACCACCTATTTGGCAACACAACCCTCGTCGCCTTCTTTTGCTTCATCCCTTCCTCATCCGACCCGGAAGAGCCACCAGTTGAAGCCTTCTCCTGCGACGAGTTCTGCACGTCTGAGTTCAAGGTTCATCGTTGTGCCCATGGGCGGTCGCATGACTGGACCAAATGTCCATTTACGTATAAGTAAAAGTTTTAGAAAATGGTGCATGCAGATGGAAAGGGCTGCATTTGCATTATCCATGGTTGATTCGAAGGAAAACAGATTGGAATAGATTAAAAAGAGTAATGTGTTCTTTTCTTGGATACTTCTATCTTTATATTTACAAGTAAACCATCTGTGGTACAAAAAGGAAACATTCTTAATGTATTTCAGATACATTAAATCCTTTCAATCATTTAAGTTAAGATAAATCCTCCTCCATCTTGTGATTGTATTGTATTCTTAAAAAAATTACTTTGATTTTTGCAGATCTCTCAGTGGCTATGGACTTTCAGGAAGTTTTCTGGACTTTAGTGGAATTTGTGTCCATGAAAGTATGTAATTCTCCATCTAAAATTTGCAAGATATGACGGAAGACAGATAGAAAAACATCCCTTTTTTCCAAGATGCATTTGCATTTTCCGGGTTTAAAAGACTTGCACAACAATAGTTTTACTAGAGGTACGCCCGAATTTCTAAGGAAATTCCCAACTTAAGGAGTCTATTAGTTTTCCCATCTCGCTACTCCTTCGCGATTTATACTCAATAATTATAAAATTATGTTTTCAAAATTTACTTCTATGAATATTGCTTTAAGTAATCTGGATGACAACAAGTTCAGTAGTATACTGCCCTCCCCGGTCAACAATATGAAAATTAGATCATTCAAATAAGTTGATCATGAAAAATAGTATGCTAATATTAAAGTCTTTTTTTGTTAACATTCCATAGCATCAAATTGTTATAATATCATGCACTCAATTGGTTTTTTATTTGCAGTATTACAGGAAATCCACTATTGGAAATTAAAGATGTACTGCCACCACCTTCGAGTCCCCACTAGCAACAATATATACATCACCATCTGACAGAGACAAGTGTAGTAGATTCTCTTGCTGAGCTTTCATTAGCATCCCATTACTATTCTCATTCTCAACAGAATATGATTCAAATCCAATGGTTAAATCATGTTCTGTTGGATTTTATGCATCGTTTTTTTATTTGTAACAAAGATTGGACAACAAACTTTTAATTATATTTTTTAGCATTCACATTTGATTTTCATGATTTTGTTTGCTAAATGGTAGTATTTCTTATATGCGTCAGTATTAACCTCTATAGCTTTCCATCACGGTTAGAAGTTATTACTTTATATATATCAAACAGATCCTCTATTGTTACAATAAACATATCAAATTTGCAATCCAATGAAATCAAGATCTTTATATTAGATCATATTGATCAATCTGTAGTTAATTCCACAATATATACTGAGCGTGGATAATACAACACCTGATTATGTGATTCACCCTTCATGCTCCACCTCTTCCTTACCTCCTCCCCCTCAAGACACATGTTTTCACAAAGGCCATGGATGAAATATAATTTTTATTACTTATGCTTACATTCCATTTGCCTATGTTGGATGCAGATAGGAAACACATAGCTCTTCGGATGCTTAAAAGAAGTTCGTGGTAGTAACTATCACGCGCTTCCTCTGACCAAGTTAGTCCCAGTGGCCGAACATGTGATAGAACAAAATCTAGGGATCCAGTCAAGACCAAAGGATGAGATCATGAACCAGTAATTCAACTGCAAATACCACCTTTGAGGAGAGGTACATGAACGAATTACATTGTCAAAATTTGCAATAATTTTGGAGTATTAATGCATTTTGAAACTTTACTTATGATTTAGCATTGAACATAAACATTGTAGGATCGTGCAGGTTCATGACCATAAAAGGAGGTGTAAAAAGTTGAAACTCTTTCTGCAAGTTCTACAGGTAATACTCAGATGAGAGAGAAACAATTAAATAATTTTAAGAAAATACTATTAGTACATGGGGATGGAGGTGTATCTATGCTGACATTTATTCGTTCTGACCTTTTCAGGGTCTCTTGGACATCATATGTAAATGGGCAAAGACAGGTAAGATTCGTGAGGGGCCACTCTTGCTAGGAAAAAGCGTATCAAGAGAGATGATTTGTTCCAGATCCTCCAAAGAATCCCCCTTTTGGTTTGGATGTTGAGACAGAGATGAAGTTGGATTTTGATTCTATAAGTATATATCATGGTAACTTGCAAGTTTCAAAAATGAAAGAGATGGGTCTGCAAGAAATTAGCCTTCCTCTTTTATATAACAAGGACATAAAATGAAGTAGGATAAATAACCTTAGTTGCTCATCATTATGATTTACCTTTAAACAAAACTGGTTTCTTGAAATAAAAATGATATCCAAAGGTCATGACAGTCATCACCTCACGTCATTAGCTAGGATACGAAACGAGATGTTTTGGACAACATTATTTCATGCAAAGCTATTTTGCCTAGCATGGCAACTAGAATCAGCAACTGTGCAAGATATATATATATATATATATATATATCACAAAGGTCACGGGTGATACACATATCTGCTCCAAATGCCACCAACCCTTCGTGTGCCACTCTGTTTTTTATAGTGAAAGTAACGCTGTAAGTAAAAATGATTGGTAATAAATTATAATATCATATAATATTATATAATAAATAGTGTTGTAAAAGTTGTCCGACTGACCCGACTAGTCTAGTCAGTGAGGTGGTCGATCGAGTACCGACTAATTCCGACTAGGCACACTAATCAACCAAGTTTTGCTTAGAGATACCATATTTTTATATGTTTTGCTTTTGTTATAAGCAAACTTATTATAATATGTTTAGTGTTTTATTTAAATTCAATTACTTTTTAATTATTATGATGGTATAAAAATGTACAAAATCTATGTAAATATATGTGTAAAAATGAGTTGTATATTTAAAATAATCATAAAATTTAAAGTCAATTAAAGTCTGACTAAATCCGATTAGTCGTCCGACTATCGATTAATCCGTAATCAATGACTCGGTCGATCGAGTACTAACTACTAACTTTTGCAACCTTGATAATAAAAAAATAATATAACAATATTAAAGGAAGTTTACCTCAAACCTTTAAGAAACAGCCTCTTTAATATAATAAGTTTAAGAAGACACTAGATGTTATCCATAGGATAACAACCTTAATGAAGATAACCTTATGTTTTCAACTACCTTAGCGTAGCTAAACGGTCCTCATGTTCCCATTTAGCTTCCTCAAATAGTTGACTACATCATAGAATCCTCACCAGAGAAACTTGTTTGTTCCTTAGCCGGTTGACATCTCGAGATCCAAGATCCATAATGGGCACTCCCCAAATGTCAGATCCACCTATAACCATTACTCAGAAAAGTGACCGACTAAACCGCATACTCGGCAGCATACTCGTACTCGGTAGCGTTGCCGCTCCTACTATGATGAAACGGCCATGTATGCAGGTTACCCTGCATACTCAGCCAAGTATACCCCCTATGTGACTGCCTACTCGACTGCTTTCTAATAAAAAATTATTTAACCTAAACCAAATAACCCCACAAGCATAATAATATAAAACCACATAAAACCGCATACTCCCCGCATAAAACCGCATACTCTCACGACTGAGGATATTAACATAAAATTGAATGTTTATTTATATTTTTTTGATAATAAAAAATAACAAACCGCATAAAACAGCATACTCCCTGCATAATCTCTTGCATATCGCATACTCTCTATGCAGTGCCTCCAACTGAATACTGCATAGCACCTTCCTGAACATTGCCTATAACCCTTTATAAAATATGATATATCGTGGATCATATATGTAATTCTAGAAGTTTAATACATGAAAGACATCTATCCTATCTCAGCACAAGAGAGGTAATATCTATGAATAGTCATCGACTCCCCGAAAAGGGTAAAAGAATGGGACCTATTATGGGACATAAAATGCATTCCAATTACAATAGTATAATAATATTCAAATGGAATTCTATAAAATGTTGATTTTATTATAGAAAATAGAAAATAAATAGTGAAAAAGTATGAAAAATTCAATGGTATAGAGTTCCTTATTGGATCGAGAATCCCTTTTTTGGTATGGATAAAGGATCTACTTCACTTAATTTCATCCGCAGTCTTAGGTTTTGGCGGTATTTATCATGCACTTCTTGGACTTGAGACTCTTGAAGAATCTTTTCCATTCTTTGGTTATATATGGAAAGATAGAAATAAAATGACCACAATTTTAGGTATTCATTTAATTTTGTTAGGTATAGGTGCTTTCTTCTAGCATTTAAAGCTCTTTATTTTGTATTTTTACAAGAAATTTCTAGCCAGTCTTCCTTTAAGAGCTTTTGTTTTTTCTTAATACCAATCATATTAATACTCGAGGACAGTATCTGACAGTTATGGGAAAGATGTGCTGAATATTTTCAAGCCTTTCATTAGGGAAAACTTCAGAAACACTAAGTCTCCAACCTGATATTCTAGTGGTATAAGTGAAGGTTGAATAAGAGAATGTTACCTTATTAGAGATGGTATCCTAGAGCTCCTTATATCGAGATAGACATGGGGTTGGGGTTGCATCATAGAAAGAAAAGGCAAGAGTATCCCGAAGAGGTGTACAACTCATATCTCTCAGCATTCCCCTTCAAACTGAAGTATATATGTCAATCATGCTCAGCTTATTACTGTTGGAAAAGAATGAATGTTGTTTATTCATGGGAACCCTAGGCTCTCTTATATAGAGGAGAGACCTATGGGTTAATTACATAAAGACAATCATAAGGAAAGAGTATAGAAACATAAATATATCTCTACACTCCCCCTCAAGGTGGAGCATAGATGTCAATCATGCTCAACTTGGAAGAACACTTCTGAAATGGTCTTATGAGCAAAACCTTGGTAAAGATATCTGTCGTTTGATCTCCTGAACTGACATGGGAGGTAGAAATCAAGCCCTTCTAAAACATGTCTCTTGTATAATGGTAGTCTACTTCAATGTGCTTTGTTCTTTCATGAAATGCAGGATTGTTTGCAATAAACAGGGCAGCTTGATTATCACATTGTGACTGCATAGGAAGAGGTACATCTATATTCAAGTCTGCTAGCACATCTCGAATCAACATCATCTTTGTACTTGCTTATGCCATACTCCTATATTCAGATTCAGCACTTGACCTAGCAACAACAGTTTGTTTCTTGCTTTTTCAAAAATAAGAGAACTGCCAGCAAACACAGCAAAGCATGAAGTAGACTTCATGTCCTTGGTGCACCCTGCATAGTCCGCATCAGCACATGCAAAAACAGAAAGAGTTGCTCCTTTCCTGAATAGCAGTCATGCACCTAGGGAAGATTTTAGATATCTCAATATCATATATATAGCATCTATGTGTACCTGTCGAGGTTGCTTCATGAACTAACCCGACTCACTGCAAAAGAGATATCAGGTCTAGTGATAGTAACATAGAGAAGCTTTCCCACTAACTCTCTGCATCTCCTCTTATCAACATCATATATATCATCATCGTATAACCTCATGCCGGGATCCATATGAGTAGTACAGGGTCGACATCCAAACATGTATGTCTCAATAAGCATGTTGTAACATGCTTCCTTTGGGTCATCACAAGACCTGCATATTCCTGGCAAACTCTAACCCTAAGAAATACCTTAGGGTGCCATGATCCTTAGTGACAAAATGATGACCCAAAAATTCCTTTGCCTTCTTTATCTTTTACACACCATCTCTCGTAACAAGTATATCATCAACATACACCATGATAACAACAGTACCTCTGGGTGTTCTCTACACGAACAGTGAATGATCTGCATTTGACCTCTTAAACCACTGCTTTTCAATCAGATCCGAGAGCTTCTGAAACCATGCCCTTGAACTCTGATTAAGGTCATATATTGCATTGCGTGAAGTCAACAAACTTGCTGACACCCCCCTCAGCAGGAAACCTCAGAGGATGTCGCATGTAGACTTCCTCCTGAAGATCTCCATACAAAAACATATTTTCAACATCTAGTTAATATAAAGGTCAATCACGTACCACAACAACCGAAATGACATATACAGTGGATTGACGGGCAACATGAGAGAAAGTGTCCAAATAATCCACTCCACAAGTCTGTGTAACTCCGCGTACCATCAATCTGACATTGTAGTAATCAAGTCTCCCATCTGCATGGCTCATCTGCATGGTGTATATGTCGGGGCTACTCCGTGAACTGATTAACCCGACTCACGGCAAAAAAGATATCAGGTCTAGTGATAGTAACATAGAGAAGCTTTCTCACCAACTCTCTGTATCTCCTTTTATCAGATCAAGTCTCCCATCTGCATGGTGTTTAACAATAAACACCCATTTGTAACTGACAACAAATGCCTCATCTGCATGGTGTATATGTCGGGGCTACTCCGTGAACTGATTAACCCGACTCACTGCAAAAAAGATATCAGGTCTAGTGATAGTAACATAGAGAAGCTTTCTCACCAACTTTCTGTATCTCCTTTTATCAACCTCATCCGTGTCATCATCATCATAACCTCATGATGGGATCCATAGGGGTAGTGAGGGTCGACATCCAATCATGTATGTCTCAACAAGCATGCTTGTAACATACTTCCTTTAGGTCATCACAAGACCTTGCATCTCCTGGCAAACTCTAACCCTAATACTTTAGGGTGCTAAGATCGTTAGTAACAAACTGACAACCCAGAAATTCCTTTACCTTCTTTATCCCATGCATATCATCTCATGTAACAAGTATATCATCAACATACACCATGATAACAATCGTACCTCTTGGTGTTCTCTGCACAAACAATGAATGATCTGCATTTGACCTCTTAAACCCATACTTTTCAATCAAATCTGAGAGCTTCTGAAACTATGGCCTTGGACTCTGCTTATATTGCCTTACGTGAACCTACAAACCTGCTGGCACCCCCCCCCTCAGCAGCAAACCCTGGATAATGCTACGTGTAGATTTCCTCCTGAAGATCTCCATATAAAAATGCATTTTCAACGTGTTGTGTAGAACTTAGGGAATGGTTCAATCGGAGGTGGTGGTGGTGGTTGTGATGATGATGTACTAGACTCGGATTGACCCATGCTCTGATGTGTTATTCCATAGAGCCCTCGGGTCTCTTATATAGAGAGAGAAAACCCTTGGGTAAATTACATAGACATACACGAGATAAATAGAAAATACGCACAGTACATCATGACATAACGTAAACCTCTACACTCCCCCTCAAGATGGAGCATAGATATCAATCATGCTCAGCTTGGAAGAACATCTCTGGAAAGGTCCTCTGAGCAATGGTTTTGTAAATATATCAGCAGTCTGGTCCTCTGAGCTAATGTGTGAGGTGGAAATCAAGCCCTTCTGGATCATGTCTCTAGTATAGTGACAATCTACCTCTATGTGCTTCGTTCTTTCATGAAAGGCTGGATTATTGGCAATGAATAATGTTGCCTGGTTGTCACATTGAAGATTCATGGGTAAGGAGACATTCACATTCAGATCTTCTAATACCGCTCGAACCCACATCATTTCTGTGCATGCTTATGCCATAGCTCTGTATTCGGACTCAGCACTGGATCTCGCCACGACAGTCTGTTTCTTGCTTTTCCAAGAAACCAACGAGTTCCCTATGAAGATAGCAAATCCAGAAGTAGATTTGCGATCCTTTGGACACACTGCATAGTCAGCATCTGCACAAGCTGAAACAGAAAAATCTGTATCTTTTCTAAATAGCAATCCTGTGCCTGGGGAAATCTTCAGATATCTCAATATCATATACAAGGCATCCATATGAACTTGCCTAGGTTGCTCCATAAATTGACTCACCCGGTTTACTGCAAAGGCAATATCCGGTCGAGTTATGGTAATGTATAGAAGCTTACCCACCATCTCTCTGTATCTTCTTTTGTCCACCTCTTCGGTATCATTGTCGTACAGCTTCATGCTTGGATCCATAGGCGTACTTGACGGTCTGCATTCATCCATTCCTGTTTCGACCAGCAGGTCTGTGACATATTTCCTTTGAGTCATTATCATTCCTTGTGCATTTCTTGCAAACTCTATCCCCAAAAAGTATCGTATTGAGCCTAGATCCTTCGTAATAAACTCTGACTCCCCAACAGAGATTTGGTCATCTCGATTCCCTGAGCATCATCTCCTGTAACCAGAATGTCATCAACATAAACTATGACTACAACTGTACCTCTAGGAGTCTTATGAATGAACAATGAATGATCTGCATTGGATCTCTTGAACCCCTGGCGTTCAATCAGCTGAGAGAGTTTCTGGAACCATGCCCGTGGACTCTGTTTAAGGCCATAGATAGCCTTATGAAGTCTGCATACCATCTGAGTCTCCCCCTTAGCAGCAAACCCCGGTGGCTGCTGCATGTAGACTTCCTCCTGTAGATCACCATACAAGAATGCATTCTTGACATCAAGTTGAAAAATGGTCCAATCACGTACCACAGCAACAGCTAGAAGAATGCGAAGAGTGGAGTGTCGAGCCACTGGTGAAAATGTATCCAAATAATCAACCCCATTGGTTTGGGTAAATCCACGTGCTACCAGTCTGTCCTTGTACCTGTCAAGACGCCCATCGGCATGATACTTAACCGTAAACACCCACTTGCTTCTCACCACAGAGGCACCAAGAGGAATGGGAACAAGAGACCAAGTCCCGCGAGACTGTAATGCACGCATCTCCTCTTCCATAGCTAGACGCCAGCAATCAATCTTCATGGCTTCCTGGTAGGTCCGCGGAATCTCGACCGAGGAGACAGCTGCTGCAAATCTTTGGAAATCACCAGTGAGACGATGGAAAGACACCTGAGACGCGAGAGGATATGATGCACAGTGTCTTTTCTGCTTCCTATGAGCAATAGGACGATCAAGATCATCTATCACCGTGTGTACTAGCGGATCCTCCTGCTGTAGTAAAGGCTCCTGCACCGGTGCGTTATCTAATCCATCAGTGGTGATAACATCAGAACATACCTGAGGCGTGCTGGATGGTTGATATGTAGCTTGAGCAGGCCCAGACCGTCTTGTGTAGAACTTAGGGAAGGGTTCAATCGGAGGTGGTGGTGGTGGTGGTGATGATGATGATGTACAAGACTCGGATTGACCCATGCTTGGAGGTGGAGGCACATAAATACTAGTATCCGTGGGTGTAGAGGAATCCAACCGATCACCTGCAGGGGAGAAGTACATGACAGGTTCGAAAAAGGTGACATCAGCACTCACATAGTACTTGTTATGAATGGGGACATAACAACGATATCCTTTCTGTGTCCTTGAGTAGCCCACAAAAACACACTTGACAGCTCTAGGAGAGAGCTTGTCAAGTCCTGGAGACAAGCGGTGAACAAAAGCGATTGTGCCAAAGACACGAGGTGTAAGTGAAAACAGGTCCTTGTTGGGAAAGAGAACAGAGATAGGAGCCTTTTCCCCAAGAACAGTAGAGGGCATACGATTGATCAGATAGCATGCCGTAAGTACAGCATCCCCCCAAAAAGGTAAGGGGGCACAATTCTGAATAAGTAATGTGCGACCAATATCAAGAAGGTGTCGATGTTTTCGTTCTGCAACTCCATTTTGTTGAGATGTGTATGCACATGTAGTTTGGTGGATAATGCCCTTAGATGAAAGGAATCGAGCAAGAGACCGAGTGCAGAATTCCAATGCATTATCAGTACGCACATACTTAACCGTAGACGAGAAAACATTTTGCACTTCATTTATAAGATTTTGGATAACACTTCGTGCTTCTGATTTATTTTTAAGAAGAAAAGTCCAAGACACATGAGAAAAATCATCAACCACAACAAGATAAAACCTATGCCCCTGATGGTCTGGGACACGACTCGGACCCCAAATGTCGATATGTAGTAACTCAAATGAGGAGCCACTGCTCCGACTCTGACGACTCGGAAAGCTAGACCGATGGTGCTTTCCTAACTGACACGCTTCACAACGAGAGGACGAATTCAGAGAGATCTGAGGCAGGAGGTGACGCATTTTCTGTAGCGGCAGGTGACCAAAGCGAAGATGCCATGTATATGGAGAGACGGAACCCTGAGAGTGTAGTGAGACGCCTGCGTAGGAGTTCCGTACAAGACGATAGAGGCTATTGTGCTCAGAACCACAGCCAATCACCATGCCCGTGAGTATGTCCTGAAAAATGACAGAAGATGGATCAAATATAGCCCGACAGTGCAAATCTTTTGTAAGTTGACTAATTGATAATAAATTCATGGAGAATTCTGGTGCATGTAGAACATCTTGTAAGTGCATAGAGGGCAATAGAACTGTCTCCCCCTGGCCGATAATAGGGGAATGAGTGCCATCAGCGATGAGTACTGAGCGACCAGATGGAATAGCTCTGTAAGACTGCAGAGCATCTCGATCACGGCAGAGATGATGTGTGGCTCCAGAGTCAACAATCCAACCTGATAGGTCATGACTAGTATAGGAAGCAGAAGTACTACCTGAGGTACTCGCAGGAGTAGACGTACTGGCTGACGCAGAGGCTGCAATATCGGATGTATCAGCCCCCTCTGATGATGACTGGGGCATAATATCACGAAGCCGTGCTACAAGCTCCTCGAACCTGTGATCTGAGGTAGCTGCTGGTGGACCCTGAACATGATCAGCAACACATGCAGAAGGAGGAAATCCATGCTTTGAGTAGCATGTATCCTCAGAATGGCCAGTACGACGACAAAAAGAGCACGTCGAACGCGCCCTACCTTCATGTGCACGGCCGCCACTTCCTCTGCCACGAAAGGAAGACGAACTACCTCTTCCTCTGGAGACCGCCATTGCCGAAGGCGGTGGGGTCGCTGCACTGGAGGGAACTGAGATATGACTGAGCCTCTTGTAGATTTCCTCCATTGGAGGAATAGTGGCATCTGCGAGGATCTGAAAGCGGGCTGCCTCATACTCTGGATCAAGGGCAGCGAGTAAAACGCCCACCATAGTGGCGTTGTGGAACGTCTTCTGCTGTTCCGGCGTCGCTGTGAGCGGGATGGTGCTATATAACGTCTCGAACATTCCACGAAGAGACGTGTACAGAGAATGAAGAGGCCTCCCATTTTGCTTCGTGGTAAAAATATCATGTTGCAACTGCAACATTTTTGTCTCGTTCCGCACCTGAGAGTATGTCGTGGCCAGAATATCCCACATCGCCTTGGCGGTGGGCTGATGGAGTACGTCGTTTGCTATCTCCATCGTGAGCGTTCCTGACAGCCAAACTTTGGCATACGCATCATCAGCCTCCCATGAGGCATAAATCCATGTCTTCTCTGCCGGCTCCTCTTCGGTAAGAATGTGTTTCTTACCACACGACTTCATAAGACTCAAGAACTGCATAGCCCAGAGTTCGTAGTTAGTCCCGTCCATTTTGACAATTGGTGCCGAACCTTTGAAGGCACCTATGACATGCATATCAAGCTTTTGGTCTGACATAGCGCCGGAGAGGAAGACCAAGGGATTATAGACAACAGAACGTGTGTCTACAAAGAGACGTTAGGATCCAAGTGCATATGTAGACTTATGCACTTGTATCCATCAGCGGTTTTGGGACCCGGCGGCGAGAGAGTGGGCCCCAAATGCAAGGCGGGGTACCCGTTGGCAAGAGGGGGTACCTGCGGCAGTAGAGAGACGGCGGGGAGAGAGTCCCGCGGCTGGAGAGGGAGCGGGAGGACCCGCGGCTGGAGTGGGGGCCCGCGGCTAGAGGGGGCCCGCGGCTGGAGAGCAGCGGCGGCGGCTGGAGGGTAGGAGGTGGCGGCGGCGGCTGCTGGAGAGAGGGAGAGGGTCGGCGGCGCCTGGATGGAGGGAGGGGGTCGGCGGCTGTTGGAGAGAGAGGGGGGCGGGTGGGCAAAACCCTAGGCTAAGGTTTTGGCTCTGATACCATGTTAGAGCAAATGATGCTCTGATGTGTTATTCCATAGAGTCCTCGGGTCTCTTATATAGAGAGAAAACCCTTGGGTAAATTACATAGACGTACATGAGATAAATAGAAAATACACACAGTACATCATGACATTACGTAAACCTCTACACAACGTATTGCTGATATAAAGGCCAATCACATACCACGGCAACTGAAACAAAACGTAGAGTGGAGTGGCATGCAACATGAGAGAAAGTGTCCAGATAAGCACTCCATAAGTTTGTCTAAATCCTCGTGCCATCAATCTGTCCTTGTAGCGATCAAGGCACCCATGTGCATGGTGTTTAACAGTAAACACCCATTTGCTACTGACAACAGATGCTCCATTAGGAGTGGATACCAAGCTCCATATAACATGCGACTGTAGAACAACCATCACCTCTTCCATAGCTAGATGTCAGCGATTGTCCTTCAAGGCCTCCTGATAATTCCGCAGGATTTCAAAGACATATAGAGCAATTGCAAATCTATAGAATTCCCATGTCAAGCGATCAAAGGAGAAAAGGGAAGTAAGGGGGATATGAGGTACAGGTACGCTTTTGCTTTTGAATTGCAATAGGTATATCCAGGTCATTGGGAACCTCCTCAAACGGTGTGTCAACCTTCTACAAAGGTTCCTGCACAGACACATCTCCAGACCCATCGTTAGAAACGATGTATTCAGAACAAACATGAGGCGTACAAGATGATGGACGATGACCATGAACAGAAGCAGGCCGACAGTTATAGCATTTTGGCAATGGTGGAACGATGGGCATATGTGGTTGCATAGGAGAGAGTGATGCAGGTGGAGAAGGAGGTGATGGTGTTGGCACAGCAAGCACAGATGGAGGTGTTGATGGGCTCTTAGGAGGAGGTGGCATGTAAACCTCATCAACAGAATCTGATGACACCAACATGGCACATGTAGGAGAAAAATACATCACTGACCAAGGTTCAGGAAAGCGGTATATGTATGCGTTCGGACAGGTCATTGAATAGCGCTTAAGCGGTATGCGGGGGCATATGCAGGGTATATGCAGTTCTACGTAGTTTCCTAATTTTTAAAAAATAAATATATACAAAAATAACTACAATGGAACTAAATTTATGTATAATTGTGGTCCAACAGAAGATCTAAGAAAAATAACTTTCATATAGAATTCAAAACAATCTCTATCAATCAAATATCAATACTTCAATATAACGGTTAGCACACAAAATAATTGACGACAATCAATAAAATAGAAAAATTAGCGCACAAAATGCCTCTATTGTTGAATATAATGTCATTTATCTCTGTCCTTATATTTATAATTGATTCTCCATCAAAAGAACCAAGCTTTACATATAATATATTGCATTCATAATAACTATTAGTTGAGTAAATTTGTTTGCAGAATTATTAGTATATTATTCTTTTTCTTCCTTGCGTGTTTACTCCAATCTCGCAGTATAACTACTTTGACGATGGATTTAAATGGTCATGGAATGCTTGGTTGGCATACATGCAAAAGAAAGGAAAAACGTGACACAAATAACACAATAAAAAAGTAGCACAAATTAAAAAAAAATAAAAAAAATAAAAAAAATGTGTATGCGGCCTTACAAACCGCATATGCGACCGCACAGCCCGCATATGCGGCCCGTATAAGCGCACAGGGCGCATAATGGGGGGCTTCATGAAAGCGATGCGCTGAGGGCACCGCACACGCATATGTGGCCGCATATGCGGTCGCACGGGCCGCTTTAGTGAACATTGTCACTGACTCAAAAAATGTGACATCGGTGCAAATATAATATTTAATGCGCAACGGATCATAGTATCGGTATCCCTTCTGCATCCTGGAGTACCTAACAAACACACATTTGACAGTTGTAGGAGAGAGCCTATCCAGACCCAGAGACAACTGGTGGACGAATGCGACGGAGCCAAAAACACGAAGAGTCCGTAAGAACAACTCCTTTGGGAATGCCATGGAGAAATAAATTATCCCACCCATAACAGATGAGGGCATGTGATTCATAAGGTAACATGTCGTAAGAACTGCATTACTCCAAAATGAATGTGGAGCACGACTCTGACTGAGAAGAGTCCGAATGACATCAAGTAAATGGTAATGCTTTCTTTGCAACACCATTTTGTTGAGAAGTGTAAGCACATGTTATTTGATGAATAATACCACGGGATGAAAAGAATTGTGAGTGAGCACGGGTACTGTTGGGAAAAATCAAAGAGATGTTTATTCCTGTGAACCCTAGGCTCTCTTATACAGAGGAGAGACCTATGGGTAAACCAAGGCCCTAAATGTTGATTTCGGTCCCCATTTCGGTGACCGAGCGAAATGAAATTTCGGTCGAATTTCGGTTGAAATTTGACTGAAATTACGATCATTTCGGTCATTTTTTGTATAGGCCCCCATATTTCATTCATTTCGGTCGAATTTCAAAAACCTATCGAAATCAAAATTCGACTTATCGAAATTTGAGGCCATGAGGTAAATTACATAAGATGAACATAAAGAAATAAAATAACAGAAAGGTGCATAAGAACGTATAAATATCTCTACACTCCACCTCAAGATGGAGCATAGATATCAATCATGATCAGCTTGAAGAACACTTTTGAAATGGCCCCCTGAGTAATGCCTTGGTAAAGATATATGTCATTCGCTCTCCTGAATTGACATGGGAGGTAGAAATCATACCCTTCTGAATCATATCTCTAGTATAATGGCAATTTACCTCAATATGCTTCGTTCTTTTATGGAATGCAGGATTATTCGCAATGAATAAGGCATCCTGATTACCACATTATAGCTGCATGGGTAGAGATGCATTGATATGCAAATCTGCTAATATTGCTCGAACCCACATTATTTTTGTGCTTGCTTGTGCCATAGCCCTATACTTAGATTATGTACTTGATCTAACCATAATTGTTTGTTTCTTACTTTTCCAAGAAACAAGAGAACGGCCAACAAACACAGCGAAGCCTGAAGTAGACTTTCTATCCTTAGGACACCATGCATAGTCTGCATCAACACATGCAGAAACAGAAAGACTTGTGCCTTTTCTGAATAATAATCATGCACCTGGAGAAGATTTTAGATATCTCAAAATCATGTATATAGCATCCATATGTACCTGTCGGGGCTGCTCCATGAACTAACTCACTCGACTCACAACAAAAGAGATATCGGGTCTAGTAATAGTAATATAAAGGACCTTTCCCACCATCTCTTTATATCTCCTTCTGTCGGCCTCATCTTTATCATCATCATATAACTTCATGCTAGGATCCATAGGAGTAGTAGAGGGTCGACATCCAATCATGCATATCTCAACAAGCATGTTCGTAACATACTTCCTTTGGGTCATCACAAAATCATGTATGTTCCCATGATGACAACAGTACCTCTAGATGTTCTCTGTACAAAGAGTGAATAGTCTGCATTTGACCTCTTGAACCCCTATCTTTCGATCAGATCCCAGAGCTTCTGAAACCACAACCTTGGACTTTGCTTAAGACCATATATTGCCTTATGGAGTCTACAAACCTGCTGATACTCCCAATCATCAGCAAACCCTGTAGGTTGTTGCATGTAAACTTCCTCATGTATATCTCCATACAAAAAAATATTTTTAACATCTAATTGAAAAAGGCCAATCATGTACCACTGCAACTAAAAGCAGGACACGTAGAATTGAGTGACGAGCAACAAGAGAGAAAGTGTCCATATAATCCACGATGTAGGTCTGAATAAATCCTCGTGCCACTAATCTTGCCTTATAACGATCAAGGCTCCCATCTGCATGATGTTTAACAGTAAACACCCATTTACAACTAACAACAGATGTCCCGGGAGGAGTAAACACCAAACTCCAGGTACTACGTTATTGCAAAGCAACCATCTCTTCCTGCATAGCTAAGCGTCAGCAACTATCCTTCAAGGCCTCCTGATAATTTCGTGGAATCCACGGCAGATAGAGCCACTGCAAATCTCTGGAATTCCCCTATCAGACGATGAAAGGAGATCTGAGAGGCAAGAGGATATGAAGCACAAGAACGCTTCTACTTCCGGACTGCAATGGGTATATCCAGATCATCGGGAACCTCCTCTATCTATGGGTTAGTCTCCTGCAATGGTTCATGTATAGATATATCTCTAGACTCATCGTTAGAAATCATGTTATAAGAACAAACTTGGGGAATGCTGGATTACAGGCGATGACCATGAGTAGAAGCAGGCCGATGGGTATAGAATTGGTAATGGTGGAACAATGGGCACATGCGATTGGGTAGGAGGGGGTAGAGGAGGTGGTGGTGGTGGAACAGCAAGCACAGAAGGAGGAGATGACGGTCTCGTAGGTGAAGGTGGCATGTAAACCTCATCATTAGAGTCTGATGAAGCCAACCTGTCACCTGTAGGAGAGAAATACACCACATACTCAAAAATGTGGCATCAGCACTGATATAGTATTTCCTGCACAAAGGATCATAACACATGTATCCCTTCTAGGTCCTGGAGTACCCAACAAACACACATTTGACAGCTCTGGAAGAAAAGAATTTTCTCACCCGAGATAGATGATGGCATGCGATTCACCAGATAGCAGGTCGTAAGAACTGCATCACCTCAAAACGAATCTGGGGCACGACTCTGAATGAGAAGAGTCCGAGTGACATCAAGAAGATGGCGATGCTTTCTCTCTGTAACACTATTCTGTTGAGAAGTGTAAGCCCATGTTGTTTGATGAATAATTCCACGGGGTGAAAGGAAATGTGATAGAGCACGGGTACAGAGTTGCAAAGCATTATCAGTTCGCACGAACGTCACGGAGGTAGAGAAAACATTATGCACTTCATTGATAAAAGTTTTGATCACATCACCCGCTTCAGATTTATTTTTCAAAAAAAGGATACATGACAAATGAGGAAAATCATCAACAGCAACAAGATAAAACCGGTGTCCTTGGTGATCAAGAACATGACTCGGACCCCAAATGTCAACATGAAATAACTCAAAAATGTCCCAACTAACACGTCTCGCAGTGGAAGGAAGAACCCAGTGAAATCTGCGGCAAAATATGACACATCTTCTGGAGAGAGAGGTGACCAAAGCATAGGTGTCAGGTGTATAAAGAAACTGGTCCTATTGCATGAGAAGATACGCCAGCATAGGGAGTTCGGAGGCGATAAGTACCACCATGCTCTCGGCCACACCCAATCACTCAACCCGTAAGAATGTCCTGAAAAACAAGAAACGATGAGTCAAAGATAGCTCTACAATGCAAATCCTTCGTTATCTGACTAACGAATAATAAATTCATAGAGAAATCAGGACCATGTAACACATTCTGCAGACACATTGAAGGCATCAAACAAATCTCCCCATCTCCAGTGATCAGGGAATGAGTCCCATCAGCTATCATCAGTATTCATGAAATTGACCGCACGGGCTACATATGCAGCAGCATATGCTCGTGCGACATACAGACCGAACCGATTTCATGAATCGGTGCACTATACGCCGTCCCTGCATATGCCCCGCATATAACGCATATGCCCCGCATACTGCTCCAGCATCTCAAACTTTTCAATCCTCTCATTCAAGTGCTTAATTCCGTAGATTTTTCTCTTCCTCTATTCAATTGTAAGAATATGACATGCATTTGTATACAATTGCAATGCATTATACCATTATATATATGCAATATTTTATTTTTATCTCGTGTATTTTTTCATGAGTATATGCAATGTATCGTCAAATATTTTAATATATGTCGATTGAGGTTTTGCTCATGTAATGCAGGTATGTGTAATGAAATTTTGTTATTATGAATCATCTAATATGTGAAGTTTTTAAGGCTAAATGCTTTTTGTGATTAAATGTTCAATTAAAAGCATATACTCAACCATCTAACATGAACCGTTTTTCTCAAGTCTTCTTTAACTCCAGTTAGATACATCATACATAGATTCAGTAGTGTTATTCATAGATAGTTAATTATTTTTAAACTAAAATTCGAAAACTGCGTAGAACCGCATATACCCCACATATGCTCCCGCATACCGCTTATTCAATATTCGGTGGTTTGTCCGAACGCATACACGTACCGCTTTCCTGAACCTCAGCTATCACAACAGTTCTCCTTAGTGGAACCTGTCTATATGTTGTAAGTTGATCTCTGTCCCCGCATAGATGATGCGTAGCTCCAGAATCCATAATCCACTCAGTAATCTCAGATCCGTGACTTGATGTAAAAGCAAAAGAACTACTTGAGGTACTAGTCATAGCAGACCTACTACCAGATGCGGAGGCTGATACTTCTGAATGTCCTCCTGGAGATGGTGAAGAAGCAGGAGGCATGATATCCTGTAGTCTTGCTACGAGGTCATCAAACCTCTGATCTGGAGTAGGAGCAGCTGGAGACTCAACCTGCTTCGCTACACAGGCTGATGCCAGAAAACTATACTTGGAATAGCATGTATTCTCAGTATATCATGTACGGTGACAGTACATGCAGGGCTGACGAATGCGACCTCCTCTACCACGAGGCTCGCGTCCACGAAAAAAAGAAGAGCCTCTTCTTCCTCGGAAGGCAACCATCATCGAAGAAGTCTGACCAGTGGCTATGGACAAAACAGTAATCATGTTGAGCTTGTGGAAATCTTCCTCCATGGAGGAATGATGCCATCCACTAGAATCTAGGAGCAAGCAGCATCATATTCAGGGTCAAGGGATGCTAGGAATACCCCAACCATGGTAGCATTCCTATCTGTCTCCTGTTGCTCTGGAGTCGTCGTTAGAGGCATAAAGCTCTGGAGCTTCTCAAACATCCCACGCATGGATGTATACAATGGATGAAGAGGGTGTCAGTTCTGCTTGTTAGTAAATATATCATGCTGGAGTTGGAGGATCTTCGTCTCATTATTCGCTTGAAAATATGTTGTTGTGAGAATGTCCCACATCGCCTTAGCAGTAGGCTGATGTAGCACATCATTGGTGATATCTATCGTCAATGTACCAGAGAGCCAAACTTTGGCATATGCATCATTCGCCACCCACGTGGTGTTAAACCCGATTTTCTCCATCGGCTCCTCCTCAATAAGAATGTGTTTCTTACCATTAGACTTCATAAGGCTCATAAACTACATAGCTCAGAGCTCATAGTTCGTCCCGTTCATTTTGACAATAGGTGTTGGAGCTCAGAAAGTGCCTATGGCAGGTAAATCGACTTTGTTTTCAGACATATTGCCGGATGTAGAAAATTGGGGTTTTGTAGAGCAATGAATGAGTATCCACACATGCATACGTGGATTTGAATGCATGTGTAGACTTATGCACCCAAATTCATCAACTAAAAAGAGGAGCCGACGGGGCGACGAAGACCGTGCCGCTCAGTGGCGATTGAAGAGGCAGCCTCAACGGCAGTAGGAAGGTATGGCTGGATGGGCGGGCCGACTGCGGGGAGGGCTGACAGCTGGGAGGGCCTACGGTTGGGAGGGCCTCGGCAGCGATGGGGAGGGCCAGTGGTGGGGAGGACCGACGGTGCTAAATAGGCGGCGGAGGGAAGGGCCGGTGGGTGTGGGATCTATGGTTAGGGTATAGAGCTTCGGTCTAGGACCGCAACTCTGATACCTTGTTGGGAAAAATCAAAGAGATGATTATTCCTGGGAGCCATAGGTTCTATTATATAGAGGAGAGACCTATGGGTAATTACATAAGATGAACATAAAGAAACAAAATAACAGAAAGGTACATATGAACATAGAAATATCTCTGCATGTACAAAATTCCAAAAAATTATCAGTTCTCATAAATTTCGCCAAAAAAGAAAAAACACTATGCACTTCATTGATAAAAGTTTTGATCACATCCCCAGTTTCAGATTTATTCTTCAATAAAAAGACCCATGACAGATGAGAAAAATCATCAACAACTAGGTAAAACATGTGTCTTTGGTGATCAGGAACACGACTCGAACCCTAAATATTAACATGAAATAACTCAAAAAGAGAGCTACTGCTCTGACTCTGACAACTAGGAAAAGCAAAACGATGATGCTTTCCCAACTGACATGCCTCGCATTGGAAGGAAGAGCGAGGTGAGATCTGCGACATGGCATACATCTTCTGAAGTGGAAGGTGACCAAAATACAGGTGCCAAGTGAAGGGAGAGACTGGTCCTGGTGAATGAGAGGATAGGCCTGCATATGGAGTTCGAACCAAGCGAAAACAATACATGAGCAAACTATAAAACAATGCATATAGATATTGCTAATTACATTGCATATTCTTATAGCATAATGGAGGAAGAGACAAAGTTGTGAAAGCAAACCTGAATGAGAGGAGAAAATGGGGATGTCAGGTCGCATAATATTATATATACGGCCGCATATGTGGGGCATATGCAGGTCATATAATATAGAGCGCATAATGCACAGATTTATGTAATTGATGCGGTCTTCAGGCTTCGTGGGCATATGAGGTCGCATATGCAGCTCATGCAGTCGATTTTCTGAACATTGATATTCGTGCCCCATATTGTATGTCACCTTATGGTACTACTGTCAACCCCCCATCACTGTCATTGATTATTCGCCCAATCACACAAAACAAAACTTCGAGCAAAATGTAATTGAGTTAAAAAAACTAGTAAAGATATAAAGGGATTTGCTTTAATAACATATGAAAATATAAAATAGAATGTGCAACATCAAAGCACAAGAATGAAGAAACATGGTCTATGAGGATTGTAAAGAACCCAAAAGGCTACCTTACTCAAAGGAAGAAGGGAACCTATGGATTTTATCTTCGTAATAATTTTCCCAAGGGATATAAGAGGAATAGGGCCTCTTTCTATAGTCATGTTGCTACAAGCGATTATGGTCGTCAATGTTGCCTCCTTACATGATCTGTTGTGGTTCATCGTGCCCCGTCTTGTTTGTCGCCTTCATGGCACCACATTTTCATCCTCCGATCAATGTCATGGACTAGTCATTCGATGGCAAAAAACAAAAACTTCGAACAAAATATAATGGAATTAAATACAAAAAAAACTAATCAATCTGTTCCGCCACGCCCTCCGTCCACGCATGCAACACGGATTCCCAAGTACACATGTCGGGGGAGGGACGTGCAAAAATCACGAAAGCTTTTGACCAGCATATGAGAACAAATCACGAAAAAGTGCAATGTGGGAGAAGCCCGACGTACGGCAGCGGCAACGGAGTCTTCGCAGGGAGATCAGGTCGGGAGTGGCTAGGTGGAACCGGGATTTCGAGGAGCGGGAGAATCCTAAAGCTTTGGCGGGGGAGGGGGATCAGGGGTGTGGGAGTCCCCAAAGGAGGAGTCGGGGGAAAAGGCCGCCTGGGTGGTCGTATCGCATAGAAAACGCAGGAGGAGGTGTTTTAGATGTGGGGAGGGGGGCACTTGGCCTCGGTGTGCGCTTCTCCGCGGTGCTTTGCGTGCGGGTTGGTCGGCCATCGTCGCCAGTAGTGTGCGACTCTACAAAGCCGGTTTGATGTTGTGCGCAAGGCAAAGGGGTCGTCCAACCCATCACTAGAGGATTCTCGAATATATGGGCCTGATGCCAGAAGAGGACCTAGGTCTTATGCGGCAGTTGTCGAAGATCTTGCGGAGTCATTGTCACGCATCTCTTCATCCAGCCAATTCATTTATGTAGGCACCCACGTTTGAAGAATGGAGCACAGATGACCCTCCTAATCAACGCAATCATATGCCTTGGAGATGTTAATCTTTAAAGTAGGCCATTTATCTTCTTATGCCAGCAGTCAGCTATAATCTATAATGTCGTCACCACACCATCCATCATATGCTTGTCCGCGAGGAAAACTATATGCATGGGTGCAATAACGAAACCCAATGTCTCAAGAAGATGAATCGTAAGCATGTTTGCCACGATGAGACAAATGGCATTCGACATAGCAATAGGCCAAAAATCGTCCACCTCTGTGTCCACTTAGGATGGAGGAACAAAATGGAGAGTATCAAACACTCGATTTCTTGATTTTCCTGGTACAACTCCTCAACCAACCCACATCATGCTCAACCATCTACATAACTCTCTGACGAAGAAACCTGTGATACCATCTGGACAAGGATAACAATCCCTATTCAAGTAAACACTACAAACCAAACCTTTATAGTAGTAAAGGGTCTTGATAGTTTAGAAAGATGCACCTCAGACAACCACATCATATTCTTACCCACCCATCTCACCCCATTGTGGGGACCTTGCCTACTCTACTCACGAAAGTGTCCAATCACATCAATTGAGGTGCCAAGGCATAAGCCTCGAGGTAATTTTCCATGAAATCAACCTCGAGGCTATAGCCTCAGTCTGGAAATCCGAGGCGTAAGCCTCAAAGACCCAAGGTGGTGAGGTGGTCCCGAAGCGCCACCTTGATCTGTTGTGTAGTATTTTTGGGCAAGTAAATAAAAAATTATATAAAGCTATACTTTTACAATAATATTAAGTTATAAAGCATATATTAGTCACAAACATACAAGTCACAATCATAATATTGTATTATAGTATCAGTATATGTTACTTCAGAAATATAATATTTCATAATATATAATTATACATTTATATACAATCATCATTGCATCAAAGAAATCATGCAAGTGTACAATGATTGTTTCTAATTAGTATGGACAAATTTTATATCGACAAATGATATTCAATCGCTTATATCGCTAGAATGAATATAATATATTTTTAAGAGACAATATATTTTTGTAAGAATATTAGGAATTCACATATTTACAATATTAATTTACATTAGCATAAATTAAAACTAGCATATATGGTTAATATAATATATACATTTATTAAATTTGAAATATTCAAATTCAGGACTTATGATCATATATTATGTGAATATTTGAAGTTTGTCATTTTATAACAATATAATTATGTCTAATCATAGTTTTGAAATATATTTTCTCTATAAACTGAGACTTACACCTCGACCTCCTCGAGGCTTACACCTCGCCTCAAAGACAGGAAATTGTTTCTATCTGCCTCGCGTTTTTTAAATCCTTGGCCCCACGCACCGTCGGGGACCTTCCCCAGGCCATGCACCACCACAACCCCTCCTTCCAGGGCAATTGCGCAATCATTATCACCCTCTAAGGCTGGCTACATTGTTGTACATCGTTACTAGAGCACTGTGCATCGACGAATAGCCCTATTAGGTCCTCGCATCGTCGTAGGCCCCCGTTGGACCCCCTTGCGTCACCGTAGGGCCACCCTAGGACCTCCCTCGGCACCACCCAGCCCACCATTGGACACATGCGCCTCTCCTAGCCTGCTAAGGCACTTTTTAGTCGTCGATAACCCATGTTGGCCCTCCTTGTCCTCTTTGGCACCGCCTAGATTTGTTGTAAGTTTGCTTTTGACGACAAAGGACCATGTATGCCCGCCATGCGGCACCAGCTTTGGTCGGATCTGCGGGACGTGAGAAGTACTTTCTCGAGTTACGCTTGGTTAATAGGAGGAGATTTCAATGTTACCCTTCTCTCCTCGGATCGGCCGGGCTTGCGTGGTGGTCAGGATCCGGGGTCGGCAGACTTTGCGGAGGAACTGGATTTCCTCGACTTAGAGGTTTTGGACATTGCATATGTGAAGTACACTTGGAGAAGTTCAGGCTCTCGTTCCCGTATTGATCGTTTCCTGGCGTCGGTTGAGCTCATGGAGGTGTTCCCTTTATCGTTTGTTACAAGTATGACCCGGACGCGGTCGGATCACTCTTCGTTGCTTTGGGATTCTGATGATTGCCCAGTCCCGCGGGCCTTTTTCAGATATGAAAAGGCATGGCTTCTAGAGGAGTCTTTCAAGGACCTAGTATCGTCCTATTGGTCCTCTTTGGTCGTGGTTAGTTCTGTTGTTTCAAGATTCGTTCAGAAGCTGACCTTGTTGTGCCTTCGCCTTTGTGTGTTTAAGAAGGAATCTAGGGAGGCATGGCATGTGATTAGAATGGTTGCGGAAGAGGAGCTCACGAGCCTTGACAGGTTGGAGGATGACAGACCACTGAGTGTCGACGAGCGGTGTCAGAAGGCTGAGGCCCAGAAGAGGATCGCTGATGAGGATAGGAAGCGGCTTGCGGAGTGGAAGCAGAGGTTCAGACACAGTTGGCTTAAGGAGGGAGATGCAAATACTGCTTTTTTCACAGGGTGTCTAACAAAAGACGTCGTAGTAATACTATTCCGTCGGTGATAGATGATGGTGTCAAGGTGAGTGGAAATAAGGAGATGGGCATGGCGATAGCGGATCACTTCCATAATTTCTCGACGAGAGGCTTCGGTAGACGGTGGAGATGGTCGAGTCTGGGGGCTTCACGACTTTCCTTCGCGCATGCTACTAGCCTGATTCAGACAGTCACCATGGAGGAGGTGAAGGCGACTATTTAGAGCTTGAATGCGGAGGGAGCTCCTGGTCCGGACGGGTTCCCTGTCTCTTTCTACAAGGACTTTTGGGATCTTGTGGCTTCAGAGGTTTTGGAGGTCATGAAGGAAGTGTGTCAGTATAATGCAGGTTTTGAGAAGCTGAATAACGCTGTGATCTTTTTCCTTCCTAAGCACGGGGCGGCTAAAAGAATTGAGGAATTTAGACCGATCGCGCTTTCTAATGCTTTGTATCTGATCGTGGCAAAGGTTTTTGCAATTTGGGCTTAGTAGAGTACTGGAGCACATTATCTCACCGCTCCAATCAACCTTTGTCCCTGGGCGGCAGATTGGTAACTGCTTGGTCATGGCTTCGGAGATCATTGCGGATTGGCAAAGATTGATTTTGCAAAAGCTTATGATACGCTGGACTGGCAATTTTTGTGGGAGGCTTTGCATAGGAGGGGTTTCCGGACCTTTGGATTTCTTGGAGGAAGCAATGTATAACCACTATCTCTTTGACAGTTCTTGTAAATGGCCGACCGGAGGGTGGTTTCTTCCAGCAACAGAGGGGAGTCAGGCAGGGTTGTCCGCTGGCTCCGTTATTATTTGCCATCGCCTTTGACGTGCTTGCTTGCTTTGTGGAGCAGATCCTGATTGGTGGAATCACTTGTGGATTTACGAAGGATGGATAACGACTATTCTTGAGGTGTTTGGTGAGAGATGTCGGGGCTAGTACAGAATCATGACACGTCTGCGTTGGTTCCTTTTGCATTTTCTGAAGAGGAGGGGCGCTTATGCAGCATCGAGCTGGGTAGGGAGTGTGGTGCGTTGCCTATTCGTTACTTACGCTTGCCACTGACGTCGGGCAAAATCAAGTTGGCAGACTGGTTACCGATTGTTGAGAAGTTGGAGAATAAGCTTTCAGGTCGAAAGTCATTGATTCTATCAAAGGGGGGTTGCCTTGTCCTGTTAAAGGTGGTCCTCTCTGTGATTCCTATCTTCTTCATGTCTACCCGCATCTTGCCCACCGAGATTCGAAAGCGACTTGAGAGGCTGATGAGGAGATTTCTGTGGGGTAAGAGTGGCTAGGAGGTGAGTGGGATGCACAGTGGATTGGGATACTATCACTCTTCCCATGGCAGAGAGTGGCCTTGGTGTCAGACGTATTGAAGCAATGAATGAGGCCTTGTTATTGAAGTGGGTCAGCAGACTTTGGGGGAATGGCGAGGATTTATGTTCTACTCTAGTGTGCAGGATCTACACCTTCACTTGCTCATCCCTGACGAGAGTACCTCGTGGTGCTCGATCTTCACCTTTCTGGAAGGGCATTCATATTGTGCTACCTCGGTTTCATGAGCTCTTTCGGCCTGTTATGGGTAATGACGAGTGCTTTGCGTTTTGGACGGATGACTGGACAGGTGGTGGGTCGCTGGATGTACACTTTCCTCGGTTGTACACTTTGGCGGTTGACCGTGACACGTGTGTTGCTAACTGTTGGAGTGATGAAAACTGGATGCCCTTGTTCTGCACCAACTTTTCAGACCAGCGCTTGGAGGAGTTTCTTCTTAGGATTGACGCCTTACCAACTTTTGGGGGCCCTGCTGAAAATTGGGCCATTGGATTTGGAGGGGGGGCTCTTTTTCTGTCGGGAGGGCTTACGGGGCGATTTGCAGGCCGCCTCCCTCGCGGTCGGAGGATCTCATAAGGGATTGCAACTTCATCCGAGGTCTTCTCATCCCTGAGAGGATCGGTTTCTTCCTGTAGCTTTGTAGGCAGAAAAGACTGATGACGCGCGATCATTGTGCCAGATTCTTTGGGACAATCTCTAACAAATGCCCTCTTTGCGAGATTGAGATTGAATTTATGGAGCATCTTTTCTTCCTTTGCTCGTGTACGGTGGATTTGTGGGAGGACGTCAGCCTGGCCTGGGTTAGTGCGAGGAGCTTTGATTCTTTTTGGGTCTCTGTACGGACGGCCAAGCAGTGTTTAAGGAGGGAGCTGCTTTGCCCGATGGCGATGTTGTGGTCTATATGGTTGGCTAGGAATGCCCTGCTATTCTCGGGTCAGAGGTTTTACCGTGAGAATGTTTGTATCCAGGCGAGGGGTCTTGTTGAGGAGTGGCTTGTAGTGTGATTGAGGTTGTTGTAATTATCTAATTTCTAAATATAATCTTGGGGAGAACACCATTACGTGTTCCCCTCTTTTTTGGATAAAAAAACTAATCAAAGTCATAAATTAGAATTGCTCTAATAACATGTGGAAATATAAAATAGAATGTGTAACATCAAAGAACAAGAATGAACAAACAAGGTTGATGTGGTTTGTAAAGAACCTAAAGGATTGTCCTACTCTAAGCTAGAAGGGAACCTATGGGTTTAAATCTTCATTATAATCTTCTCAAGGGATTTAAGAGGAATAAGGCTCTTGATATGGCCCCATTAACACAATCAAGTCTCTCGACTAAATGATGTGGGACTAAGCACGAGAGTAATGTGCTTGGATCTTGGCTAGTCACCCATCTAAATATAGCGTTAACGATGTGCAAGGAGAGCCTTCAAGATTTATTATGTGCTTGGCAGCATGATAATCCAAGAGGGTATCCTTGACGGTCACAAGCGTGACTATTGAGCCGCAAACACATTATAATAGTTACCCAATGGAAGGAGTGGAGCAAGTGAAAGGAAAGGTCCAAGGTGGAGACCCAAAAGAAACATCCATGTGCCATTTATGCAACCTATCCTTCCTAAAGTGTATGTCGATAATACATTTCCTCTTCTGTATTTATTACATTTAATAGTAGCATGTTTTCAAATAGTTGGTTCAACCAAAGCTTCTAGTGAACCCAAACTTACCTGATCAGATTAAAGTAATTCAAAATATCCCCCCACATAATTCCTGATCAGATTCTAGTGATACTAAAATTTCCCTTGTAACGTGATGCAAAAGAACAAGTCTGGTTTTAGAAGCATTTGGAAGTACATAGTTATTGTAAATCCATCACAGCATGAAGTATAAAGCAAAAGGGGAGAGAATTACCAAATGCAATTTCTGCTTCTCACAATTCTGGACATCCTTCATAAGATTTGCTAGATCACGGCGACAGTATTCAGGGAGCAGAAGTATAGATTCCATTTCAATAACCTGAAGAATTGCAATCTTTAGAATGTCTAATTCGAGTGCCAGAAGCAAGGAAGCATAACACAAGGAAAACTAGTTGCCTGTCTAGAGCAGTGATTAAATTCAAGTGTGATCTCCCCACAAAGCTGTTGGTATGCTACCTCTGCTCCACCAGCCATGTATTCATTGAAACCTCTAAAAATAACGGAAAAACTATTTAGTGATGCCTTTGTTACATGAAAGGTTAGAATCTAACATTTTAAAACAATAAGTGCACGGTATTGCTATGAAATAACATGCCCGATTTGAAAGTATGTTCAAAAAGAATCAGCTCCGCTATGGAATCAAGCAGATTTAAGTTAACTAAAAGCAATCAATTCACAACAACAGCAGCAGCAGCAAAGCCTTCTCCTGTGTTCAGTAGTGTCGACTATATGGATTCTTTGTCTCCATTCAGATTTATTTTGCGTTATTCTCGGACTTAGATTCGAATAACTAAGATCCCTTCGGATAGACTCCTTCCAACACTTCTTGTATCTTCATCGCCATCTCTTAGCTAGCTCGACAACCCAAATCTCGCATCTTCTAACGGGTGCATCAGTCGACCTCCTTTGCAAATAGTCAAACCACCTTAAGCAACCCTCTCTCATTTTATCCTCTATCGGAGCTACACCAACATTCCTTCTGATCATATCATTCCGAATCCAATCTTTACATGTATGACCTCACATCCATTGTAGCATTTTCATTTATGATAATGGTGTTCTCTGCACATGTTTATGGCTTACAGGCCAACATTCAGATAGAGCATAGCATGTGCTAGGTCTCACGGTTGCTTTGTAATACTTTTTTTTATTTTAAAAAGAATTTTCTTATCACGTAGAACAGTAGAGGCTCCTCTCCACTTTAGCTAATTTGCATTTATTCTATGATTAACATCGCTATCAATTTCCCTATCATGTTGCAAAACAGATCTCAAGTATCTAAAAGAATCCTTCTTCCGAATGTTCTTTTTTCCAATCTTTACCCCAATTGCTTTACCATTACTTCCATCATATGCGCATGCATATATTCAGCCTTATACGAAATCCTTTAGTCTTTAAGGCATCTCTTTAAACCTTAAGCTTGTCATTTACTCCATCTCTAGTATCATAAACCAACACAATATCACCGAGAAACAACATACATCAAGGTATCTCATCCAAAATGTGACTAAGTTGAACATTGATGTAGATCGACGTTGTTGTCAAAATAGTCGATCTTTCTATACGGGATCCTTAGACAAGATGAAACCCTATCATACATATCATTTATAAGATTAGTGTACAAGACAGGTACTTGTCTCTTCTCCAAAACTCTCCACAAGATCTAACATGGAACTAAATCATAAGCCTTCTCCAAAACAAAAAAAAATCATACGAAGGTTCTTCCTTTTTGCTCTAGAAATCTCTGTTGTTCTCCTCAACATGTGGATAGCTTCAATAGTTGAGCGGCCTAGCATGAATCCGAATTGATTTTCTGTTACTTCGGAAACTTGCCTCAACCTTCTTTCATTCAAACGTTCCCAAATTTTCATAGTATGACTCATCAGTTTTGTACCTCCATAAGCTGAACAATTTTGATTGTCTCCATTATTCTTGTAATGAGGCACCCGGATGTTTTTCCTCCATTCTTCGGGCATTTCCCAGCTTCGTCAAATAACATTAAATAATTTTTTGAGCCAAGTCAAGCCACGTTCACCTAGAACTCGCCATACTTCTATAGGAATGTCGTTAGGTTCTACACATTTCCCAGGCTGCATAACCTTCAAAACCTCCTATACTTCTTCCTTTTGTATCCATCTATAGCTTGTACAAATTCAAGCAACTTTCACTACTAGATAAATCTCCCAAAATAATCTCTTTATCCTCGTGCCCAACTAAAAGCAATCGTTTAAACTGAAAATTTTTAAGGTAAAGTGGTCCAAGCCCATTATTACTCAAAATAGATAATTGTGGATCCCTTGCACAATACTACGAAAATCCACAAATACCCAAAATAGCATATAAACCATAAATGAAATTTTTAGATGATAAACAATCATAACTATAAACAATAATAACTAATCCACCAAATACCCAAATTAGCATATAAACCATAAACGAATTAGATGATAAACAATCATAACTATAAACAATCAGATCTACATTTCTAAATAATATTCATAATTTAGATGTATTATAGAATATAATCATGCTTCACCAAGTATAATATATGTCTTGCATGCACTTGTGTGAAATGAAGGAAGGTATACGCTTTTGGCCCCGCAAGCGAAAGGCACTGTGTGCATAAATCACCGAACAGAGGCCGAAACCTAAGGCAAAAGGGAGAAGTAGAAGAACACTGACTTACGGAAAGATAGCGATAGAGGTAGCAGGGTTCAAGTTATATAGTTTCTAAACTGGTTTTTAGCCTAAAACGAATGTTATAGCAAAAATAATAATTGTCTAATATAATAATAATCAAAATAATAATTATTAAAGTGGAAACCCCACCGGGTAAAAACCATGATCCAAGTCCTCTGACTTAGGATTTCTGATTGACCAAGTCAATCTACTAATCCACTATTTTACTATATTATCCTGCGGATAACTTGATCGCTTACAAGTGCTTTGGATAACATACCAAAGGCTTTCTACAACTTGGATTAAACACCAAAAACTTTCCACAACTTGGAGAATGCACCAAGTTCTTTGCATGCCTTGGATCATACACCAAGTGTGGCAATATAACAACAACAGAAGTAAAGAGGTTATAACAATTTATAAATGTTAGAAATATGCAACGTGGAAGCACAATCAAAGAAAAGAATAATAGCAAGAAAAACACCGGGATTTTTAAGTGGAACCCTACTCCCTAATGAGCGGGATGAAATCAGGAGAGAAGACCTCAAAGGGTCGTATGTTGTATTCAACTTTCTCATCTGATATAGGAGGATTGGAGCTTCTTATATAGACTCCACAGACCCTCCAAGTCCCACCACCAGTAGATATGGGACTAAACACTGGATGTGGTAACATATGACGCATATACTCCAACACTCCCCCTCAAGCTGGAGCATCCAATGCTCAGCTTGGACATATAAAAAGAAAACTCACAATACAAGACACTATAAACAATATTAACTCAATGCAAACATAAATGTCGATTGGTGTCGAGGACGTTGCTTCTCATGTCGTGCAGGTGAGGAGGAACAAATAAACTAGAATGTGAGTCGAACTGGGCCTCCACGTCGGAGAACACGTGATATGTAGTGCGCCTGTGATGAATCTCTTATTTATAATTACTATACTCCTTTATTATCCTCAAAGCATAATCACCTTAACCTAAATCTTCGTTAAGTGTGTATTCTTAACAATTAACCATCATTCTGTAAATAACACTAATTATTGTATAAACATTAACCCCCTTATTTTCTTGATTTTTACTTCCTATTAAAAACTCCAAAAATATTTTGAGCTTTAAAAGAAATTAAAAATACATAAAAATATCAAAATAATTACGCCTTGTTTGACTTTGTGGTCAATATGAAACTTGTATATCTTGTTAAGATCTTATCAAGATCTACAAATTTCATGTTTTAACTTTTTAATAATTCAACCTCCTTTTATTTATTTTCTAATTTCCTTTATTTGTCTTATTTGTGAATAATCTGATTGGGTCATGTGGCGCCTACATGGCTGCTCTTCCTTTGTGCCATCCGGCTGCCTTCCAGTTGTCTGATCACCTTCACCTGCCTTCATCCAGATCGCATATCTCCTCCTCCTTGGTCGTTCATCTCACTTCCCCTACACTCATATGAGCCACACGCTTCCGCCTATATCGCATCCATTGGATGACCCCTCATCCAATGGCTCTGCTCCCTCCACGTCACCCTTTTTCCCCTAGCCGTAGGATGAAGCCACTGACCCCATCGCATCTGTTCGTTCTCGCTCCGCTCTCAACACTTAGATCAAATCTACTGATCTGATCTGAGCGTCCACTCGCGCCTCTCTCCTGATCGTTGGATCTCACGATCCAACAGTCATTGCTCATCTTCCACCTTCGTATACCCTTCACTGGACATTACGCCTTAACGCCACCCTCGCCCCTTCCTATTTTGGCCACCACCTCGGCCACTCACCCCCCAATCTAACTGCCCTCCCACGTATCCCTAGTTGCAGCCACTTTCGTGCAACCAATAATGGTCGCAAATCACGCCTCCCTCATCTCCACCCAGCCATCACAAATCCCCTCGTCCCCTTCCATAACCAGCCAGGACTTCTCCTATTTAATGACACCTCCGCCTCCAGTTATCCTCATCCACCATTACACATGCCTCCACCTAGTTCCTCTCCCCCTCCTGTGACAGAGGAGGGGCGGATAGATGAACAACGACGGTTGGCGTGCCTGGGTGTTGACACATGGCTCCGGCCATGTCGCAGCCCCTCCTGGAGGTTGTTCGAGCTTCGAGGAACGACTGTCCTCGTTGAGTGAAGACTGGAGGTTCAAATGGAACCTCAGCCCAGGTCTCCTCCTCTGTCAATTCCCTCTCCGATCAGGTAACTCTTTATCTCTTCTTTTTCTTTGATTTCATTTATTTTCCCCCGCACACACATGCACCCTCTCCGATCATCAACCATCCCATAAGCTTCGTCATACTCACTTGATCTTCGACGACCACCACGGTCATCACCCTCCTTCCTTCGCAACCCCGTCGACTTCAGGCTATCTCCTCTCCCGGAGGCGGAGGAGATCTCATCTCGGGCACTTGCTTCTCCGCCTTGACGCCCTCCATTTCATTCCCCCACGCTTCGACTATCTTCGACTAACATTTTCCAGGTACCCTCCTCAAATGCCAGACTTCGGGCGAAGCTCGATTCTAGAGCTCCGCCTCTGGCGAGGCTCCTTCGACGGCCATCGCCAGCACCCCCTACGCCTTCTCCATGCTCAGGACTTCATCGCCAGCTTTTCCTCTCGTCGTCCGAACCTTCAACGTCCGCTGGGCAGCACGGAGCAGCTCTAGACATCTCGATGGATCTCCGTTTGCGCCACCACCACCACTCTCGCGGCGAAGGATGAGTGTCCCTCCAGCATCCATCCAACGGCTAGGAAGCCGCCACGTTGCTTCTGCCGAAGGACGAGGCTCGGTGGAACCGAACCTCCGTCCGAAGTACCTCAAGCTGCCACGTGGCCCGAGGCACCTGCAACGATATCTGAACTGCTAGCCAAGCCTCGCCCGCCTCCCGAGTCAGGGCCGCCCGCAGTGTGTGTGCTGGGTAAATTGCATCCATGCCCTCAGATCTTTTAATAATTGCAGACAGGTCCAGCCCACGCATGCGTGCCTCACATATCGCATCGAGCAAACTGCAGAGGAGCCCTGCTAACTTTATAAAATTACATCCAAGCCCATGTGAAGGGCCTATTGCATATTTATCCTTTTTATTGCATTTATGCCTCATATTTTTATAGCATTTATGCAATTACATCAATATTAAATCACTTGAGCATTGAACTCCAAATTAGATGATTTCAGTTTCATTGTATTGTAAATTTTATTCTCTTCACTATGGCATATTTTGTTCACTGATTTGATAACTAGTTTAAGAGGCCCAATTTCGGATATTTTATGTGTCATTTGCTCCTCATCTTCAATGTCATTCTTAGAACTTTAATATATATGTATACTCAAATAACACTGAAATTAATGCTCTTTATTTAAGCTCAATGATTGACTTATTTTTAGGGCATATTTGTATACACATCCCCATCTCATCATGCGTCATTCTATATTGCTAAAAAATCAAATAAAAACAGCATACTTCTCATCCACTACATGCATGTCTTTGCATGACTTTCATGTGCGTTGTTGTCTGCATTTTGTTTACATTATTCTTTGATGTATTCTATATCTGCATGATAAAGACCTATATCAATGAATTCAATCGCTCCAATTTAATCTTTAATTTCTGATAAATGGGTGAGGATGCTTGTGTTCCTATGCTTGACCTTGGTAGACTTGCCAAGTAAAAATTCTCCACAACATTCAAAGATTGTAGCTTTTGACGAACTAATTATTTTCAAAAATATAGGTCTTCTAGTTGCATCATTTTGTGTTGATTAACTTTCTTGAAATTTTCTGACATTTTTCTTTCGTGGCAAGGCCCATGGAGATGGAGGACGCTCTATCAACATGGAGGCATGGATGGGAGCTCCCGCTGTGAGGATCCGCAGAAGAAATTCAGGAGAAATAAGGAGATTAATGGACATTTTATTCATGCATTTGTTTGGTAAAAAAAAGTGTAACATTTGCATTTCCAGCGGTCCTCGTTCGAGGACTCGCGTGTGTAAGCATGAATATGAACATAGCATGTGGTGTGTGGAGTCATTTACCCCAACCTGGGTGAGGCTTTGCTTGAGTGTCAACCTAGGATTAGGCACGCGGTTCTCTGGGCTCATTTTATTTTTCATACTTTATGTGTCATTCTGTAGGTAAGGCATACATAATTCACGAGACGTAAATACATCGCTCCACTTGGTCAAATTAATTGAATTCTTTCCCGTTAATAGAAGCATGTTTAGGATGCGGTTTTTATCGACTTGCATGCATTTAGGGATAAATTCAAATTCAGTCTTGCATATGCATGGAAAATGCTGGAGGCATTGTAAGTTCTTATCTCAAGCGTGCATCATGGTTTTATCGTGTGCAGCAGATGTTCTCGATCTCTCTCTCTCTCTTGATTTACAACATAAGATCTTAATGGAATCGGGACCGGTCATTAGACGATGCTTACTTGACATATATTCACATTAATACGGTGGTAACCTCAGGTTAAAATTAAGTCTGTAAAGTATGTAATGCAAGTCGATAAAAATAAATGGAATAAAATAAACCTTGGCTTATGCGAGAACAACACTCGCATTGTACGCAGCTCTTGATTGATTGTTGAGAGGTGAGGACGTATCCCTAGGATAGTGTCCAAAACCTATCTTTAAACATGCATAATGGACTTCAATTCTGGATGACCACCAATAAAATGGACAAGATAAATGACCAACATGTGTCGGTCTTTACGTGTGAGGTGGTGAATCAAGGGTATTGCTTGAATAATTGATCCTTGGATGCCTATTCTCCTCAACCCTAGATCCACCCCCCATCTCCACAGATCCGATCATCTCCGTAAATCCACTCCCCCTCTAACCCTAACTAACCGTTGGTTCCCCATCCTTAATTCTACATCCAAATATTTAGGCTACTCTTCAGCCTAAGTATGAGGGGAACCATATACAACAACTGATTATTCACCATAGGTCCATCCATCCTTATTGAATATCCAATACTTAAGCTATTCTCAGCCTAAGTAGGGGGGACTCGAGACAAGACCATCCTTCCCTCTTCTTGTTCTTATATTTAGGTTATTTTAACCTAAGTATAGGGCGAGCATCTGAGTCAGTTATGTTATATCACCTTCACTTGTGCTATGAGGACATCACAAAAGTTAAGTATAGGAGGGTAATCGTATATATATTTTAGCCATAGCTCATATTTTTAAGAATTTGAAACTTTTGGGGGCTATGGTATAAGTATTTTTGAACTGATTTTCGTAAAAAATGTTTGTAAAATGCTTTGAAAAAAAATCCTAATGACATTGTTTTGAAAAATATTTGACAATGACTTGTAAAATGGGGATTTGACTTGTTTGCAAAATCATTTGAAAAATGTTGTGAAAATATATATATTACGTGGAACGGTTTGGAAAATGTTTTCAAAAATCTTTTCAAAATTGAGGGACTAACTTTGTTTTGTAAATACAATTAACCTTATTTGAAAAAATCTATAAAAACTGAAAAATTAAAATCTTATCTTTAGCAGCGATTCTGACTACTAAGCTTAAAAATGAGTAGCTACTTTTCGGTGAGAGAACTACGGTCTCCCTTAGCAGAGTGGGCAGTTAAAAGACAACGCATATGGCACTGTCTTGAAGTAACACAGGTAGTTGTTTAACAGTCCGTACTTACACTTATATTGGCTGGAAGTATATGCAATTATTCATATGAGCTTGGACCAGTCATTATTTCTCTTAAAAAAGAAAAAAGAAAGAAAGAAAATTCCATAAAATCAGGTAACTCTATCTCTTCTTTTTCTTGACTTCTTGTATTTTCCCCCATGCACACACACACCATCTCCGATCACCAACCATCACATAAGCTTCGCCGCACTCACCAGATCTTCTCCGACCACTACGATCATCACCCTCCTTCCTCCGCAACCCCGTTGACTCCAGGCTATCTCCTCTGCCTTCGGCAGAGGAGATCTCATCTCGGGTACTCGCTCCTCTGCCCCGACCCCCTCCATTTCATTCCCCCCCCCCCCATGCTTTGTCTATCTTCAACTAACATTTTACAGGTACCCTCTTCAAATGTCGGACTTCGGCAAAGCTCAGTTCTAGAGCTCCGCCTCCAGTGATGCTCCTTCGACGATTGTCTTCAGCACCCCATGTGCCTTCTCTATGCTCGGGACTTCATCGATGGCTGCTCCTCTCGTCGCCCGGACCTTCAGCGACCACTGGGCAGCATGGAGGAGCTCCAGACATCTCGTCAGAGCTCCATTTGTGCCACCACTCTCGTGGCAGAGGACGAACACCAGATGTTACAGGCCTCGTTGGATGGCGCCCCTCCGATGTTCATCCAACGGCTGGGAAGCTGCCACGTTGCTTCCGCTAAAGGACGAGGCTCGATGGGACCGAACCTTTGCCTGAAGTACCTCAGGCCGCCACGTGGCCCGAGGCACTTGCGACGACACCTGAACCACCAGTCAAGCCTCGCCTGCTCTTCTCGAGCCTGGCCCGTGCATGTACGGGATGGGTAAATTGCATCCAAGCCCTCAGACCTTTCAATGATTGCATACAGGGTCAGCCTAGACGCACATGCTTCATGTGACGAGCTCGAGAAAATTACAGAGGAACCTCGTTGGCTTTATAAAATTACATCCATGCCCCTGTGAAGGACCTATTTGCATATGTATCCTTTTTATTGCATTTATGCCCCATATTTTTATTGCATTTATGCCCTTGCACTCATTATTGAATATCTTGAGCATATGAACTCCAAATAAATGATCATTGGATTGCAAATTTTATTCTCTTAATTATGATATTTTTTATGTGATTTGACACTTAATTCAAGAGGCTCAATTTTGGATATTTTATGTGTCATTTGCTCCTCATCTTCAATGACATTCTTAGAACTTTGATGTATCAGTATGCCCAAATAACACTGAAATTAATGCTTTTTATTTATGCTCAATGATTGACTTATTTTTAGGGCTATTTATATATGCATCCTCATCCCATCCTGCACATTTCTATGTTGCTCGAACAACAACAACAACAAAGTCTTTTCCCACAATTAATTAGGGTCGACGACATGGATTCTTCGCCTCCATTCAGATCTATCTTGGATCAATCCCGGGCTTATATCCACAAAACTAAGATCCCTTCAAATAGTCTCTTTCCAACACTTCTTGGGTCGTCCTCGCCCTCTCTTAGCTGGTTCAACATCCCAACACTCGCATCTCCTAACTGGTGCATCAGTTGATCTTCTTTGCAAATGACCAAACCATCTTAAGCGGTTTTCACGCATCTTATCCGCGATCGGAGCTACACCAACTTTCTTTCTGATTGCATCATTCCGAATCCGATCTTTGCGTGTGTGTATCCACACATCCACCTTAGCATTTTCATTTCTGCTATAGCCATTCTCTACACATGTATATGCTAAAAAATCAAATAAAAATAGCATACTTCTCATCCACCGCATGTCTGTCTTTGCATGAGTTTCATGTGCATTATTGTCTGCATTTTGTTTACATTATTATGTGATGTAAGACCTATATCAATGAAATTAATCGCTCCAATTTAATCTTTAATTTCCGATAAATAGACTAGGAGGCTCGTGTCCCTGTGTTCGATTTTGATAGACTTGCCAAGTAAAAATTCTCTACAACACTCAAAGATCGTGATTTTTGATGAATTGAAATGTCTTCTATACTACAATTATCGATTATTATAGAGATGAATTTTCGGTTCATCGGCCTATCAGAGTCATTGAAACTGAATGACCTCGTCGGAGTACTCTGGCCCGTCACATGTAGAAAATTGAACCATGTGGATAACTACTCTATCTCTAAAGGGTCGAACTGAAAAAAGTCGTGGAGACATCCTCGTCGGAGTCCACGGTCGATGGAGAATGGAGTCTGAAATGTCTCCTCATCGGAGAACTGGGTCTCCTATACTGGCTCAAAGAATGGGATCTCAACTCTGGAGTCCCTATGAAACCACATGAAAACCCCAACCCACATGACATAGAGAATGAGATCTCTACTCTGGAGTCACCATGGATTACATGAAAACTCTATGACCAAACAAAACAAAGATGGTGACCACACAACTGATGGCAAACATATGCACATCAACATGAAGACTTGGAACCAATCTGAATATCGAGTCTAAAATATGAACTGTAGAGTCTGAAATATGGTTGGCCTGGAATATATAGAATCCGATATCTGAATCCGACCTAACTCTACACAATACTCCTCTTTTCTCAAATACTTGTCGGAAAACAATGACATTAAGTCGTTGACAAACTTGGGAGAAGACAAGAAGAGATGGGGAGAAATAAAAAATCACATAAGGCGGTCTCATTTTTTTCTCGACTTTTCTTTTGAAAAAATTAAATCATTTTTTCCATACAGATTCTTTTTTTACGATCCCTTTTTTTTATTTTTTTAAGCCGTTCAACATTTTTTCAACTCTTCACTTATTTTTCTTTTTTCCAAAATAGTCCACCTCTTTTTTCTCAAAAAGGCCACCATTTTTTTCCGAACACGGCTCAAAAAGCCCAAAAATCTCAGCCCAATTGGGATTACAAAACTATGCCCCTTTTTTCTGAGTTGCAGCAGCTAGCCCCCTTTTTTATTTAGGGTTCCCTGAGAAGGGAACCCCTTCCACGATAAGAGCAGCCCCACGATAGGGCTTCTTCTCTTGCGTCATTGTCAAAAGGAGGGAGAAGAAGAAGTAGCTCGAAGAACGGAGTCATCGGCGTCACCGTTGTTGAGAGAATAAAGGGCTCGCGGTGAGAGATCGTCGCTAGGACTTGGCACTGGAAAAGGGGAAGTTGCGGTGGGAGCGTGTGTCGCAAGCTGGAGGTTGCGTCGCGGGAGAGGTTGCGCTGCCAGGATGATGATGGAGGGGGCTTCATCTCGTGATGCCACTAGAGCTTGCCTCCTGGAAGATGAGCAGCATAGCCGCCTGAGAGGAGGAGCGGCACCGCAGCCGCCTGAAGGATGGAAGGCGTGGTTGCCATGGTATCGTCGTCGCCTGGGCCGCTAGCACTCATCGATGCCGATGGGTTGAACAACAGGCACACACCAATGCGAGAAAAGCAAGGAGAGGAGAAATCGCCTTGAGCCTAAGGACTACAAAGAGGAAGGCGAAGGGGCGTCATCGTCGCCAAGGGGGAAGACTGTGCCTTGGCGGCACCGAATGGAGCTACTGCTTGAAGGTGTGGGCGACGCCTGGAGCAGGGTTCATGGAAAGGAACCCATCACCTTGAGGAGATGAAGGATGGTGTTGCCTTGCAAGGTGCAAGCAAACTCACAAGAATAGGAACAATAATAGATATGCATAAATCGATCTTCCAGATCTTTATGACGACAGAAAATTAGAGTTTCGTAAGAAAAAAACCCTAGAATTTTACTTGAACCGAACGATCTTGAACATGACAGATTTTCAAAAAATATATGAATAAACAATCTTCAAGAATGAACAATCGAATCTCGGACATAAATAAAGAACATAAAAATCATCATCGAGAATCGAACCCGCTCTGATACTATGTTGGAAACATGAAATGTGGAAGCATAATCAGAGAAAAAGAATAATAACAAGAAAAACACTGGGAGTTTTACGTGGAACCTTACTTTCTAAGAAGCGGGATGAAACTAAGGGAGAAGGCCTCAAAGGATTGTATGTTGTATTCAACTTTCTCATCTGATACAGGCGGTCTGGGGCTTCTTATATAGCCTCCACAGACCCTTCAAGCCCCACCATTGGTAGATGTGGGACTAAACAATGGATGTGGTAATTGGACCCTGGAGGGATCTAATTACCCATCTACCACATATGACGCATGTACTCCAACAATAAAGCTTCACATAAAATGTGGAAAGAGCGTTTTTTTTCCTTTTTTTGAGCATTTTCTTGATGGTTTTAATGATTTACTTTGTAGTTTAAAAAGCTTATAAATATCTGCTTGTTTCGAACAATGGTTATACAAGATGAAGGCGTAAATCTGATGTTTCTTTCATATCCATAACTTCATATTTACCATTAATTATGTCCAAGTGATTACCACAAATATCAAAAAATATCAACGCAAATAAAGAATTACTGTTATGACTCTGATGACCTGGATAACTAGAACGGTGATACTTCCCAAGCTGGCAAGCATCGCACTGAAAGGTAGATCGAGACAGAATCTGAGGGAGGACTCTACACAGCTTCTATAAAGGAAGGTGACCAAGCTGAAGATGTCACATGTAGATAGAGACTGGCCCGATGGGAATGGAAGAAGCATCAGCATACGCGGACTACACCAGTCTGTAGAGATCCTTTTGCTCACAACCACATCCAATCACCCTACCCATGAGTATATCCTAAACACAAGAGAAGAAATGTCAAATATGGTACAACAATGAAATCCTTAGTGAGTTGACTAGTAGATAGTAAATTCATTAAAAAATCAGGAACATGAATTAGTAAGTGCATGTATTGTGTCAATCAAATCTCTACATGTCCTCTAATGGAAGAATATGTCTCATCAGTAATAACAACTGATTTGCCATGATAAACTGATCTGTAGGAAGTGAACTGAGCATTGCCTCCACATAGGCGATGAGAGATACCCGCATCCATGATCCACTCAGAGATGTTTGCCATATAACAGCTAGTAAGGGCATAAGCTCTACCAGAAGTATTGCCAGATGCTGAGGCAATAAAGTCTGACAAGTCAATGGAGCACTAAAGGGTCTAGGAGCGGGAGGCATGATCTCCCTCAGATGGGAGACAAACTTATTGAGCCTCTGGACAGTAGAAGTTACAGGAGCAGCAAGAGTCTCAACTTACACTACGGCATGGGTAGAGGCTGGAAAACCATGCTTCGAATAGCATTTACCCTTGGAGAGACCAAAACGGTGCCAATAAGTATGTGGTTGGCGTGGACGAGCACCTCCCCTACCATGAGCACATCATCCTCTGAACTAAGAAGATCATCCTTTATCACGAGATCTGTGCATAGCCGAGGGGGACTGAGTGGAGACCAAATTGTAATCCTATTAAGTTTGCAGTATGTTTCTTTTATGGGATGTATGGTAGCATTCGCAAGTAACTGAGATCGGTAGGGCACCGTACTCGAGATCAAGAGCTGTCAATAAGACACCAATCATGGTAGCATTCATGTACACTTTTTGTTGCTTAGCATATGATGCCAGAGGCATGAAGTTGTGTAGCTTCTCAAACATGACCCTAAGAGACGTATATAAGGTATGAAGAGGACACTTGTTCTGCTTGACTGTGGCGATGTCATGTTGGAGATGTAGTATCTTCGTTGCATTCCCGCCATAAGAGTAAGTGGCGACAAGGATATCCCACATCAACTTGGCAGTGGGCACACAGAGGATGGGTTCTAATCTAATACCATGTAAAAAGAGAGCGGTTTTTCTATTAGAAATGGTATTCTAGGACTCCTTATATAGAAAGAGGCTTAGATTATAATTACATAAAAGAATCATCGTTAAAAGAAATGACAAGAACACCCTCCAAGGAGTGTATAACTCATATCTCTCAATTATAAAAGAAGAAAGGTAGCCAACAACCTCTTCCTCATTCCTAGAAAGCACACAATTCACATAAATGTATATGCCTCACCTACTTCCATGAACAATTGTCGCTAACCTCGTCTAACACAACCACATATAGAAACTTTGAAACACAATTTCGCTTTCCATATAGATAGGCAGTCCATAGCATGTGCAGTGAAACAAATTTATAGTATGCAGCATCATAAGCTTCTACAATATTGCAACTCCCATCAAACCACTTCCAGTTGTTCGGTCTGCACATATCAAATCCGATACTACCCAAGCAATGCAATCTAAAAGAACCCCTCAAGCAATTGTTCTAAGAGAGGGAACGAAAGAGTTTCCCCAAAAGTTGAGAATTTAGTTTGTTGAACCAGAAGTTTTTATAAGACATTTTCTATCAAAATGATACATGCTATCATCCCTCCACTCAATTCCAATTTTTCCTCGTCTGTCCTTACAACCACTCTTTTCCTCCTTCAAAATGATATTCATTTTATCCTCCCTTCATCCTTTCTTATCTTGCATGACCATCGGTTTTTTTCTCGACACGTCTGATAAGAGAAATTACATGTAAATGTGAATTTTAATTCAGACAAACACATGTTAGAGGAAAATCCATGAGTATTGCACTAAAAAACATAATTTGCCATATATGGTTACTTTTTTATCTATCGTCCGTAAGCCACCTCTTCAAGAGATCTTTTGGGTTTCTTAAAAGCGACAACAGGGGAAGCCGCCTCTCTTCAAGAGGCTGCTTCCTTCGGGTTTCCTTCTAAACCACACCTGCAGCAACATGGGAAACCTAAAACCGAAAGAGATGCCTTACCTATGGTACATGACCAAGAAAATCATCACCATATTATAGCGAATTATGATTTATAAATGCAGTACACGCAGAATTTCCTCTCACATATTTAACTATTAGTATCGGAGTATTTAACTTGAAGGAGCATGAGGTGAATAGAAAGAAAAACTATATCACCGCCTTATCAAAACCTTTTCGAGACTTGAATAAATCTGGATGTTGAATGATCAAAAGGATATTTACATAGATGTTCAAATTAAAGTCGGGCCTCACTGCTCAGCAAAGACAACATTTGAACTAAAAGTACAACCTTTACTCACTTTTTCGTCCTCTAAAATTAAAAAATGATTCCATGAAAACAAATTTACGTCAGGCAGAACATCATCTCCCCCACACTAATCCTCAACAAAAACCCACTCCAAAAAAATGAATCTTTGAATCCGCGATTCCCTAAGGATGGAAGAGCACGAGATGGGTCTGAACATACCGGTGCAAAGACGGACAGATCGAAAGAGAGACAGATATCAATAGTACCTCCGCAGCTTGGCGTAAGCCTCCGCTCTTCTTTGCTGAATCAGAAGGAACCTCCGGAGCAAAACTACGACTTTGGATGGTATGGAGATTGTCTCGATTTCCATGGGATCCTCTTCTTCTTCGCCGTCTTCATCTCCTACTCGCGCGGCGTCTTCTACTTCCTCGTCGACGTTCATCCCCGTTCCTAGTTGCCCTGAAGTGTTTTGTTGAGTTTCCGAGCGCAGCATTTACTCGCGGATCTTCAAACTACCCTTTTTTTTAGGTGCGAGGTACCTAGAAAAGCATTGGATCGGGCCGAGCTAGATCAGCTCCCTCCTGTCTAAATCTCAACGGGTCCGAGTTCAAAATTAAAATGGATTGAGCTTAGGTCTAGAACCATGTGAATTTTCGAGTCTAGCATCAGCCGAGATAGCCTCGAGCCCAACACGGTCGGAAACCTCGATATAATATAAAATGTCAAAAATTGATGAAGATAGACATGGTATATAACCTTAACTGTCAAATAATGATAAAAACGGGATAGTATGTCTCCAACAAGCAATCAGAGGGATTACAGGGTTCAGAGGGGATCAAAAAGTGAATGGAAGGGGTGGAGTTCATTTTATCGATAAACACAAGGGAGGTGCCTTTCGATCGAGATTGCATGCAACACGATGGGGGTTGGTGGAGTCCATGTGCATAGCGACATGGAGGAAGGTGTGGTGCACAAGATTGATGAAGGAATCGACGAGATTAGAAGCATGAAGGATGGCGTAGACAGTAGAGAAGTACAAGGGACAGAGATGTATATATCGATGCCCGTGAAGAGGGGGTGTTGACCGTGGGGTTAATAGACCCTGAAACGTGATAAGGTCACATAGGCCTGCTAAAAGACAAATATAAAAATAAAATAAAGAAATATAAAATAAATTAGTAAATGATTTATTTATTAACAATCAAATATGAAAATTGTTTGTCATTTTATAAACTATTTTATCGTAATTTTATTTATTTTTTACAACCTTATTTATTAGGTATTAATATTTACATGTTATTATACATGTATGTATACATAAATATTGTATATTTATATTTTATTTTATTATTTCTGCTTGATATTTACATAATTTATATATTTAAAACATTACTAAAAACATATTTAAATATTTTTATGGTATTTTATCATTATATATATATGTATAAATAAGTAGGTGTAGGTACATCATAGGTATATTATACATATGTATTGAACTTTATTATTTATTTTGGATGCCTTTTAAATATTTTTATTTGTATTCGTATTTTTAATATGTATTACATAATATATACAAAATTAAAAGGTACAAGAAGCTTAAAATGTAAAGAATAAAATAATTTGTTATATATACAGATGCCCAAGTACAATATTACCCCTAAAAGCCTGCTTTTGTATCTTATCTCCAATTTCATAGACCTTCATTTGATAGATAGTTAAATTTTAAATACAATAGAGGTGGGTTGGGTTCAATTTGAGTTCATATGGATAAGATGTTGATCAGTGAAGTTCTGTTTGTGACTTTTCAATTGAGTAAATCGGGTGTATTATGCGTGATTTATTTTTGCCAATATATTTATTGTTTTTTCTACATTACCATGTACAAGTTTTTATTGAGCACTTTATTATTTAAGGTGTGTATAATGACAAAGAAGATACTATAAAACTGGGTGTATTTACACAATACATTGTACTTAAATGAATTAGGGGTTCTTTGTATTTTCTATAGTATTTTGTCACATGTCCCTCTATTTTATTCATGATCAGCCTAGTAAACATTTAAACTTGGTCTCGGGATTTAGGGTCAGTCGGTATCAAGAATAATTCCTTTATTTTTCTCTTCTTTTCTTTATCCTTTTATTTTAGGTCTAATTATAGTATTAATATACTAATTACATATTAATGTTAGAAGTTAATTTATGGAAGTTAGTAGTATTTACAGGTATTTTTATGAGGGATTTAAAGCCAAAACAGAAGAATAAATAAACGACTATTCATCAATCTCTAATCATAGGATGTGTGCATATATCATGACAACATACGATATAGGTCTTGGTTATCTCCATCTCATTAAGTCAAATCTTTGACCTAACTTATCTGTCGCCTCCGAATCTCTATTCTTATGTAGAGGACCTGCATCAAGAGGTCAGTTAGATTTCAACCTTTAGATAAGGGTTTCCATCTCCTTCTTAGGCTAACAATCCTTTCCGATAATCATTTGATAGTGCTTGATGAGTCCTCAATCTAACTCTTTAGATATCATCCAAGCACTGGCCTCTATGATTCAGTCGCTGAGTCAATAGATGTGTGATTATTAAGACGGACATGGTACATAACCCTATGCTCTAGAAAATACCTATTAGAAGAATAAGTGATGGAAAAGAAAATAAAGAACTTGGAATGGTTATGATTCTTAAACTTATCTTCATAAAATCAAAGTTTGGAGCTTAGTCAGATCTTTAGATTGTTACTTTGTTGGAAACTGATTGTGAATGAGCTTTAAAACCTAACAACCTCAAGTTCCACAACCATTTGTTGAGTTTGCATCAATAGTCATATCAGAACAAGTCTTTTCATAAGCAAATTCTTATTACTATGAGTCTCACGTGTACAATGTATGTGAAATGTAGCTCCCCACATCTAAAGTGGCGAAGAAACATTCTTCCTCGGCAAGGTAATCCTATTTTCCAAATATAGCTACTCTTTCCTCGAGGAGCAAGGTATTTCTTTCAAAGTTCAAGTACAATCGACTTAAAGAAGAGGAGGTAGAGAAGAAGAATAGACTGTGACTAGTATAGCCACATATCCATTGGAGCTTAGCCAGTGTAGACAAGTCTCCAGCTACAGGCAACCTTGAAATCTTTGACTTTGAAGCATAAGCCTTACTTATTGATACATAACTCTGATAGGATTGATTTTTCAATGAATTCTTGCCCGTCTAACTTTTTAGGTGTCTTTATTTCATTCACATTTGTGCATGTATATATCCAACAATATTTACAAAAGGGATTTTTCTTCTTGATCTAAAAGACTATCCCCTTTTGAGGCTTTATTGCGTCCCACAACATCCTATCTTTAGACGTCCATGCCACTAGATCAGGTTGGGGTGCACTTCCTTCTATTGGGGCAGCACATTTTCCCCCACATGTGCTTCTCGAGCTAAAGAATTCTGTCATCACCACCTCATCTGAGTTGAGGTATTTGTAGATATTGTCCAAATTAGGCCACTGTCTTCAAGAGTCGTGCATGTCATGAAATATTATACTTTGACTAATCAAGATGACATGTGAACATAGCCTTGTGGAATCAAAGAATTAAGTCACATTGACAAGAAAAGTCTTAATTCCAGTTCTTATAAGGTTCATGTGAAATTAAGTGGATTAAGGTTTAAACCAAGCTTCAATCTTCATATTTTATTCCACATTAGTTCAATTATCAAAATCATTCTGAAAAATGTGAGTGCAATGCAAAGACCTTTTCTGATTTTAAACTTTTTGTGAAGTTTTGAAGAGTTTTGTAATTTTTATGTGTTTTCTTTTTTACTTCTATGTATTTTTAAAAAGGTTAGTGAATTGAATATATTTACAAGTATTAGCAAGGATTGTACACATTTACAAAGGGTTTTATATAGGCTTTATACAAGAGTTTATATGAATATTTTTTCAAAACAATTATGCACAGGGTTTTCAAAACTATTTGAAAATATTTTCGCAAAAAAAACAAAATTTTTGAAAACTGTTTGTAAATAATTTTATAAAGGATTTTTCAAATGATTTACAAATATTTTTTAAAAATATTTTTACAAACATTTACAAAATAATATCTTTCAAAGGTTTGAAAATATTTTACAAAGAATTTTCAAGGGTTTCAAAAAAATTTTGAAAACATTTCACAATCATTTTTCAAAATCATTTGCAAAATAGTTTCAAATAATTTTTACAAATATTTTTCAAATATTTTTACACATATTTACAGGAGTTTTCATTCCTTTTTATTTTTATACCCTTACCCAATGTATTATAGCTATGTTATTGAAAATACAAGAAAGTAAGAGTTATGGCCAACGTATATATACCATATATACGACCCCCCTGTACTTAGTTCAAACTATGTCCTCATAGTGTTCAAGGAGAAACAAAGGAAGACATAAGTCGTGCTATGTATAGAAGAATACTATAATATTATGACTTAATCAAAGAATAAGAAGACTATCGTTCTGAATATAGCAAACTATACACTAAGCGGGGATGATCGAGGATCAGAATATACAAAATCAATGACTTGTCTTATCTCCTCTTGTACTTAGGTAAAATGTCCATTCGTACGATAAAATATCAATGAGTTGAGATACAAGCAAGGGAACAATAAAGGAAAAATCAATGTGTTTGTCCCTCCTATACTCAGGATCTAGTCATCATAAGTATAACACCGATGAAAGGGGGAATGAATAACACAGAAGAATGAAAGCATGAAAGAATTGAAAAAGAACAATCAAGAGAAAATATTTTTGGCCAGGCCATTGTCTGAATCTTATGTTGATGCGAGAGATCATCTTGAAATACCACATTAATTGAATTGACAATGAATAAGAATGTATCATGCTTTAAATATGGCTTCAAGTATTGTTCATCGACTACAAACGAGTGTGTGTTAGATGACAACTCATATATGATGATGCTACCATTTCCACGCAAAGTCTTTACTAAGAATGACCCATACCACTTATTTTTTTAATTTAAACAGGAATATCTTCAACCTTGAATCAAATAACCACACCTTATGTCCATGCTCAAAAGTCTTTCGTCTAGTAAGCTTGTTGTGCCATCGTTTGACTTTCTCCTTGTACATCAGGATGTTATCGTGTGCATAATCTCTGAATTCTAGGAGTCTCTACAGATCGATCATCCAGTTCTGACCACTTTCTTGTGAATCCAAGTTGCGTATATTCACAGCTGAAAAGATATTTTTTGGGTTAATTCAATTGGTAGATGGCAAGGTTTTCAATAAACAAGGTGATAGGAAGACATGCCCAATGGAGTCTTCTAAGCGGTATGATAAGCCCATTGAACGGAATCAAGAAGTTGAGACCAGTTCTTCCCATCCGGTCGTACAAGTTCCTATAAAATAGTCTTGATCTCCCTATTTGAAAGCTCGACTAAGCCATTAGATTGTGGATGGTTAGGAGATATGACACAATGATCAACATTGTACTCCTTCACAAGTTTCTTGACTTCTCTACTAATGAAATGGCTTCCCCATTTAAAATTAAGATATTGGAAATACCAAATCATGAGATAATGTTGTCCTTGAGAAAGCAACAAACTGTACAACTATCTGCGGATCATGTAGGAATAGCCTCCACACAATGACTTACATAATCAATGATAAGCATGATGTATTCATATCCTCGACTGTTAGAAAATGGGCCCATAAAGTCAATACTCCAAGCATCAAATAAAGTAGAAATTTGGATGAACTTGAGTGGTATTGAATCTTTGGAATCGATGGTACCTCCCAAATTCTAAAAGTTAATGCAACCTTTCACTTTGGCATCCTTGAATAGTGTAGACCATCAAAGGGTGCATTGCAATACATCTGTTATTCTAGTTCTAGAATGGTGTCCTCCTACTTCGAACTTATGATAGTGCTAGAGGACACTAGTATATGCCTCATGAGGAATGCACCGATGATAAATGCAATTTGCACCTTTCCTGTAAGGTCCCACTGGTAGAAATGGACCGGACAAGAATTTTCTTCATTATTCACGTCCAATCTTTAGGAACTTTCTTAAAAATGAGATAGTTCACAATATCGACATACCGGTAGAGTGATGCGACACTTAGAATTGATTCATCGAGAAGGTCTTTGTGATTGGCACATTGCTCAGCAGAGTCTCTATGCTTACAATTCTAGATAAGTCATCGGCTGCAACATTCTTGACTCCAGGTTTATCTTTATTTCTGAATCAAATTCCCTGAGTAGGAAGGATCCAAAGGAGCAGATGTGACTTGGCATCGTTCTTTTGCTGTAGGTACCTGATAGCAGTGTGGTCGGTATAAATGATAACTTTTGAATCGAGAAGATGCGAACGAACTTCTCAAGGGAGAAAACCACTAGCAACATCTCTTTCTCTGTAATAGTGTAATTATTTTGGGCCTCATCTAATGTCATATTGACATAATTTATGGCATAGGGTAATCCATCCCTTCATTGTCCCAACTGAGCTTCGATGGTAAAATCAGATGCATCTGTCATGATCTTGAGTGGGAGAGACCAATCGGGTGGTTGTAGGATATGTGCTTGAGTGACTAAATCTTTCAATTGATTGAAGGCTTGGAGGACTTTGTCATCAACAATGAAATTAGTCTCCTTGTCTAGCAGCTCTGTGAGAGGTTGGGCAATTTTATTGAAGTCTTGAATGAATCTTTGATAGAATCCTACATGACCTAGAAATGACCTCAGATGTTTCACTATTTTAGTGTCTTAAGTTTTGCAATCGCATTCACCTTTGTCTGGTCAACCTCCATACCTCGTTTGGATATGGCATGGCCCAACACAATCCCTGCATTAACCACAAAGCGACTCTTCTCCCAAGACAACACTAAATTCACTTAACGACATCTCTGCAGTACTCTATCTAGAAGCAAGAGACATCCATCAAAATTGTCACCATAGACAGAGAAATCATCCATAAAATCCTCTAGAAAACTAACCACCATGTCGGTGAATACAACGAATATGCACCTTTGGAATGTAGCGGTATGTTACACAATCAAAAGAGCATCCACTTAAAGACATAATTGTTAAACGAACAGGTGAAAGTGGTCTTCTCTTGATCTTCAGAGGATATTGCAACTTGGTTGTAGACGAAGTACCCATCCAAGAAATAAAAGAACTCTTTCGTTGCAAATCTTTCAAGAACTTAATCAGTAAAAGGTAGAGGAAAGTGATCTTTCTTGGTAAATGAGTTCAGGCACCGGTAATCTACACATACGTGTCATGATGTAGGTACTCGAGGAGATATCTCATCTCCTTTATCATTTGTAACCACCATAATTTCGGATTTCTCTGAAACTATGTGCAATGGGGATACCCATTTTAAATCGGAGATGGGATAAATAAATCCATCCTCACACCACTTCGTTATCTCTTTCATGACAACTTCCCTGATATTAGGATTTCAATCTGTGCTGAAACTCACTGGACAGCTTGATGTCATCCTCTAAGTAGATATGATGTGAACACAGGGTCGAATTTATCCCTCAGAGATCAGAACCATTCCAATAAAAACCTTGTGGTTTTTATCTAGAACCTATAGCAAGTAAGATTCTTGATCCATGGTTAATCACTAACAGATGATGATCGAATACTATTTTGGCTCACCTGCAAGGAAGGAAACTTAAGATTTGCCGGAAGCAGCTTTAATTATGGTGGAGTCTGAGTTAGTTTTTCTGATACTTCTGAAACTGGGTTGATTGGTGCATGATCTGACAATAAGGTGTTGTCTACCTCTGTCACTCTTGGCTTAGGCAATAAAAAACCGAACATATCTGCTTTGGTTTCTTCTTATTCAGTTTGGGATGAATCTTCTTCGAATAGATCGATCAGTCCATCTGCAAAAATCTCACTAGCGACAAAGGAACATGAATTGACTGTACTTCCCAAGTCTTCATCAGAAGAGAGGAATTCCTGTGTCAAAAATCATTCAAAGATAAATATGAATCTTCGATGTGCTCAACAATGCCATAGACATCTTTCTACGGTTATGTCTCCCTTTTCTCAATTGTTTGATCTACGACTTTTGATTCAACGATCATATCCATGGTGACCTTGTCGATGCATGAGCGAGAGGTAATCTTTCCTGGCACATTGTCAACTACCACCTCGACTGCTCAGAGGAATGATCGACCAAGTATGACAGACATCTGGAGTAACGGTCTGGCAGATTCCATGTCTAGGACAATGAAGTCCATTGGAATTGCATGCCATGTACTTTTACGATAATGTCCTCTAATAAATCTCGAGACCGCTTAATGGATCGATCAACAAACTGAAGGATCATTCTAGTTTATTTGAGCATACCTAACCCGAATTTCTTGAGTAGAGATGTGGGCATGAGGTTGATAGAAGGGCAACCATCAAGAAGAGTACGATCGAACACTTGTTCAAATATTTCACAACTGATTAAAGGTGCTCCCAAATCTTTTTCTTTAATTAGAGGTTGCTGATCACATTTACATTAGTCATTGTAAGAATGTGCTTTTCTGTGCGGTGGCAGTCATTGTTACGGGGATGATGCTTTGATGTACATGCATCTTTCAATCATTTCTTTACACTAGGCATGTATTTCATGGCTTTAAATAATGACATTTCAAGAAATATATTTTGCAATATTTCCACAAAATAGATGGGTCATAAAATGTTGTTTTTAATTTTCTGATTTTAGTGATTTTTCATTGCATCGGGAAAAAGGAGTATTTACATAAAAATAAATGTTCTTATTTACATGAGAATCAGCGTTGACACATGGATGATTAGAAGGGATACAATCATTCACATAGGGGGAAAACTAAAAATCGGAAATTCATCTCTATGGACATGCACGAGATCGACTGCAGGTGTTGGTTTCTCCTTGATTGGAACGACTCGGCCTTGGTTGTCATTATGTTTTGGTGTTTTTTATTTTCTTCATTTTTTGGTGTTTGTATCTGGTGCGACTCCTTACTCTTCTTCTTTATCATCCCTACTTGATGTGGGATCAGATGCTTTGGAAGATGACGTATGGCCTTTATATATTTCCTTCACGATTGCAGATAGATGTAAGGTCCTATCGCTCCTGAGAGTCACAAAATTAGATAACATAAAAAATTATTCGTACTTTACTCTATGGTTGAGGATTATTGACAAGCTACCTGCTCCTAATAGTGGAAATTATTGGGGTCAGTTTTAACCTGCACGGGAATGATTATCTTTGTGGTAGTCATGTCGTCAAGATTTTGGATCATTGATGAATCCATTATTCATTAAACTTCTATCGCATTTTGTCTTAAAATCCTTAACAAATGCATGTAAATATTAATTAATTCTCACATATTATCAAAATACCATTCATGAGTAAAAATGCATTTTTATGCATTAAAAATATTGAAATATATAAAAGATAAAAAGAAAGAAAATAAAAGAGGTAGATTGTAAATATGTATATATGTACATTATGACTAAATTAAATATAAATATAGTTGAAAGATATATTTATATGACCTAACCCCCAAACCAAGTCAGCATGGATTGGTCGACTAAATAATAAAGTAGGGGGAGATAATGAAGAAAATACCAAAAATAACTAACGTTGTAAAACATACATTAATTCTTATTTATTCATTATTTATCAAAACTTCAACTATTTCTAATTAATTGATTTGTACATATTTTTCATAAAACTCTTTTCCTAAATGTTTATATATATATATATATCATAAAAAATCCAACATATATGTATATATATGCCGAGAAATCTTGTTTTCAAATTGTCAATTTCTCAACTTTTGAACCTCATAACTTCTTCATACAAACTCCAATTTCACTCCACTCACTCTAAAGTTCATAAAATAATATTCTCTAATTAATGAAGGTAATTTCACTAAAATCGAAGTCTATTTGCAAAAAAAATAGTTTTGGGGCCTAATGACAATTGGGTTTCTAGGCTATTTATTTTATTATGTACATACTATTTATAGAACACTTGGTTTTATTCGTTTTAATTATTTTTTGATATTGTTGTTTATTATAAAAACCAGGATTCAAGAATCAAGATATTCTTGCCAAGACGAAGGTCTTCCTCGGTGAGATGGGAGGAGAAAAAGGGAATGGTTTATGAGTGGCCATCCCGAGAGTGAGTGATTCTGAACTCAAGAGGGTCATGAGTCCAGGTTATTCCAAGTTATGACTAGAATTTGAAGACGTACTTCTTGGAGGGATCAATGAATGATTCATGAAGTCCGAATAAATATCCCCCAATAAGTCATCTTGATGGTAAAAGAATCGATAAGAACACGGTATTCAGTGAGGTGCTAGTTCTATGGTGCACTTGAATGAGCAAAGAATACTCACACAAGACAAACACAATGCAAAACCCCAAATTCACCAACTCCACACGTGAGGGCCATAAAGGTTCGGATGAATTATCTTGTTAGTTTTAGTTGGTGATAAATGCAATCTTTGAAAGAGTTAACGAGCTGTTCGGTGCTGGTATTTTCCTACAGACTGGCCCAATTCTTATGACTAAATGCACCCACTTTCATCCAATATGGGATTGAGCACAGACCATAAAAATATGGCTACCCATTACTCGAGGACGAAGCCTTGCACTATGTCCTCTAAACCACCCACTGCGTCAAGGAAATACGGATCGTTTACCGACTATCTACATTTCCTTACCTAGAAGCAGCTAATCATTTTGTAGAACTAATAGTCTGTATGAAAATCCTGGCTTGGCTCTATCCTAGTGTTGTCTCACTCTCACCTGCAATTAACTTCAGACAATGGGGGCTTTATGGAAATGTAAAACAAGGTTCTTTTTATTCCAATTTTGTTTAATCACTCTGCTCAATTCAGTCCTAATTTTAGAGTTAGGTTGTCATTTGAAATCTAGTATGAGCACAATAAAGCACTTCTATCGTTCAGTCCCAATTTCCTATTCAATAATGAGTTCTAAAACAAGGGAGGAATCAGAAATCAGAATGCAAATGTGAAACGATGATGCATGCTCAGAAGAAGGTATTCTTATGGTGACTCCCAACACTCTCCATGCATTTATGTAAAATTGAAATTTTAAATTTACATAAATGCATGCAGATCGAGAAAATCACACATAAATAATATACTGTTAACGGGGAAGAATTGAGTTTAATTTGGCTAAGTAGTACGTGTCCATGCATGTCTCATTTAGGATATTAAAAGATGGAGAGTCTTCTAAGATATGTGACCTAAACTACGAATGGCACATACAAATTTGAAATTAAACTACTGTATACCTATCATAATTTTGCCACTCAAGTCGAGCCCCACCTTCACCAAAGGTTGAAACGGGTCTCGACACACACTAGAGAAAGTCCAAGTTCGAGTACACACGCGAGATTCTAAATGAAATCCATCGAAAATGTGCAATATTTGCAGAATAAAATTACTGCATAAAAATAAAATCTCAAGACTCTACACTGATGAATCTGTGATTCATCACTCTAAAAGTTGAAAATAGAGCTTTGTTCCCGAGTAATTAGCTGCATATTTCCCCTTATATTGTATAAATAGCATTCATGCATGCAAGCATAATATCTGCATTTTAGCACTCATATTTGCATTAAATAAGAAGCCAAATTCACTTGTAAATGTTCACCTGTATATTCGATAAAATACCTTATTTGTATATATTTTATACTAACTCCGAATCTAATAAAACCAACTCTATTGTGTATATATGACTAACACTAATTAAAGAAAAATATCAAAAAAATACTAACTTGTAAAATTGACCAATAAAACCCCAAGCCAAGTTTGAAACATGAACCTTAAAATGCACATATCTCTCTCATACAGTGTCCGATTGAGGTCTACTCACTTTTAAAGTAATATACATTCAGAGACCTTCGAAACAAGACCAATTTCATTAAGATCGGAGCTCGTATGCAAAACTTGGGTTTTGGACCCCTTTGTATATTGTACATATTGACCGTTTTACCCATGTATTTTATCATTTTATTTACTCAATTATTAAAAATAAAAAAAAATAGATTAAATTGTAAATATTCTTCTCATGTTTTCTCTAGTTTTATTTTTTCTCTTATTTAAAAATGACAAAAAAATTACAAAAGGAAAAAATGGTATTTTATACCTATAAGGTACCACCCAAAAATACATTTTTGTACAGTCGAGACGAGCAACATTCATGTTGACCACTTTTTAATCAAACCTCTTTTATTATTTCTTTTTGATTTTTCTTTGCATTTAGTTGCAGATTTTTCTCGGAGCGACACGTGGCAACTCCTGAAGCCGCCATGTGTTGCCTCCTCATTCACCCACTTATACCATTTCTCTCCTTTACTCTGGGCCGTTGGATGAGGGGGGTTCTCCATCAACGGCCGATGCCCATTCCTCCCCCCACTCTCCCTTAACTTAAGGGAGAGGCCACATCGACGACCACTCCATAACCCATCTCCTCCACCTTCTCCATCTCCTCTCCAACCGGCTCCTCCTCCTCTTTATATCCTCTCCCTCTCCTACATTCATTCCTATCCGCCATTTCTATTGTGAGAGAGAGGAGACCTCCTGTAACCTTAGGTGACAGTTAGGGAGTGCAATAGTTGAACGACGACCCATCTCTTCCCAGGCGAGATCCAAGGGACACCCCGTCCTTTGTCGCAGCCGTTTCAAGTTGCCGAGCTCGACCCTCGCCGAGGTCTAGAGCGAAGATCCGAGGAGCTCTAAGCTCCTCCTTCACAGGCATCCGACTTCATCTGACTCCATCTCCAGGTAACTTCATCTTTATCTTCTTCATCTCTGCTTCTTCCTCTTCTACACCCTCTCTCTCTTCGATTTCATCATATTTCGTTCATCGATTCACCAAAATTTTTGCACTTCAACGGATAAATCATATGTTGCGATCGCAACGGTGATTTTTATTGATTTTTTAGAAGGATTTTTATGAATCGATTAATGGTTCATTTTTCTCTGCTAAACAAATGCATGAGAATCCCCTGTTTGCAACATGAGATCCTTTTGTGAACTTTGACTCCATCTTCCTCTCCCTCTCTTCTTCTTCCTACACTCGATCGCGCCACTATCCTACCACCCTCGACCACGCCCCCTCGTCACCGCCTAGGCCACCCCTTCGACGGCCGCCGCCTTCTCCAGAGCTTGCCACCCCGCGCGGGACGGTCTCGCGCCTCAACCATCAATGCGAGGCCGCGCGTGCAACTCTTCACGCGGCGCCGCCCCCGCTCCGCCGTCCTCCGCGACGTGCGCTCCCCTGACGCCGTCGCCAACCACCTCCACGCCGTCTTCGACCAGCTCCGCGCGCCTCCCCTCGCGCGACCCAGCTGCACGCCTTCGCGCAGCCCCAGCTCCATTGCCAGTGCCTCTGCTGCCTTCACCTTAACCCCCGCGCCGCCGAGCCCTTCGACCAGCTCCGCCGCCCACCTGTGCGGCTCGCGCGACCAGCAGCGTCCCTCCGCTGTGGTGTCACGCCTCCAGCCCGCATATCATCTCCGGCAGCCCAAGCTTCAACCCGCGTGATGGTACTCTGTTCAAGCCAACAAAACAAAGGAGAAGACAAAGTGGGTATTTGCAAAGGGGACACTTACACCCCTTTGCAAGTTCTTAAAAAAATTTCAACTTTTTGGCAATTTCATTCAAGTCCCTGTATTGCATTCATAGCATTTTTCATTTATTTTCTTTGCACTCATACCCTTGCATTTGCACGTTTATTTTGTTGTCATTTTATCATCCATTTTTAATTCTGAAAATTGCTTAATGTAGCATAACTCTTGTTCTACCATTTTAGCATTTATTTGTATTTTTCTGAATTGCAGAATATTTATGGAATTTAGTTCGGAAGAATTTGCAACATTTTACCCATTTTGATTGATTAATTGATTGCGCATTATCTGCTTATCGAAAAATCTCTGAAAAATCATCATTGGTAAATATAAGTCTATGATGCAACATATCAGAAAATTACATCATTTGCACGTATAGTTTGTCTTAGAAAAATCATTTAGTGAAAGCATTAATCGATTTTTAATTAATCAACCGTGAAGTATTTTAACGAAATTCAATTTGATTTGGATATCTATTAATTAGACCTATTTGGATTAATTTTGTTTCTGAGAAATAGCATCGTTTGGTAATTATTAAAATTAGTTTAGTCATTTTCACTAAAGTCTCCATTTTTCATTATCCGTGCATCTAAAAATTCCAAAAAATTAGGGTTATCTAATTTCATCACATTTCATCATCTGGTCAAGTTTCATAATTTTTTGAATTAATTTGACCATCTTTCTGAGTTAACTTGTAAATTGACCTGATTTTGCATGTGTCTTGCATAAAATATACGAAAAAGACCAAAAATATCTCCTCTGAAAATCATACCTTGGAAATTTTCTTCGAATCCACCTAAGGAGACAACTGCCTCCCTGAGTTCGACCTTGGACTTCCAACCAAGTAAAAAAAATGCCGCTCGAAATTAATTTGAATATAATTGAAAGTGGTTTTTGATCTGCCCTCATTATCCGACTGCAACGAATATTCTTAATTAATTTTAACATTAATTTGCTCGAATTAACAAGGGTAGTGGGAGCAGTATCAAAATGGTGTCGTTGCTGGGGAGGTACGGCTTAGGTTAATTAGTAGTTATTTCTGAGTGCTTGATTTTCTATCCCTGGGTAGTCTGACCCCCGGTTTTCTTGTGAATATTTTCCGTCCTTTAATTTTTGTGTTTTTTGAGTCGTTCTCTATCTGACCTCAAATTATTTCTGTGCGAGGAACGCGAGGAGTCGAAGATGCTTCGAGGAATCGGCATTTTTAATTCTTTGAGTGATTTGAGAGAACTTGTACTTTTATTCATTTCCATATTTTTTCGCATCATTTCCAGCAGTTCCTATTTGGGTTCTCGCGTGTGTAAGAATAGTGGAACCGTGTCCCCGTGTGCTGTGTGGTTTGAATTGTAAATTAGGCTTGCACTAGCGGCTCCTCGAGCCACTCTAGGGTTTGCTTGTGCTCGTAATTTTTAGGACCACACAACCACTTAAAAGACGCACTTAGACCGCTGATCTAGTCAAATCAACATGTGCTTCACTCGCTAATAGAACTGCTTGTCTAGGAGCGGATTTTGTCGCTTGCATCTGCATGTAGTGTAAATATTTCAATTCTATTTTGCATCCTGCATACAAGCGAAGGGATCACTGTAAGTCTTCTTAACTCAGCGTACGCATCATCGTTTTTTGTGCATCGACTTTTCTCGATTTCCCACTCTATTTTTCAAACTTAAATTAAACGGAAATTGGGATTGGACGATAGGCATGCTGTGTGGTTGGACTAACAAGTGAGAACTTAACTTAAAATCGGGACTGCTAACATTATTGACCAAAAAATTCAATAAAATTGGAAAATTTATTTGCGGGAGACTAACCCCCGACCTTGTTTTCAGGTTGAGTGAGGGTACTTGAGTGTGTGTGAACACCTTAAGGCAGAGCCCAAATCCCCACCTTCCATATCACGGGCCAACTGATCCTAGCAAATATCACGAGTTGAATATTTTTAGATTCACTGACTAGTACCAAGTAGCCTCTGCCTGTTCGTGGGTAGTCAGGGGTGAACCAACGATACTTCGCGATAAGGAGCTACCTTATCAGCCTCCGCCTGCTTGCAGGTAGATAGGGGCATGGTCTTTGAGTCCATCAACTTGGGATAGGAGCGAAGAAAGGAAGGACCGGCGGTATCTTAGGCGACAGGTTAAACAAGGAAGACGCATTCGGCTCTGAGCCGACTTCACTATAGGCTACGTAAATCCTTGCTATCTTGCTTGAAAAATCACATTTAAAATTAACAAGATTAATTGGACTCGGTTTCGAGTCCTTCACTGTGTTGAGTGTGAAACCAGGGTCTTAGATTGTATTGCTTTCTTCAGGTAGGAGTAAAATCCTATCTTGACTTAGACCTCCAGATTCTTCTCGCCACTTCAAGATGACTGACTGGGGGAATATCGACACATTATTCGCCAATCTCTCTTTGAGTCCCCCACGAAGATCATCTTCACCAGACCAAGCGCAACTTGGACCACCCAGAGCTCATGACCCTCTTGAGTTCTGGATCCCTCACACCCAGGGTGGTTACTCTCAAACCAACCCTTTCCCCTCCTATGAGCTTATCGAGGAAGACCATCGCCTCGGTAAGTATCCCTTCCTTGATTTATCCTCTAAACTAGATCATTTCCATTTCTCAGGACTAGAGGACAAGATGCCACCAAAGCGACCCCTCGATGAGGAAGAACACCACGATGACCCAATCCACCAAGTCTTGGCTCGCCTCTCCCAAGCCGAACAACGGAACGTGGATCTTACAGCAAGAATGGGACATATCATTGCGGCAGGAGGAATCGACCGATTAATGGTTGATGCCTACAACCCAGCAGAGAATGAGATACAAAGTTGGTTAGCACCAGCGGTTCCTGCCGAAGCATTTGAGCTCAAGCCCCACTTCCTTAGCCTGCTACCGAAGTTCAACGGAAATGCCCATGAAGAACCATATACCTTCCTCCGAGACTTCGAGCTGGTTTGCAACAACCTTAGCCATCCTAGGGTTGGGCAGGATTACATTTGACTGAAGGCCACCCCTTTCACCTTAGGAGATCAGCACATTGGCTGAAGAACCTAGGGGTGATATGTACAACCTGGATGCAGTTCAAGGACTTATTTCTGAAGATGTTCTACCCTCTCAGTAGGACTAACCAAATGAGAACAAAGATCGCCAGTTTCTCCCAGGGACCCAGTGAACCATTCCATGATGCTTGGGATAGGCTTAATGACCTAATTCAGAAATGTCCATGCCACGACATTTCTAAGGCGATCTTAGTCCGGACCTTGTTATGTGGTTTAACCCCGGAGATGCAGGGGTTAGTAAGTGCCGCCTGTGGAGGAAGCTATTTGAATAAAAATGAGGATGCTGTATGGAAGATACTAGAGCAGATGGCGGAAACCGGCAGGTCGCAGGCCACCAGGGACTATCAGTTGTCTCCCTCAATCCTATCCAACGAGACAACCCAGAGGACTGTAGCGGATCTGACAGAGGACCTCATTCCCAGCATGGGGATGATTGCTGATAAGTTAACCATGGTCGAGCAGATCCACAAGAGGGTCACTGACCTTGAGTCTCTCTCACGTCTGCCGAAGCAAGTGGAGGAACTTTCTGAGAAGGTGGCTAAGATAAAGCTACCTGCCCCTTCTGCACCACCTGTACTTGTACATCGAGCCCATCTTGTACAGGAACAAGCACCGGGGCCTCAGAGTGGTTGGGATCAGACTTACACCCAGCAGGACCAGCATGCACCCCTACAAGGGGAAAACAGACACGAGGAGCCTCCGCAGGTGTTCGAGATCAACGGACTATGGTACAGCCGTGACCCTGTCGGTAGACAGTCGGGGATGGGGAACGGTCAGCCTCACCGACCTTCCCCAGCTTACCAAGAAACCAGCTCCGTCCCGCACCGCGCTTTGTTCAGTCCAGGCCCGAACAAGGGTACCAGCCTCAGCAGCACCACCAGCAGCATCGCACATTCCACTCGGGCCAACAGGGCCTGGCACCATCCTATTAGCAGCAGTATCGGCATGGCCAGTAGGGCTAGTACAGAACCTAATATGCAAGTCAGCATCAACAAGCACAACCCACCGTATTGGAGTCCCTCACCTTGGCGATCCAGACCTTGTCTGATAGGGTCCAACATATCCAGAATGACTATCTGGATATGAGAACCGATGTGAATCGTGTTTCTCGTACCCAAGATCAACAAATGGCGCCAAAGGCCCCAATTCCCTCCCAGGTTCAGGCCAATCCGAACAGCCTAAATCAAGGCCAGAACCGACCTCGTGATCAGGTATACTATTCAGATAAGTCTTTATCTGAACATGAGATCCTTTCGTATGATAATGTAAATCATATGTCTCTCAGGAGAGGAAGGACCGTGATCGTACCTGACCGGGCACGGACACCGAAGGAAGGAGCCGCCAAGTCTCTACCTGAGGAGAACTTGGAGGAAGAAGAGGAGTAGCACCACCATCACCACCACCGGCAGAAGAAGAGGACTTCTGGGTCCTCAAAGCAGCAAACCCTCACCAACAAAAAGTCCGACGAAACCGATGAAGAGCCCGCACCTCCATCTGAGGAGGACCGCCTAGAAGTCACGGAAGACGCATCACCGGTTTCGGCACAACATTTTTCTTTTTGTCCGAGTCAGAGTCCGAGTCTGTTTTAGAGTCCGAGTCGTGTACAGAACTCAGTTCCCGCTTTAAATGAAAACATTTCAGTTTCAGAAGCTGAGTTGGAGTGAATAATCCCTTTCCCCCGAGCTCTTACGGGTGGAAAGAAGAAAACTAAAAAAAATATAAAAAAGATGACCCTGAGATGGCAGAGTTCTGCAACAAGTATATCAAGGTCACAATCCCCTTTAACAAGTACGTGGAAATGACTCCTGCATTTCAGAAATACCTTAAGGTGAGATGCACACCTACTAGGGTTAGCAGGAAGACCAAAAGCCGTGTTGAGAAACACGTTCTGTCAGTAGCCACGACTTGTGCAATAAAGAACTCGTTTCCAAGGAAACGAAGAGACATGGGTGCAAATTATGTGGTGAGTCATGTCGATGACATTGCGTTTGCACGCACTCTCCTAGACAACGAATCCTCAATTAACTTAATGCCTACCACCCTCTATGAGCGGCTTAATCTCGGACCTCTTAGGAAATTCGGAGCCCTCCTGCAGTTCGCTGATAAATCAACCAAGAGGTCCCAAGGAGAATTGAGGAATGTTGTAATCAAAGTCGAGGGTCAAGAATACATGGTGGACTTCACTATCCTAGATATGGAAACCCCTCGTAATTAGAGAGATTCCCAGATCATCTTAGGCAGGCCCTTCCTCAGGACGGCGGGGGCCTTGTTTGATTATAAGATCGAGAAGATCCAGTTCTAAACTCCAGGAGGATATGAGGAACTAGAGATGAAGCAAACCAGATGGCAGAAAGCAGATTCCGAGTCCAGCACCCGGTACTCTTCGTCCGAAGTAGACCGCGACCATGTAGACACAGTTGGGCCATGGAGACAGAACCCAGCCAGCATCGATGAGTCCCTCCCCTCCGGAGATGATCCAGTGCATGAGTCAGTTTGCGAGATCCTCAGAGACGAGTACAGCTCAGAACCTGCATCCCCCTCCATCTTCGATGACTTAGAAGCCCAGCTGGGCTTGTCAGTCCTTTCCTCTTTAGGACAATCAGAAGATGTGGATGACGAGTCAGACGTGGCTTTCGCCGATTGCATGGAGACCTTTGACGATCCGACTCCAGAGCCAAATAATTTGGTGGCAGCAATCACAGAGAAAGATCCAGCCACTTCCAACACTGAGCCAGATTCGATTGAGCCAGATTTCCTAGATGATCACACCTTACCTGAGCTCAAGCCTTTACCCACAACGCTGAAATATGCCTTCCTTGCGGGTCAAGAAAGGAAATATCCGATCATCATCAGTTCGCGATTGACCGAGGAGCAGGAATCTTGCTTGCTAGAGATCCTGGAGAAAAATCGCAAGGCAATAGGTTGGAGCATTTCCATCTCTAGGGGATAAATCCCGCTCTTTGTTCGCACCATATCTACTTGGAGAATGAAGCCAAACCCTCTCGTGAATTCCAACACCGTTTGAATCCAAATTTACGAGAGGTAGTGAAGAAGGAGATGGAGAAATGGTGCAATGTGGGTTCATTTATCCCATCTCCGACTCGAAGTGGGTGGCCCCGATCCATGTGGTCCTGAAAAAAATCGGGAATTCAGACGACCACCAATGAAGATGAAGAGGAGATCGTAATGCGAGTGCCCACGTCGTGGCGTGTCTGTGTGGATTACAGACGCTTGAATGCCATGACGAAGAAGGATCATTTCCCCCTACCATTCATTGATCATATCCTAGAGAGACTAGCATGGAAAGAATTCTTCTGTTTCTTGTATGGGTTCTCGGGCTACAATCAAGTTGCCATAGCTCCAGAAGACCAGGAAAAGACCACGTTTACATGCCCCTTTGGTACCTATGCTTTCAGGCGCATGCCCTTTGGGTTATGTAATGCTCCGGGTACTTTTCAAAGGTGCATGATTGCTGTATTCACCGAAATGGTCGGTGAATTCCTGGAAGTCTTCATGGACGATTTCTCGATCCACGGTGATTCCTTCGGTTCCTGTCTTAGGAATCTGGATCGAGTCCTCAAACGCTGTTGTGAGGTTAATCTGGTGCTCTCCTGGGAGAAAAATCACTTCATGGTGACAGAGGGCATTGTGTTGGGGCACGTCATCTCCAAGAGAGGAATGGAGGTTGACCCTGCCAAGGTGGATGTGATCAGATGACTCCAGCCACCAACCAACATCAAACAGTTGTGGTCGTTCCTCGGGCATGTCGGATTTTATCGGAGATTCATTAAGGATTTTTCTAAGATTGCCCAACCGCTAATTGAGCTTTTAGGCAAAGACATGGAGTTTGTTGTTGATCAGAAATGTCTTGAGGCCTTTAAAGTATTACAAGGAATGATCATGGACGCACCTATCCTACAAGCCCCAGATTGGTCTCTACCTTTTGAGATCATGACGGACGCATCAGATTTCGTAGTTGGGGCTGTGTTAGAATAGAGAAGAGATGGCGTCCCGTTTGCAATCCACTACGCAAGCAAAGTGCTTGACACCGCTCAACGTAACTATACAATTACGGAAAAGGAGATGATTGCGGTAGTATTTGCCTTAGACAAGTTGAGATCTCACTTAATTGGATCCAAGGTAATTGTGTTCACTGACCACACGGCTCTACGGTACTTGATGGAGAAGAAGGGCGCGGAGGCGCGTCTTCTTCGGTGGATTTTACTTATCCAGGAATTTGATTTGGATATTCGTGATAAACCTGGAAAGAAGAATGTAGTAGCCGATCATCTCTCTCGTCTCGAAGATCTTAATACTTCCGAGGATTCACCAATTCGAGAATCCTTCCCTGACGAGTCGATTTTTGTTGTCGACTCACTCCCATGGTATGCCAACATCGTGAACTATCTTGTCTCCAAGAAGATTTCCGAGGGTTGGCCCAAGAGCCACATCGACCGACTTAAGTCGGATGCGAAACACTACCATTGGGAGGATCCGATCCTTTTCTTTGAAGGACCGGATTGTGTTTGGAGACGGTGTATTCCTCAGGAGGAATACCAGAGTGTCCTTTCTTTATGCCACAACTTGGAGGCAGGAGGACACCACTCCGGGAAGAGGACCACATGGAAGGTACTTCAGTGTGGCTTTTACTGGCCGACTTTGTTTCGCGATGCTATCACCTTTGCGAAGTCATGTCCAGTATGCTAGAGAATGGGAGGAACCATTGGTTCCAAGGATGAGATGGCGATGCAGCCTGTCATCATTTGTGATGTCTTTGACGCATGGGGCATCGATTTCATGGGCCCATTTCCTGTTAGCCATGGATTCGAGTACATCCTTCTTGCGGTAGATTATCTATCTAGGTGGGTGGAGGCTATCCCAACCCGAGCCACAGACAGCCGGACTGTCTGTAAAATCACTAGAGATTATATCATCTCTAGGTTCGGGATTCCCAAAATGATGATATCAGATGGGGTAGCTACTTTGTAAATCGGGAGGTGAAGAAACTCCTGAAGGACTATGGCATCGAACACCGTGTCGCTAGCCCTTACCATCCACAAACTAATGGTATGGCTGAGGTGTCGAATCGGGAGGTGAAGACTATATTGCAAAAGCTTATCCGCCCAGACAGGAAGGACTGGTCTCAGATCTTGGATCAGGTCCTATGGGCGTATAGGACATCTTACAAGACACCGCTAGGAACCTCCCTGTTCCAAATGGTATTCGAAAAAGCCGTGCCGTTTGCCCACAGAACTAGTGCATAAATCAGAATGGGCAATCAAGAAGGTCAATTGGAACACACACCTTGGGCAGAAGCAGAGAGAAATGGATCTGAATGAGCTTGTGGAAGTCAGAAACCGCGCATATGACAACAGTTTGGTGTACAAGGACAAGGTGAAGCGTTGGCATGATAGATATATCAGACGAAAGACCTTTGTTCCTGGACAGAAGGTATGGTTGTTCAATGCAAGGCTGAAAGTCTTCCAAGGCAAGTTGAAATCCAAGTGGACGGGCCCATTCATTGTCCGAACGGTGCATGATAACGGATGTGTCGAGATTTCAAATCTCGCAGATGACGCACCAACATTCCTTGTGAATGGACAACTGTTGAAACACTTCGTCGAATCCAATGAGCAGTTAGTCCATGTTGAGGAGATTGTGTTTATGCGCGAGACAGATTCAACAGATACACCTCGAGCCGTGCAGGAGACCTTGCAGCAGTGAGCTCTAGCCATCGGCAGCATCTTGAAAGATTCATATCGACTCACTTGTATATACCATCATTCATGTACATTCTGTCATTTCTCCTCCCACGACTCTAGTATCTCATCCGAGCTTCATCTATCTCTATCTTAAACTATACTTAGGATGACCAGATCCTAAGTATAGGGGGGATGAGCCATCTGAGTCTGTTCTCTGTAAATCCTCCAGATCACATCGGTTCTCATACTCACTCCTTTCCTATTAGGCTGACCAGAGACTAAGTATAGGTGGGACCGATGCGTGCCATGTATGTACTCATCCATTAACCCTCTTACCCTCGTCCGCCCCATTTTTTATCTTCTTCTACACTTAGGCTGCCAGAGCCTAAGTATAGGTGGGTGGAGCGACTTCTATATATTTTGTAATTTTAGCTCTCCTACGCTTAGCACGAGCTATGTCTTTGTCCTCGCTTTTCGTGCTCTGAGGACATAGCACACGCTAAGTATAGGGGGTGTGTATATATTACATATATACTTTACCCATAGCTCGTACTTTCGTGTATCTTCACATACTTTTTGTATATATTTTAATAATTACGGGGTGGGTAAAAATTGAAATTTTTTTTTTATAATTTTGTACTATATGTAAAATTCTTGTAAAACATACTTTTGTAAAATTTGTTGTAAAATAGGATGTATACCAAAAAAACTTGTATACTATGTATATTATTACAAACTAAAAATTGTTGTAAAAATTGTTGTATAATAGAAAATAAAATGAAAATATCAAAAATAAAGACTTCTTATTTACTTTTGCATCCTTGCATTAAAAAAAGTCTTGCATTTCATTCATAGCATGTCATCTGCATATCTTGCATATGCAAGGTGAAAAGCTAGTGGGTTCTGAACCAAGTTATGAGTGGATCTTGAGGATGGACTTGATGTGACCTTAATCCACCTAATTTCAGAGGAACCTTATAGGAACTGGAGTTAAGATTTCTCAGGTCAGGCGACTTAATTCTTTGAGTCCGCAAGTCTATGTTCACATGTCATCTTGATTAGTCTAAGTAGAATATCTCGTGCACACGCATGATTCTTTTAGACAGTGACCTAACTTGGACAAGCACAATGCACATAACTCTTCATTGATGAGGTGGTGAGGAGGTAGAATCCTTTAGCTTGGAGTAGCACACGGGTGGAAACACCCATCCTCCTCTAGGGAGGGTAGTGCATCTCAACCTAGTCTGGTGGTGTTGAAGTCTGAGGACAGGACGCTGTGGGTTGCAATAATGCTTCAAAAGAGGGATAGTCTACTGGCTCAAGAGGAAAATCTCCTGATGTACATGCTGCACCTTGCATATAGTTCCAAAAACAATAAAAAGGAAAAATGCAAGAACTCCAAAAAAAATAAACAGGCCAAAAAAAATATTGCCTGTCGGTGTGTGTATATTAGCAAGAAGTCTGCAGGTGGATGACTTGGCTACACTGGTCAGACATCCCCGAATAGGTAGCGACACTGGCTACCGTCCATTCTTTTCTCCACCCCTCCTCTTGAGCTGGTCGCACTTGAACTTAGAAGGGAATAACCCGCTCCTCGAGGAAAGAGTTACTGGACCGGGTTATTGAGTTACCTTGTTAGAGGAGGCTAGTTCTGAGCCATTTCTGATGTGGAGAGCTATTTTACACTTACACAGTACAAGTAAGAATCATAGTCATCAGAAATTTGCGTATGAGGATTTGTTCTGACCTGACTGTTGAGGCGTCTTGAGTAGAAGACTTGTGGAACTTAAAGTCTGTTAGGATTTAAGTTCAGATCCCAATAAGGTTCCGCCAAACAATTAATCCAAAGGTCGAGTCAAGCCCCATTTTCAACTTTTTTTCATGACCTTGGTATGGAACCCAATCTCATTTCACTCTTGCATTTCATTTTAGTTGCTCGGGGACGAGCAAGGTTTAAGTATAGGGGGTTGATGAATCTGTGATTCATCACTCTAAAAGTTGAAAATAGAGCTTTATTCCCGAGTAATTAGCTACATATTTCCCCTTATATTGTATAAATAACATTCATGCACGCAAGCATAATATCTGCATTTTAGCACTCATATTTGCATTAAATAAGAAACCAAATTCACTTGTAAATGTTCACCTGTATATTAGGTAAAACACCTTATATATATATATATATTATACTAACTCCGAATCTAATAAAACCAACTCTATTGTGTATATATGACACTAATTAAAGAAAAATATCAAAAAATACTAACTTGTAAAATTGACTAATAAAACCCCAAGCCAAGTCGAAACCATAAACCTTAAAATGCACATATCTCTCTCATACAGTGTACGATTGAGGTCTACTCACTTTTAAAGTAATGTACATTCAGAGACCTTCGAAACAAGAATAATTTCATTAAGATCGGAGCTCGTATGCAAAACTTGGATTTTGGGCCCCTTTTGTATAATGTACATATTGACCGTTTTACCCCTGTATTTTATCCTTTTATTTTCTCAATTATTAAAAATAAAAAAATAGATTAAATTGTAAATATTCTTCTCATATTTTCTCTAGTTTTATTTTTTCTCTTATTTAAAAATGACAAAAAAAATTGCAAAAGGAAAAAATGGTATTTTATACCTATAAGGTACCACCCAAAAATACATTTTTGTACAGATGATCTCGTTTGATTTTCGGCTCTTCACAAAAGTTGTAGATCTCATCGAGACGAGCAACATTTACGTTGACCAGTTTTTGATCTAACCTTTTTATTATTTCTTTTTTATTTTTCTTTGCATTTAGTTGCGGATTTTTCTCAGAGCGACACGTGGCAACTCCTGAAGCCGCCATGTGTCGCCTCCGCATTCACCCACTTATACCATTTCTCTCCTTTATTCTGGGCTGTTGGATGAGGGGGTTCTCCATCAACGACCGATGCCCATTCCTCCCCCCACTCTCCCTTAACATAAGGGAGATGCCACATCGACGGCCACTCCATAACCCATCTCCTCCACCTTCTCCATCTCCTCTCCAACCGCCTCCTCCTCCTCTTTATATCCTCTTCCTATCCTACATTCATTCCTATCTGCCATTTCTACTGTGAGAGAGAGGAGACCTCCTATAACCTTAGGTGACAGTTAGGGAGTGCAATAGTTGAGCGACGACCCATCTCTTCCCAGGCGAGATCCAGAGGACACCCCGTCCTTTGTCGCAGCCGTTTCAAGTTGCCGAGCTCGACCCTCGCCGAGGTCTAGAGCGAAGATCCGAGGAGCTCTAAGCTCCTCCTTCACAGTCATCCGACTTCATCTTACTCCATCTCCAGGTAACTTCATCTTCATCTTCTTCATCTCTGCTTCTTCCTCTTCTACACCCTCTCTCTCTCTTCGATTTCATCATATTTCGTTCATCGATTCACCAAAAATTTTGCACTTGAATAGATAAATCATACTTTGCGATCGCAACGGTGATTTTTATTGATTTTTTGGAAGGATTTTTAAGAATCGATTAATGGTTCATTTTTCTCTGCTAAACAAATGCATGAGAATCCCCTGTTTGCAACAGGGATCCTTTTGTGAACTTTGACTCCATCTTCCTCTCCCTCTCTTCTTCTTCCTACACTCAATCGCGCCACTATCCTACCACCCTCGACCATGCCCCCTCGTCACCACCCAGGCCGCCCCTTCGATGGCTGTCGCCTTCTCCAGAGCTCGCCACCCCGCGCAGGACGGCCTCGCGCCTCAACCGTCAACGCGAGGCCGCGCACACAACTCTTCACGCGGCGCCGCCCCTGCTCCTCCGTCCTCCACGACGTGCGCGCCCCCAACGCCGTCGCCGACCACCTCCACGCTGCCTTCGACCAGCCCCGCGCGCCTCGCCTTGCGCGACCCATCTGCATGCCTTCGCGCAGGGCCAACTCCATTGCCAGTGCCTCTGCTGCCTTCACCTTAACCCCCGCGCCGCCGAGCCCTTCGACCAGCTCCGCCGCCCACCTACGCAGCTCGTGCGACCAGCAGCGTCCCTCTGCCGTGGTGCCGCGCCTCCAGCCCACATATCATCTCTGGTTGCCCAAGCTTCAACCCGCGTGAAGGTACTCTGTTCAAGCCAACAAAACATAGGAGAAGATAACGCATAATAAAGACAAAGTGGATATTTGAAAAGGGGACACTTGCACCCCTTTGCAAGTTCTTAAAAAAATTTCAACTTTCTGATAATTTAATTCAAGTCCCTGTATTGCATTCATAGCATTTGTCATTTATTTTCTTTGCACTCATACCCCTGCATTTGCATGTTTATTTTGTTGTCATTTTGCCATCCATTTTTAATTCTGAAAATTGCATACTGTAGCATAACTCGTATTCTACCATTTTAGCATTTATTTGTATTTTTTTGAATTTCAGAATATTTATGGAATTTAATTCGGAAGAAATTTCAATATTTTGCCCATTTTGATTGAATAATTGATTGCGCATTATCTGCTTATCGAAAAATCTCTAAAAAATCATATTGGTAGATATAAGTCTATGCTGCAACATATCAGAAAATCACACCATTTGCACATATAGTTTGTCTTAGAAAAATCATTTAGTGAAAACATTAATTGATTTTTAATTAATCAACCGTGAAGTGTTTTAACGAAATTCAAGTTGATTTGGATAGCTCTTAAAAGACCTATTTGGATTAATTTTGTTTCTGAGAAATAGCATCGTTTGGTAATTATTAAAATTGGTTTAGACATTTTCACTAAAGTCTGCATTTTTCATCATCCGTGCATCTAAAAATTCCAAAAAATTAGGCTTATCTAATTTCATCACATTTCATCATATGACCAAGTTTCATAATTTTTGGAATTAATTTGACCATCTTTCTGATTTAACTTGTAAATTGGCCTGATTTTGCATGTGTCTTGCATAAAATATACGAAAAAGACCAAAAATATCTCCTCTGAAAATCATACCTTGGAAATTTGCTTCGAATCTACCTAAGGAGACAGCTGCCTCCCTGAGTTCGACCTTGGACTTCCAACCAAGTAAAAAAATTGCCGCTCAAAATTAATTTGACTATAATTGAAAATGGTTTTTGATCTGCCCTCATTATCCGACTGCAACGAATATTCTTAATTAATTTGAACATTAATTTGCTCGAATTAATAAGGGTAGTGGGAACAGTATCATACACTCTCTCATGACTTGACTCGATCTTAAATTTATGTGAATCCTCCAGTCATCTAATTTCCAGAAAATGTCGGCCTTCAATACTCCTGAGTTGCTCGGTCACCTAAGCGACCGCTCCATCGCGTCGGATCCCTTGTAAAAAATAAGATGATGTCCAGAGAGATAGAATAAATAAAATAAAATAAAGGAAATAAATGCAGAAAACAAACAAAGAAATATACACAAGAAAACCAAGGGTCTGATTACCCAGGGGCTGGAAAACCTAAAGTCTAGATTTCTAAAAATTATCCTAAGCTATGCCTTCTCGGCAACGACACCATCTTAAAAACCCTCGAATTACCCTGGTTGATTATGGTAGAATTAATTTTTATTGTGAATGTTGTAGGCAGGCAATTTGTATTAATAAAAAACCGTTAACTAATGAATTGGTCGATTATGCGAGCAGTCAATTTTTTACTTGGGCACGTTTAGAGTCGAACTCAATGAGGCAACCGTCTCCTTAGGTTAATTTATAGTCAATCTAGAATCAACTTTCTAAGAGGCAATTCTTTAGTATTTTAAATGTAATAAATGAATGGAATGAAAATTTAGCTAATTTCAAGGGCTAAGCTGCAAATTTCGATCAAATGAACTCCAATACAAATGAAACTTAACCAGAATGTGTATGAATGCAAGACTAAGCTACTTTATTTTTTTTTGGAATTTTTGGATCCAATATGAATTAATTACGGATAAAATATGTAGACTAGGTGATTTTGAGAAAATTAATTATAATAGGTATCAAACCAATTTATTTCATAGAAATAAAATTATCCTTGATGAGTCTATGTGAGAGTTATCCAGGAAAAATTCTAAACCCTAAAAATAATGAGTTTTCAGTCTATTAAAAATCAATTATTGAAATCACCATTCATTATATTCCAACCTCAATATACGTGCAAATGCAATGATTTTTGGGCATAATGTAAAACACCCTAGAATCTACCTACCACGAAATTTTGAGAATTTTTGGAGTAGGAGATAATTTACAACAAATTAAAGTTCGCACAGTGCGTAAAATATGCTATTTTCCACAATAATTTTATCAAATAAATCACAACTCATAAAATTTCAATCAAACATCCAAATGATCAACATAAGTAGTTCTAGAATGGATAATTTTAAAAATAGTAAAATGATACTAAATGATGGCTCAAAATAATGCCCAAAGATAGGGGCCTAAATACAATATTACGGAGATAAAATGAATTGATAAAAATGCACATGGACTGAGATGCAATTACCAATATTGTGAAGGGCTTTATTACAAAGTTCCAGAGAGTGAGCATGCACCACACGTGACTGCTGGAGGTGGGGGCATGAACGTAACCTCCCCCAAGAAGGAGCATGTAGGCACTTGGTCTCCAATTAGAGGGGACCTACGTGCGATTGAGTGAGCATGAGGGTCTTCGTGACGCTCTCGCATGCCATACACATAAGGTAAAGAGGCTAACGTGGAGGGACGTAGCCTAAGGGGGCGTGCAGTTCGACGTCTGGCTGAGGGGGTCGACGCGGTAGAGGTACATGCTCATAACCAAGCTGTACGATGGTGGAGTCTTGATCCAGGTGACACACGCCCAGAGCTCGATGGTGTGGTTGGAGTAGAGGAGCGGGAATCCCATAGGCATTCGCGAGCGAAGGAAGGTGTGGGTTCGCGTGCAACACACGACCACATTGTTGGTCGGCGAGGGCAGGCAACGATGCTTGGAGGCTAGGGGTGCTCATTGAACTGTTGGTCTCCATGCAACGACATGGTGGTAGAGATGGCAAGGCCCGTGCGAGGTAGAGGAGCACTGGGCCCCTGCTGTAGATGGAATGCACACGGGCGACACGCCCCTTGAGGCGAAGTTGTGAAGGTGGAAGGACAACTGGCGAAGGAGGCAATCTCGAGCTGTTGTACCTACAAGAGAGTAACCAAGCCGTAGGGAGTCAGTGCGATGGATGTGGTCGAAGTTGTAAGGTGGCTGGCGCATTGGGAAGGCATTAATGTAGGCACGACGGTAGCGTCAGTGATCAGGGGAACATGGGATGATGCAATCGAGTGGGGAGATCGATAGAAGGAAGATGTGATGTGTAGAAGAAAATCAAGAACAAAGAGAAAGAGGAAGGAATAAGAACAAAGAGGAGACTCATCGCATATAAGAGCAGAAGTAAGAATAAAAATGAAAGGAAGAGGGGTTATCTGTGATTGATTCACATGGAGATGGCTGAACGGAAGGGGGCACCTATGAAGAAGCTTGAGGACGAGCTACGGTCGTCGCTCAAGATCGCAGCTAGGTCGAGCTGAACAACAACTTTGTGAGGATGTAACAAAAGAGAAGTTCCTCCTTCGGATCACGCTGGAGGACGTGGAGGTCATTGCTCGACCCTTCTACACAGTTGTCACCTGAACAGAAGGGGTCTCTCTCTCTCTCTCTCCTCAATAAAAATGGCAGATGATTTATAAGGAGGCGATGTCGCCCCATTCATGGGCGGTTGAAGAAGATCATGGGGAATAGAAGAGATGGAGAGGGAAAGATGGAGTCGGGAGAGGGGAGGACGTAGGTTGGTTGCATGTGAAGTTAAGGGAGAAGCGTAGGAGGAGTTGCGCAACTACCCATGCAAGGTGCAGGGACGGTTGGAAGAGGGATAAAAGGAATGGAGAGAGAGAGAGGGGTTGTCTGGTGAGGGGAGAGGGAGTAAGAGAGAGAGGTAGAGGGGGTCGGTTCAATCGGAGGAGGGTGAAACAGAGGGACCGCAGGAGGCGCAGCGCGGGGAGAGAGGGGAAGATGGTGGTCACGTGCTAGGCATGTGGCCGGGCAAAGAAGAGGGAGGAGGGGGGTCACGTGGCATGCCCTGAGGCTGCCACGTGGCGGCAAAAATAAAATTAATAAATAAATATTAAATAAATAAGATAAATAAATAAATTTAAAATAAATATTTAAATAATAATAATAATAAATGGGGGTGACATGTGACGGCTCTAGGAGTCGCCACGTGTCGCTCCCAAAAAAGTCAAAAAATTAAATTAAAAAAAGAATAAAAAATAAACTACAAAAGGGGTCAAATCAAAAAGTGATCAACACAGAAGTTTCTCATCTCAGCGAGATCTATAACTTTCGCAAGGGACCACAAATCAAAAGAAGTCATCTGTACAAAAAGTATTTTGGGAGGTACCTTATATGTATAAAATACGGCATTTTTATCTTTTGCAGATTTTTTTGGCATTTTTAAATTAGATAAAAATAAAAATAAAATCAGATAAAATATGAAATAAATATTTTCAACTTGAACTATTTTTTGATTTTGAATAATTAATAAAATAAAAAAGTTAAAATAAAGGGGTAATCTGATCAATATGTACAATATACAATAGGAGCCCAAAACCCAAGTTTCACATAAGAACTCCGAATCTTTTGAATTTGGTCTTGTATGAAGGTAGTTGAATGTATATTAATTCAAAAGTAAGTAGGGGTCCATAGGAGATTGTATGAGAAAGATAATTACGTTTTAAGGTTTTTAATCTCAAACTTGGGTTAGGGTTTTATTGGTTAATTTTTCAAATTAGTATTTTTTTGATATTTTTCTTTATAAATGTTAATAATATGTACACTATAGAGTTGATTTTATTCAATTCTAAGTTAGAGAAAAATAAATAAAAATAGGGGAAATATGGTAATATACATGTGATATTTATAAGTGAATTTGGCTTCTTATTTTAATGCAAATATGCATGCTAAAATGCAGACATTAATTCAAAATGCATGAATGAGAATAATGCAAAAATAAAAGAAGAAATGCAGCTAATTACTCAGAAACAAAGATCTATTGTCAACTTTTAGAGCGATAAATCACAGATTCATCAATGTTCAAATGGGGACATTAACACAATTCTAGAGAAACTTTGGTGTCCCGAGAGGAAGAACTGGTTGCAACTCCTCGACTCGTTTCTTTAGGCCTATCGGACCACGTCCAAGTCGCCATTAGGAATGTCTCCCTATTGCCTGGTATACAGTAAGCCATGTCATTTGCCCGTGGAACTAATCCATAAATCTTTATGGGTAATTAATATATGTAATTTGGATTCCAAGAAGGCCGGAAAGAACAAAAAGCTATATCAAAATCAACTTCTTGAATTCCACGACTATGCATACGACAACAATCTAATATACAAGGAGAAGGTCAAAAAGTGGCACGATAAGCACATCTACAGAAATGCTTTCGAACTGGGTTAGAAGGTTTGGTTGTTCGATGCAAATCTCATATAATTCCAAGGAAGTTGATGAGCAAGTTGACCGGGCCTTTTATAGTGAAGCATGTATGTGACAATGGAAGGATTGTCATATCAGGTTTGTCAGCTGATGCACAAGAATTCGTGATCAATAGACAGCTACTGAAGCCTTATCTTGAACATGATATATTCATGTCCATGTTTAATTCTATCTAGGTGGACTATCATGAAGAGCTCAACATCACAACATCAACACATTCAGACGAGGCATGGAAAAAACATTTTTAATTAATCACTCCTTTTCTTCTTCTTTTCTTCTTTCCATTTTTATTCTTCAAATTCTTTCTTCAGTGTTGCCCTCTCCCCATTCATCTGTACTATACTTAGGATATGCTTCATCCTAAGTGGGGGGATGGGGGCTGAGAACCCTCAGCTTATTCATTCTGAGATCCCTCGACTATATCGTGAACTTCTGATTTTTTGTCTATAAGTCGAGCCGATGATTTATTTATTTGTTGCCACCCTCGACCCTCCCTGCATGTTGAAGACTGTCTATTATACTTAGGATTAATTGATCCTAAGTATAGGGGAGATAATCGACTTCTCATTCGTTATTCTATCGTTGAAGTGTGGTCTTTCCTATACTTAGTACGAGTAATGTCTTTCTTTTCTCTTCGATCTATGTGGACATTGCTTAAGCTAAATATATGGGGGTCATATATACATTGTATATATTTTAAACATAACTCATACTTGCATATTTTCAATAATATGGATAAGTAATAAAAATTAATACACATCAAATTCTTTACAATTATGGTAAATAAAGCACTTAAAAATATTTTATAAAATATTTGAAAAATGGTTGGAGAATCTCTTTGAAAAATCATTTGTAAAAATAGTTTGAATAATATTTTGTAAAATATTTTCAAACCTTTGTGAAAATATTTTGATTTTAGAAGTTTCTTTTCCTTTGTTTGAATAAATATTTTGAAAATCGATTTGCAAATGGTTTGGAAAATAATTGTAAAAACATTTTGAAAAACCTATACATATTGTTTGCTTTGCAAGTAATTTTCAAATTTTGTAAATGTTTGTAAAAAGTATTTGTCAAATAATTTTTCAAAAATAAAGTTTTCAAAATATTTGATAAAATATTTTCAAATTATTTTGAGAACCATGTACATAATTCAAGAAAATAGAAATTCCTTATAAACTCGTTACATAAAACCTACGAATACCAAGTGTAAATTCTTCACTTAATTTCTTATAAATAAAAAATGCACTCTTGTATAAATATTTACACATATATTTCCCAAAACTCTTATATTTTTGAAAAATAACTAAAAATTTGCAAAATAAAAAATTTATAAAAATCTACAAAATAATTTCTAAAATTGCATAAAAATTTGCAAAACCTTTTCAAACCCTAAAAGAAAGTTCAAAATCAAAAAAATTACTTCAAAAAAATATTTTCCTGCATTGTGCATAGTATTTGCATTTTTCAAATTGATATTGATAATTAAATGAGTCTAAATATAATCTGGAGATTGGATCGTGGTTAGACCGTAATCCACTTAATCACAGGAACCTTAAGGGAACTGGAATTGAGGCACTTCAGGTCTACTAGACTTAATTCTTTGAGACCACAAGACTCGGTTCAATGTTGTCTTGACTGCCTAAGTAGAATATTTCGGAACACACACATGACTCTTGTCGACAGTGACCTAAATTTCACACTTACACCTTGCACTTTGATCAACTCAGTTGAAGTGGTAGAGGGTCGGATTTATTAACATGAGACACAAGCCAATGGAAACATCAGAAGTCACAATTTGTGGCCATTGTATCCCAACCCAATCCAGTAGTGCATGAGGCCTAATGACAAGATGTCGTGGGTTGCGATAATGCTTCAAAAGAAGGATAGTCTACTAACTCAAGAGGAAAAGTCCTTATGTAATGTTGTTGTATATAGTAATAAAAAATATGTAAAAGCTCAAAAACTCCAAAAATGGACAAGCAAAAAATAAGAAAAATCAACTACTGTCGGAGTATGTATGTATTAATAAGCAAGCTTGAGCCTTCTGAGTCAAATATGCATGCGAGGTTGCAGCCGGATGACTTGGCTACACTGGTCGAGCATCGTAGGATATGTGGCTACACATGCTACCATCTATTCCTTTCTCCACCTCCTCTTCTTGAGCCGGTTGTACTTGAACTTAGAAGGGAATACCCCGCTTCTAGAGGAAAGAGTTATTGGATTGGATAATTAAGGCCATGGAGAAGCATGACTTTTACTGCTTCAGCCGAGAGGAGCTACATGTCAACCACACAGTATAGGATAGATTCATAGTCATAAGGAGCTATGTATGACATCGACCTATTCTGACCTGGCTTTTGAGGAGACTTGGGTAGAGTTTTGTGGTTCTGAGAGGTTGTTGAGTTTCAAATCTACTTCCCAATAAGGTTCCGACCAAACTAAAAATCCAAGGGTCTGATGGAGCTCCAAACTTTTATTTTGTGAAGACAAGTTTAAAAATTAAAATCAATCCAAGTCCTTTCCTTTTCTTTTCTTTATTTTATTTTATGCACTTATAGGAATAAGTGTTTGCTAGGGACTAGCAAAGGCAAGCATCGGAGGTGATGAATCTCCATTTCATCACTTTTATTCTTTCAATTTGTCCTTAAACACCTAGCTTAATGCATGCATATATCATTAATTTATCAAAATAAACACATGATAATTTGTATAAAATACTGTATAAAATAATGTATATTTATTGTAGTTAATTCCAAAATAAAATATTAAACGAAGGAAAGAAAGAAATGAAACACCATAGGTGTTGAGCGACCCTAGACCTCGAGACCCAATCATCATGATGACTTCGTAGATAAAGAATAAAGAGGGGAGGGGGAGGGATAGGGTAGATGAATCATACAAAAAAGACCCAAAAATCACAATTTTTAATTCATTTATACTTCTTTTTGGGACCTATTTTATTTAATTATTTTTACACCTCAAATAACAAAACCCTCTATATGAATAATATAGATAAAAATACAAATAAAAATATAAAATTAGTTTCATTAATAAATAATACATAGTGTACCTGGTACATACAAAATAACAAGTCAAAATAAAAAATTCACAAACATGTATCTTCTTCACACTTTATCAAAATCGACCAAAATCATCTTTATATATAACTTTTAATAAGTTATTTAATGAAGGCAATTTCATTCAATTTGGTGTCAAGATACACAAGTTAGGTTTTGGTCCTTCATTGTGCAATATATTTGTATATTATATTCAATATATTCATTCTTTATATTTTTAATTTCTTTTATTTTTATAAAATTAAAAATATTATTTAAAGTACAAATACATAATAAAATTAAAATATAATGAAAATAAATCAATTTCTTTAATATATAGATGAAATATACTTATAAGAATAATTAGTATAATTACTTAAGTGTATTAATAAGTCATAAAATAATAACAAAAACACATAAATATGTAATTAAATAAATTAAAAATATATAAAATACTTGTAAATATTAATAAAATTACAAAATAAATAAAAAATCAAATACCCTATACATGTATATTTGTCTATTAATATACACGTAAATAGTAACTTATAATAAAACACCTCGAATAAAAAAATAAATATATGTATAAAATACTATATAAAACTATAAACATTTTTTTATTTTATAACTTAAAATTAATTAATTCATTTTATATTTACTATTGAATTTCCTAGCATTTTTTATCTTTGAATTTTCTGGTTGGTCCACGTGGACCAACCAGAAGTCTCCTTTTGTTGACTCCGGTCAACTGTCCTCCCTAGATTCTGACTTTTGTCAGAACTCACAAAAGTCCCCTCTTCTCCCATTTTTTGCTTAACCTCTGCACTTCCTTCACCCTCGAGCCCTCCACTCTTCCATGCCATGTACCTCATCCACCCTCGTCGACCCATCTCCTTCCACCTACCCTTGCTCCATTGCACACAACTTCACCTTGAAGTCTGCTGCTCCACCATATTTAAAAACCACCCTCTCCACCTTTTGGCCCTTTGATCCCTACCTCGAAGCTCTTAGCCCCTCAGATCTTGTTCCTAACATTCCTAGATGGTGACAGAAGCCAGGGGTAGCCTTCTGTAGTGAGGAGGAGTAAAGGCGGAGATGATCCAAACCATCTCCTACGGTCGGCGTCACGATTCTGCTTCTTGGGTCCTTAGGTCGCGTTAAGGCCCTTCCTTTCACCCATTAGGTAAATCTTAGTTTGTAGTTTAAATTACCGCTTTTAATTTCGATTTTAATTTCGACTTTTATTACGTTAGTACTTGTAATTCCATTAGCTCTAATTGGTTTGGAGCTCGAGCGCTGGGCCAAATTCGTCATCTCTGATTGGCAATCCACCATCTTGATCATCCCTCTACATCTCCCTTCATGTGCTTCATCATCTCCTCCATCCAGCCAACCCAAATTCTCGTTGGATATGGGATTCAAGCTCCTTCTTCCATATCTTGCCAAAGCTTCATCTCTTTTCTGTCCTCCATTGCTTCCAGCTTCATCTAACGGTCGAGGAGTATCGCCTTTAGTCGTAGAATAGTTTGGTGCAGGTTTAGATCCTTGAGGACCTTTCCGGAGCAAGGGATCATCTGCGAAGAAGCTCCAAGCACCTAGAGCCAGTTGGACCTCCAGGTCCATCATTTCTCTACATCAGCCCCAATAGAGGCGTCCTTGCAAGCCGTAGTCAGTGTTCCCTTGAAGATCCATCACTGGAGTCAATGGGAAATTGAGATCGAAAGTCATCCCAGCCGAGTTCATAGCATGTTCTTTTAGGCCACCTCCAAACCATCTGATCAATGTCAAGATCCAAATTTAATCCGGAGCATTCTTTTCGAGTGAAGCGGTATGTTTCTCTAATTGATCGATCGTCCACATGACATATGCTCGACGACCCGATCAACACACGTAAGTCAGGTAAATTGCAAAACCCTCTCCGCACTTTTTGTATTTATTAAATAACTCTATAAAATTTTTAATTGTGTGAAAGTTGTTGGAACAATTACAACAAATCCCCCAAACTTTTATTTAATTGCAAGTTGGTCCCTGATGGATCCACATTTCATCATATTTATTCTATCATTTTGGCATAAAAAACCCTAGCAAATGCGTGTAAATACCCTTAATTTATGCATCTTAGCATCCATGCATGTGCATCTAAATAGTGTATAAAACACTGTAATTAAAGACAAAATTATAGAATAAAAAAAAGAAAAGAAAAAGAATAAAATATTGTAAATATTTTATGACCCGAAACCCTGAGACCTAGGCATCTTGATGAATAGGTCGACAAGGAATAAAGTAGGGGGAGATAAGGGCCGGAATACAATAAAATTCCTTTATTCTTTATTCATTTTGGGAACTATTTTTGGTTCCACTTTTCATACCTCAAATAAAGAAACTTTGAACATGAAAGTTGTAGATAATTAAATAAAAAAATACAAAATTGATTTCACTGAAAAATAATGTACAGATAAAAAGTTATGATCTAAATAAGATTGCAGAACTCCAACTTCCCAGACCTGTATCTTGCAAATAAAAACTCGAAATGTACCAAACTCACCTTTAATTGTATATAGCTTAAAATAAGCTATTTAATAGCGGTCGTTTCACATTTGGCGGAGCTATGGTTTGAAAGTTGAGTTTTGGACCTTCATTGTATAATTGTACATATTAAAATATTCAATTCATTATTTTTGTATTTTTATATTTTTATAATTTTACTTATAATATATTTGTACATTAAAATCAGAATAAACTACAAAAGAAATGCAAAATAAAATATATGTAAATAATACATAGGTATAATACCTGTATACATACCTATCTTATTAATACTTCTATTTTATTAAATGTACAAAACACATCAGAAAAATGAAACAAAAATATATTTAAGTGTATAAAAGTATTTTATAAATTTATAAAATAATAAAAATAAATAAATAAATTAAATTCACAAAATAAAAATAAATTAATTAAATATATAGGTATATGTACCTACAAAGGCCTAAAAAGGGAACTTGTAAATTTATACTTCATAAAAATAATAAAAAATCACCATAAAATACCTTATAAAATAATAAATATTTTTCATTTAATAATCAAAATTTAATTCGTTCATTTTCTATTTTTAACTGAATTTACAAAATAATTTCAGGGATTTTTCCTGGTTGGTCCACGTGGACCAACCAGGTGCAAACCCTAGTTGACCCCGGTCAACTAGGCGTCCTCCCCCTTGTATTCTGTGTCAGAGCCTCGTTTGACCCCGCTTTTGCGGATTTTTCGAGGACATTTCTTTCATCCTTTCAAGTTGATTCCTTCTGCAAACTTGGTCCTCTGTCATCCCTCTTACTCGCCCTATGATTATCTTGGGTCGAGGATCATTGATATTGTGAATCTCCCTTGATCATTGAAGCACCCAAGTCGTCGGGTCAAACCACATGAAACGCACACCCGACTTCACTTTTGAATTGGAACCCCTCATTCCATAGGTTAGCTCCCGCTCTTGCGCCCAAACGCTCGAGGAAGGTGAGACTCCACCACCTCCCCCTTTCCCGGCAGTCGAGGTACTCTTCCCTCCGGTGATCCACCGTCGAGGCAGTCACTGTCCCCCTTTATTTTAGTTGCATTAGTTTCGCCATATCCTTAGGATCAAAAGCCCTCAAGAAATTTCACGTTCCATCGCTTAAATCACCCAAATCATCTACCTCGCCGGAGCGCCCCTCCGGCCGAGCTCTGCCACTCGTCGTTTCGCCACCATTTCGCCACCGCAGGACCCAGGCATTTTGCCCTGGGTCCTCTCACGCCTTTTTGCAGGTCAAAGGACTTTGACTCGTGCTTGGGTGCACTTTTGAGCCTCGCCGGAGCTCCGTGGAGCTCTTCAGCTCCACCGACCTCCCTCGCGAGCCTCGGCCGTCACCGAGGTCTTTTGAAGCCCCCAGGAGATATTGACGACCACCAGGAGGCCGCAGCTCCATTTTGAAGCCCAAAGAGCGACGAAGCATCGAGATCGAGCTTGGGGAAGTTCGCCTCGCTGGCGTTCTTCCCCGTTCTTCCTCCGCGCTTCGCCACCGTCGGATCGAGTCGCGCCTCCAGTTCGAACGTCGACTGTCAGAACATTCAAGCTCCTCCACCGTCAGATCTCGGTCTGAGATCTAATCTCAGACGTCGAAGCGAAGCGTCATCGACCGTCAGATCATCGCCATGCGTCAAGTGGACGCACATCTGCCGTTGGATCGCGCGTGAAGGGTATTTTGCACTCGACACCCCCACATTTTTGTATTTATTAATATAACTTAAACTTTCATTTGCAGTTCAAATATTTTTGTAATAATTGCTTTTAGCCCCCTGAACTTTACATATTTGTACTTAGGTTCTCGCCACGTCACCTCACGTGACCTGTACACGTGAGGTGCGGTGCATTTTGCAGAGAGGCCCTCGACCAGTTGTGTATTTATTTTTAGTACCAGAACTTTAAATTGCAGTATAATATTTTTGTAGTATTTGCATTAAGCCCCCCGTGGTTTTTGATATTACATCTAGGTCATTCTCAAGCGCGTGCTAATCACGCGCCCTGGTGGGTTATTTGCAGCCATACCCTTGCGGGTCTTGATATTTGTGATTGATCCATTAAATGCAATATTCAGTATTATATTTTGTGTGAAATTTGCACTTTTACCCTTGGAAGTTTGTTTATTTGCGTTTATACCCCTGCTAGGCTGTGTATTTTTGTATGCTTTCTCTATTTATTTCACGCATCATTTTAACTTCAAAAATTACAAAAAAATTAGCATAGGCTCCTGTGTGTTTGTTGATTCACGCCATATTTTTGCATTGCACTTTTATTACATTTTAATATTTATTAAAAATAAAAAACATGCATTTTCAGTACTGTCTATCTTAGAAAACCCATAAAAATTAACAAAACATCTTGAAAATTCCAAAAAAAATTATCTAAGGTCTATTTTAGTGTCCTTTAGTGTCATTACAAAAAATAACTAAAAAATTCAAAACAAAAACCTTAAAAATTAGAAAACCCTAAAAATCTTCATAAAAATCTAGAAAATCCTAGAAAAACCTAAAAATATAAACTTTGTTCCTTTAGTTTCTCTATTTTATTATCTTTATTTTAAAATTAATTTGGGAAAATTTTGCTACTATTTGTTATTATTCATTCCCATTTTAATTTCGGCTAGTAATTAATTCACTTTTTTTCTTGTATTTTGGCTTTTAAAAATATAAAAAATATTCAGAAAAATCCCCAAAAATCATAAAAACAGTAGAAATTTATAAAAAGACCAAAAACATTTTATTTCCCGATTTTTGAGCATTTTTCCTTATTTTTATAAACATCTTATCACCTCTTGTCTTACAGTATTTATATATTCTATTTATAAAAAATATATATAAAATATAAAAAGAAAATATAAAATCATAAAATTAAAAAAATAAAAATAAAAAATTAAAAATTAAAAATAAAAAATTAAAAACCCACAAAAATATTTGCATTATTGTAGACATTTAATCACATCACAATTTTTGAGCATTCTGCCTGATCTATCTTGTTTGCTCCCTGAGTTCGACACTCTACATATTTGCCCTATACACATTTCTTGTAGATTTAAAATAAATTTGACTCCACACTTGTCTTTCATTTCTTGATTAATATTGTTGTGGGTTCATTGTTGACTTTAGTTGGGATTTCCGCGTGGTTGATGCGTCGACTGAGTTCCCGCCTTGTGTGGAACTTAAGACCACCGAATTTCGGCTAAATTAGTCCCCTACCATTTTAGCTCACGTGACTCCCCATGTGAGTTGGGTAATTTGCTTATAAACCCCTCTGGTTTTGTATATTCCATTTTAGTACATAAAAAACAAGCTCATGTTCAAAAGTAGCGGTGTTTTTTCATGTACCCCTCGTCTTTAATTTTATTTGCATAAATTCCCATGCTAGCTTGATTTTTTCCATTATTGACTTTCTATTTTCCAAAAATAGAAATCGTTCTCCAAAAATCATGAAAAAATAGGATTATATGAGTGATTGATTGCTTGTTCTCGCCATATATTTTATTTTCATTATTTACACATTTCCTATTTATTAAAAATAAAAAAGCATGTTGTTTATCTTGAAAAATACAAAACATTATTGAATCCTCCTTAAAAATTTCAAAAAATTACTTATTATTTATTACTCTATTTTATACCTACAGATAAAAAGGTCACAAAAATGATAAAAGAAAAGCGTAAAAATCACAAACCTTAGAAAATCTTAAAAAAATTACAAAATATTTTCAAAAATGATAAATATATTAATTTCTATCCCATATATTTATATATTTATTATTATTATATATTAAAATTAGTTTTGAGAAAGTTTGACCTATTTAGTATTTTTAAATCACAAAAACATTTGGCCTATTTATTAAGTCCCTGATTTTGTCTATTTTGGACTTTAAAAATACTTTAAAATTAGACAAAATTACCAAAAAATCACAAAAAAATCAAAAAATATAAAAATATCAATATTTTATTTTGTAAATTTTGATTATATATCCATATTTATAATTATAATACCTTATATTATCTTATACACCTACATATGTATATATATAATATTACTAATAATTATTATAAATATTTATAAATATTTTAAACCTCTTTAAGAAATAAAATGACTGTTCTTTAGGTGCTTTTCTGATTTTTGTATATTATATATTATTATATATTACTTATAGTATCTATATTTCCTTATATACCTTTATATGTACCTTTATATATACCCTTAGACAATTATATTATTTATTATTAAGTTAAAAATAAATGTAGAATTAGATAATTTTAAAAAATAATAATCAAATAAAAATATATATTAAAAAATTATTTTATTTAATTCAAAACCCACAAAAACACAATTACTTAAGTGAATATTGTACAAATATACCTATAATATTTATTCATTGTTTATTTATAAATATTATACCTGCTACACCGACGTGTTCCCTGAATATGATCCCTACCTGCTTGTCCATTATACACATTCATCATAGGTCTATAATAAAATTTGCTCCACTCTTGATTTGATTTGATTGATTGATATGTTGTGGGTTAATCATTGATTTAGTCCGATGAGCTTCGTGTCAGTCACCACATCGACTGAGGTCTGCCATGCGTGACCTTGTGACTGCTCTGCTCTACTCATTCGGGTTAATCAGGGACTCACAAAGATTAAGTATAGGGGGTTGATGAATCCATAATTCATTAACTTTTCTTCTGAATTTTGTCTTAAAATTCTTAACAAAATACATGTAATTATACATTAAATATTATTTCTTATCAAAGCATCATTCATGAATAAAAATACATTTTTGTGCATCAAAAACATACAAATAAGTAAAAGAATAAAAAGAAAGAAAATAAAAAATGTAGACTATAAATATGTATATATTGCACAGTATAACTACTAAATATAAATATAACTGATAGATATATTTATATAACCTAACCCCTGAGATCAAGTCAACATGGATTAGTTAGAGAGAAATAAGGAAGAAAACAATAAAAAGAGTTAATTATGTACATGGAACATTATTCCTTATTTATCTATTATTATTATTATTATTAAAAACTTCATTGATTTTTATTTAATTCATCTATATATATTTTTAATCAAACTCTTCTCCTATGTATTCTTAAAAATGTATATAAAAATATTAAAATCCTAAAAATTCCAACCTGTATATATGCCAAGAAATCCAACTTTCAAATGGTCAAATTCTAAAAATCCAAACTCATAACTTCTTTATATAAACATCAATTTCACTCTACTCACTTTTAATTTTAAAAAAACAATATTTTATAATTAATGAAGTGATTTCACTAAAATCAGAGTTCATTTTCAAAAAGTTGATTTTGACACTTAATGACAACTAGGTTTATAGGCTATTTATTTTATTCTGAACATCCTATTTACAATATCACTGATTTTATAATTTTTAATTATTTTCTTGATCTTGTATTTTATCTATAAATTACTTTAGAATTTTAAACCCTTATTTAATATTTTAAATAATTCAAAAATCTAAATTGTAGATGAATTTGTACAGTGTATATATATTTATTAGTATTTAGAAATTAATTTATTAAAATTCAGAAAAAATACACTACTATTATTTATTATTTATATTAACTAATAAAATAAAAAATGATATAATTTTATTAAATATTGAATTAAAAATACAAAACCTATATTATTAAGTATACTATACTATATTTATTAATAATATACTTATAATTCCATAAAATATATAATTTATTAAAATGAATTATATCATATAATATACTTAGACTTCTTCCAATGTAAGTAGGATTGTCTAAAAGGATTCTTGCTCAAATCCATGTTGAAAGATTTGACTATTTTTTATGCTGGCCGTTGACTACCTAACACAACCCTTGCAAGAGTGAGATTTGAACCTTGGTCTTTTGTGCGGCAGACATGTTGTACTACCACTAGACCACTAAGTGGGTCTAAACTAAATTATGTCATAATTTACATAAATTAATCATACATACTTTTCATTTTTATACCTATTTAAAATAAGGTTATTTAACATTTATTATATAATTACCAGTGAATTTGTTCTTCTGGCCATTGTGGTGTGGACATGTGTTAGCACCAAAGGCCTTCTTCCTCATCAAGAATCTGTTGAGGGTTGTTCTGACCAACCATCTTCATCATTTTCTATATGTATCATTCTACCTCCATTTGCTAGCCTCCACCCTCCATCTTATTCACCTAATAACCCAAGTTCTCGTTAGACATTAGATCGTTACCCAACCTCCGTCGATTCGTCTATTTAATGATCTAAAACTTGACTGTCACAAACAACTTTCCCTGACCACCTTTCTAGTGGTCATCAACCTACATTTCCCATAGTGCTAAGCCTCATTCCAGTAGTGACAAAGCCCGAGGACCACTCCGCGTGGAAGGTGGGGCGGCGGAGGAATGTTTCAAGGTCCCATCTAGGATTGCATCATCGTCACCGTGTGCGTTCAACTCCGATTAGCCAGCCATCAAGCAATGACCCGTAGGGTCATAACCCCTACACTTCCCCATTAACCTTTACTCATTCCTTGGAATCCTTTATCTCTGTGCATGAATCCGTCTCTTATCGCAACTTAGATATACTCTTAATTATTTGTGGTTCACACGTGTAACCCCTTCTCAAATTGACTCAATTTTGCATCTGATACATCTTTATTTTGGAACCCAACTTTCAAGCTGTAAGAACACTTAATATCTTTTGGTTGATTCCTTTGAGAATAAATCAATCTAAATTTGTTTACAGGTCCTCATACGTATATGGAGTGCACCCATTTTCAAGTTTCATTTGGAGTCCATCAGATCTTCATCAGCAATCGATCAAAGCATCATTCTTTATTGAACTTCAAACCCTAGATGCCACCTTTCCTCAGAGCCTTCGCCTCCATCTTTGAGATTATCACCCTCGTATAGGCGAGATCGAAGGGGAAGATGCTCTCCTTCTAGACCTACCTCCTTCCCATGTAGACATGTCGAAGTAGCCGAATAAAGCCAGAGATTGAAAAGAACACCATCGATCACACATCATTTGGGGAAGAACAACCGAGGCATACAACTCCTCCACGTCTCATGCTTCAACGGTCCAGATTGGTTGAAGAGCATCTAATTGCAACCATAGATCATCGAAAGGGTGTGAAATTTTCATACTTAGACCTACAATCTCCAGATGTTCACCCGTGCTCCATAACTTTTCCAGTATTACATTTAGGCCCTCGTATGTGGACCTAAGTATAAGAATTCCAGAATTTTCTTGCAATTAGGTACCTGATCAAGGACCTGATTGAAAGAAGCTCTTTTATTCTTTTATTGTATTTCTTTTATACATATTACATTAGACTTTGGACAATTTGGGACCTATTTTGAACATTTTCTTAACGTATTTTTTTTCTACATTTTATAATTGAATTTCAAAAATATTTTACTGTATTTTTGTTAAGATTTCGTTCTTAGATCTTCAACCTGTTTTGATTTCTTTTTGAGTTATTTTTTGAGCATGTTTCTCGAGCGATTCATCTAATATATAGTATCACTACATTTTTACTATCATCTCTATATTCTATATTGTAGATAAATTGTTTGAAAAACATCACTTTGAAAATAAATAAAAATTGAAAACTAAAAATCAAATAAAAATAACAAAATTAAAACCAATCAAAAAGATATTTTTTCGAAGAAAATAAGAGATAAAATATCACAAAATTATTTTTTCACTTGAAAAGTCTGAGCACATCTTTCTACGTCCTTGTGTTCGACCTAGGAGTACCTGCATGGTTAAATAAGAGAGAAGCTTCTTTTGTTAAGTTTCTTTCTCTTTCTCTCATCCCCTCTCTCTCGATTCTGGCGTTCTTTGTTTGATATATCGGATCTGATTCCACAATTGCTACAACCAACTCTTTTTGATCATTGGTCAGATCTGCTTATCATCGAAGCGAAAGAAAGATTGGCATGGATCATGGATATATGGATTGGACATCGAAGTCAGTCGGAATAAATCCAAGAAGATAGGCAGGTTATGGGTGAAATGTACTGGAAATGAGACAAGAGTGTTGGCCGCAGGTCAACAAACTTGGGACGGGCCAATCAGAGCAGCCCGAGGAAAAAGATAAATTACGTTAAAAGCTAAAATAATAGAATTAATTAGAAAATAATGAAAATAAAATACAAAATAATTTTAAATAAAAAATCATTAAAATAAATAATGTTTATAAATTAATTATCTATTTTATGGTGGTTTTTAATAAATTAAATAGATAGGGACAAACTAAATAAATATCTTTATTCATAGGTAAAATACACATATATATACAACAATTCAAATTTTAATTATCTATTTTTACAAATAATCATATAATTTAATAATTTTTTAATTTATATAATAATAAAAGGATTTTTAATATATTTTTATTTTTATTTCTTTTTATTTTTTATTTGTATTTTATATAAATACTATACAATATAACCAGAATATTAAAAATACAATATATAAAAAAATACAAATAAATAAATAGAATAAATAATGGAGATACAATATAGATAAAACATATAATAGCACTCCAAAAAACCAACTTTAACAACTTAACTCTGATATTTATGAAATCACTTTTATTTAAAGCTTATTTAATTTTGAATGCAATGAAAGTGAGTTTGGTTTATTTTAACTTTTTATGGAGTAGATATTGATCTATCAATTTTTGCTTCATCATTTTTTAGAGTGTTGTATCTTTTATTATGTAGAAGGTTTCTTCTGCATTTATTTTTATTATTTACAGCATATTTTATATATAAGTTCCAATAAGAAAATATTTTTTTGGATTTGTTTTGATGATAAATAAAATAGTATAAGATATGCGCAATGTGAATATGATGTTTGTGTATAACGTGACATTATTTTATTTAATTATTGTAAATTATGGACTCTATCTTCCCCTACTTTACTCCTCGCCGACCATTCCAATTCTTGTACTGGTCTCGGGGTTTGGGTCAGTCTGTATTTATTTCATATTACAACTTTCTTTTTCCTTTCTTATTTATTCTTTTTTTGGTGTAAATAAGTGTTAAATATATAATATTAAAAAATGACGTGGAATTGTTAAAAGATGAGAATTATTGTTATTTACAAGTGTTTTGCCAAGGATTTTAAGCTAAAATAAAAGAATAAAAATGTTGAATCATGGATTTATTAGTGTGAAACTGGTTAGGAATAAAAATAATGATCAAAACATAAGTAATAATAATAATAATTACACATTGGTATGGGGCATACCATTTTCATTGGTGATGAATGAATGAGATAAATAAGGGATTCCATAATGCAATTACGAGACAAGCATGTGTTATCACTAATGTATATTCTCATCATACAAAAATTCATGGTATAGAGTATATAATCTTGGAAAACACACATGGGCTGACATTAAAAATTCATGTATATTTTGGTTCATAGATGATCTCATGTGTACAAAGCACAATAAATGTTTAGTAAATAGTATATATGGTACTTTTCATGTGAATAGTAGACTATAAATTAAGAGCACATGAAGAAAATTTAAAAATAAAATAACACTGAATCATGAAAAAAAAATTATTAGTCATATAACCGGTTCTTGATCAACAAAGAGCTATCTCCCTGAATTTTGATCTAATTTAAATGTGGATTCCCATAATAAAATTTTCTTTGCAAGGAAAATATGTAAGTTAATTACACAACCAATTTGAAGATGTTCTTACATGAAATAAGCTTATAATAACATGATCCAATACCACAAGATTGTTATTAGAGTTTTATCTAAAAATCCAAACCAAATACATAAACATATATTAAAAATTAAGGAGAAAATTTTGTGATATCTATATAAGTAAGTATATGCTCAAGGAAAAATGGTTTGCAATGTTGAATCGTAAAAAAAAAATCAAATTGTTATATTACCAACACAGAAGGAAAAAGAAGAAAATGAGAACAAAGTTATTTCATTCCACCACATAAGAGCTAACGAAGATTTAACGTACAAACTCATAAAGAGTCACATGGGCGACTGCAAGAGGTTGTGTAATCATAAGGGACAACGTCATCAAGGGTATATGGTTTTCATGGAACCATATAGGTCAAAGCTAAGTCTTCGACAATTGTAGCTACACTGCCATGTCATGCCATGTACCACAAGCGTCAGCAATTGAAAACGTAACAAGATAAATAAATGAACAGTTATGCAAGGAAATGATTTATAAAGTTAAACCATTACAAGTATGTAAGGAAACGATTTATAAAGGTAAACCATTAGTAGTATGCAAGAAAATGATTTATAAAGGTAAACCATTACATGTAAGCAAGGAAACAATTTATAAAGGAAAACTGTTACACGTTATATGCAAGGAAACAATTTATAAAGGTAAACCATTACATGTTATGCAAGAATATGATTTTTATAAAAGAATAAACCATTACATTTTGTACAATAAATAGTTTAGTAAAAGTAAATCATCACAATTCATGCAAAGTCATCTTAATGAGGCTAACATGCAAAGTAATTTTATATGATAAAAAAACCTTTTATATGCCATGAATCTTATGAAATAAGCCTCCACATGATGAAAGACATGTATGTTATATACTCTTATGCATATTACATGTGTATACACAATGTTTATAAAAGGAGCTAAAAGATATGTTAAGGATCGAACTTAGACATATATGTATGCTCATCAGAACCGGGGAAATATTTTTATATTAGTAATTTAGATTTTACAACTATAACCTTATTGGTGATGTACTGATGATACTCTCTTTAGTTTAAATGGATTTTATAGATCTTTTCTATAATGGATTTGCATGTTCATTGATTACTATGCATGATTCGATAACAAATTGTATGATACACTGCATACTTCGGCTAGTCGATCTGTTCCATTCTTTATAATAAACCAAAATTGTCGAATTCTCTTGGCATTCTTTGTCCGATCAGATAAATGGTCATTCTTAAGTTCACCCTTGCTGTAAATTCTTACGGGGAGATCTCTAATATGGAAAAACATAACATGTCACTTAAATTGGTCACGGGAATATTCACGAGGGAAAGAAGCGGTGAAATCCATATATCACAAGACTTTGTTTACATGTGAATTGACCACTCGGAGAGTGCGTCACGTGAGCCACCGGCGTCTCTATATTGGTCCGTGAACACCGCTAGAGACAATTCCATAGCCATTGCTTTGTTATTGCCAATGATAGCTCACGTTCAGTTTAAGGCCGTAGACAAATTAGATTGAGTGGAGATGACAAGGTCGATCGGTTCTGTGGTGCTGTCTCTGCTGTGATAGCGTGAGCCGCTCGATCTTTTTTTTGAGAAGAAAGAGGGTGAAATCCCGAGTTGGGATTCACTGCCAGAAACTATTCATTATAATAATTGATAAGAAGATACATTACCTTAAGGACCAGAACGATAAAGGGAGAGACAACTTGCTATTACATTTTCCGGATAGAATCTTTGATTTTTGAAAATTACATCATTCCTTCCTCCCCAGATCGTCCAAAGAACCGCAAACAGTAAAGAACAATCATCTGTGGAGTTCATCCCCATCCGTCTTATCGACTTCCAGAAATCGGTGAAACCAACATGCTGCACCCATGACGGTCCCACCTCATTCCAAACCTTCAGCGACCAAGGGCATGCAAAAAACAAATGTTCTGCATCTTCCGCTTGCACGCCGCATCTATCACAACGAGCATCTGGAATACCGAACAATCTGCTCCTTCTCTCCTTGTCGCATATCCTGCCCCTTCTGAGGCACCAAAGAAAGACCTTTACTCTGCAAGGAATCCTGCTTGCCCAAATAATCTTCATATCTTGTTTCAGGTCTGGGTCGAGGTCCTCCGTTGTCCCTCTGAACAATATGTATGCCTTTTTCACCGAGAATCTTTCCCCCTCCCATACAAATCGATCTCTTCCCTGGGATAAGCAACTAGTAGATGGTAGTTCAGACCTCATTCTGTCCAAGTCGTCTCTTCTTCTCCCCGAAAGCTCATACACAAAAGTCGGGTTCCACGAACCAGAACAAATAGCTTCAGCCACCGAAGATCCCTTGCTTGCCGCCAAAGCAAATAATCTTGGGAACCTATTACATAGAGCTCCTTCCCCTGTCCAGTTGTCCAGCCAAAACCTAAAAAACTCCCCAGTCCCCAACTTTGGTGTCATTCTCGCCCTCACCTGTGGTAAAACCTCACGAACCCCGCTCCAAAGTGATGACTCAAAACGCACTCTGCCTGCCTCCATTGAGCCTCTGACGTCATAGATGGTTCGTACGAGCTGGATAGCCACTCTATCTGTACCACCCCAAATTTGCACCACCCACTTAGCCAGAAGCGCCTTATTCATGCTACTTATATCCCGAATTCCAAGGCCTCCTTCGCTTCTCTGCCTCGTGAGCTCCTCCCAACCAACCAGATGCATACCTGATCTTTGTTGCTTCCCATCTGACCAAAAGAATCTTCTCATCATCATCTCTATCTTCTTCCTTACACCTGCCGGCATCAACCGAGTTGAAAAGAAAAAGATTGGAATAGCCGATAACACATGCTTAAGTAGTATCAACTTCCCGCCTTTAGATAGATTGACTGCCTTCCAACCTGCCAGTCTCTCCTCAAATCTCCTAAGGACCACCTCCCACTCCGCTTTCCTTAACCTCCCCGCTACAAGTGGTAGCCCAAGGTAAGTAATGGGTAACTTCCCAATGGGGCAGCCCAAAAGCGTACTCCTTGATTCACTCTCTTCCTCATCCATCCCAAATTGAATCACCACAGACTTATCTCTATTGATCCTGAGACCAGAGATACTGCTGAAGATCTCTACTAACTGCCTTGTTCTTTTATGCATTTCCTCTGTACCGCCCACGAAAATCACCGTATCATCTGCATATTGTAATAGTGGAATAGAGATGATTCCCTTACGGAATCCCTCACACCATCCTCCGTCAACTGCTCTCCTGAACATCACCGCCAAAGCGTCTGCCACCAGAACAAATAGCATTGGTGCTAATTGGCATCCCTGTCGCACGTCCCTTTGCGGCTGGAAAAAACCTCCCTCCGGTCTCCCATTCACCTCGATCTTGATCGAGTTGTTTGTACGATTTTATACAATACGGGTTCATAAAAAGTACAAAATCGTACGAACCGATCGAGCGGCGCACACAACTACTGTAGAATCTGACCTGCGCCCTCTCTAAACGAATGAACAATGAAAGCATCCTCCTTCGTCGTTCGCAACTCCCGATGTCCGGCCGAATTTAACTCTGAGAGACTATGATTCATTTCATGTTTAAGCTTCTAACGAACCACCGCCGTTCACCATTTATTCCAACCTTTCCCTATATAACAAGACTTTGGAACAATAGAAAAAAACCAAGAACAGTGGTCAGTAGCAACATGCTTGTGTTATGGTTGATCTGCCTTCTTGCACTTCCATCTTTCGGCCGCTTAGCTCCCACTTTCAACTACTCGGATGCTCTCGAGAAATGCCTCTTGTTCTTCGAGGCACAAAGATCCGGGAAACTGCCTCCAAATCAGCGCATTACGTGGAGAGGAGATTCCGGACTTTCTGATGGCAGTTCTTATCATGTTAATACACAAATCCTCTTCCCATTCCGATCTCCTGCTAAAGTATAGTAGCAACAATAGCTGCTCAGTGCTATTATTGCAGGTAGATTTAGTTGGTGGATACTATGATGCTGGGGACAACGTCAAGTTCGGCTTGCCAATGGCCTTCACAACCACAATGCTTGCATGGAGCGTCATCGAATTCGGCGACTCCATGCACGGCCAGTTAGAGAACGCGAAAGCAGCAGTACGGTGGGGTGCAGATTATCTGCTCAAGGCGGCTACTGCAACGCCAGACACATTATACGTTCAGGTGAGCAAGTGTTTAGTCTTTGCATTGATTGATATATAATTTTACAACGATTAGTGCTCCCCAAAAAAGATTTATGTTGAGCTTTAGGCAAAGTAAACTGTTAATCTAGAACTCGATATAGGTAGCAGATCCCAACATGGATCACCGTTGCTGGGAGAGACCTGAGGACATGGACACGCCTCGCACTGTGTATAAGGTAACACGCCAAAACCCAGGATCGGATGTTGCATCTGAAACTGCAGCAGCTTTGGCATCAGCGTCTATCGTGCTGAGAGATTCAGATCCTTCTTACTCCGCCAAGTTACTGGAGGCAGCAACCAGAGTAAGAAGCGCAAGCTCGCAAGCAAAGTATATATTCAGCCTTGTTTATCTGCGTTATTTTAATCTTTTTAGTAATACTCAATATGCAGGTGTTTAACTTCGCTGATCAGTACAGAGGATCCTACAGTGACTCTCTTGGAGGGGTTGTCTGCCCATTTTACTGCTCTTATTCTGGTTATCAAGTGATTTGACCGACTTAATCAGTATTTTTTCTTTCTTTTTTTTTTGAGTAGATATTATTTCTGATTGAAGTTGAATATCAGGATGAGCTTTTATGGGGAGCATCATGGCTCCACATGGCATTAGAGAATGTCTCCTACTTGTCATACATTCAATCCAATGGCCACATGATGGGAGCTGAGTACGATTACTCCTCATTCAGCTGGGACAACAAACGTATTGGAACAAAAGTCCTCTTATCGAAGGCATTCGGAATCTATTGGTCTCTTTAAGTTAATACTAAACACAAGAAATATAATATAACATGATCTCGTCTTATCCAAATCAGGGGTTTCTGCTAAGCAGAAGTGATCAACTGCAACAATATAAAGCACGTGCTGACAACTACATCTGTTCCCTTGTCCCCGGAACTTCCAACTTTCAAGCACAATATACACCTGGTCTCTCTTTTTTTGCTTTGTAAATTCCTGAAAGTACACAGTATAATGATTATTAAAGTGGAGAAGTATGTGATGACCAGGTGGGCTTCTTTACAAAGCAAGTGAGAGCAACCTCCAATATGTTACCTCCACGGCTTTTCTCCTGGTAACTTATGCCAAGTACATGGGCAAAGATGGAGCAGTAACATGTGGGTCTGCAACAGTTACTGCTTCAAGCATCGCATCTCTGGCGAAAAAACAGGTAGAACCATATGATTTCACATTGAGTACTAGTTCTTGGAATACTGGTCATTCATTGGATATAATCTTGAAACAGGTTGACTATATCTTGGGACAGAACCCCTCAAAGATGTCGTACATGGTTGGTTTTGGTGAGAGGTATCCGCAACATGTGCATCACAGAGGGTCATCGCTTCCTTCTATTCGTGTGCACCCGAATCCAATACCTTGCAATGACGGCTGGCAATATCTCCATTCTAACACGCCTAACCCGAACATCCTCGTTGGTGCAATATTGGGTGGCCCAGATAACAGAGACAACTTCTTCGACGACAGGAACAACTATCAGCAATCTGAACCGGCCACCTATATCAACGCTCCTTTTGTTGGTGCACTGGCTTTCTTTGCCGCTTCACAGATACCTGTCTAAGTTGGCAGTTCTAGTTCTTGTCGGGAGACTGTGTTGACATTATAGTGCTATAGCTAACCAGGGACAACGATTGCTGAGATATATGCACTGTTAATATTCAGTTAATTTTTTCCGTTTTTTTCCAAAGATGATGCGTACGTGAGGGAGTGACAGAAGAGTTCGGGTGAATCTTGTCGGGGACTTTACCGCCAGTTTGTTGCTGCACTGTAAGATCCAAATTTAATCTAACAGCTAAACAGTAAATCAAGAAAACAACAAGATTTTCCTAAGCTATCCACCTAGAGATGGGTATTGCGCCAGGTCGGCCCGACCTAGCGAGAGGCCCAACAGGCATAGCCTGGCCTGCTCACTCTAAGGGCCTGTTTGGTTATAGGGTTGGCCCAACCCTGATTACTATTCACAAGGGTACTTCCTCCTCACAGATTACTATTCACCCAGCCCAACCCAACCCTGCCCAACCCTGCAAAAGAAAACATGGGCCGGGCTTGGGCACCAATGTTAGGCTCGAAAATTTTTCGGGTCAGACTCAGACTCGACCAGGCCCAACATGCATAGCCTGCGAGCTCCGTCGACTATAAAGCATGTAAGTTGGCCCACTAACCCAGCCCGAATAAGCTAGAAGTCGGCCCAAGCTTACTTGGGTTTAGAGGTTTAGGGTATGACAGTGTTTGTGAATACACTCTAATCATGCACCCATCTTTGATTCTCCATCCATGGAAAGAACCCCAACTCCCCTTGAGCATGGATCCTTCGTTGTAGGGTATGCTGCAGCAGACTCCGCAATAGGGGTGTGGGCCGCTCAATCTTGATCGAGCGGTTCACACGAATTTGTATTTTTTGTGGGCATGTACTAAGCGAATTCGTGTTAACCACTCCATCAACATCGAGCGACCCACACCCTTACTATAGAGTCTGCTGCAACAAACCCTACAGTAGAGGATCCGTGCTCACTCCGCTTGCCCTTTGCCTTACTCTACTATCCTATCCCAACCATGGCAAGGGCACAAGGCACAATCTCCATTGTCTCCACTATCCCTCTCCACTATCTCCACTGCTCCTCTCTCCCTTATCTACTCCAAGCCTTCACTGTCTTCTAGGCGGCGCCGTCCCTCTCTAGTCTCCACCATAAAAGATGGGCCGCTTTACCCTCTCCGCCGCCCCTCTCCCACCATCATTGCTTGGCCTGACCCTCCCCGGCAAGGACGTAGAGGGTTAACGACAACTACATGTAACCGAGTTATTGTGGTTGTGTACATCTTCTCCCGGTGGTTAGCGACAACTATGTCATTGTCCCCTTTGATCTCATGAGAAGCTCCCTAATATATTTGCTTGTTATGAGAAAAAATTATATTTAAGCAACTGATTCATATAACATGTGGGAAGTGTGCAAAATGATGCGATTATTGGGATGCAAGACCCTATGCAGAGAATACTAGGTATTCTTGTTTGATTAACTGAGTGCATGCATTGCCGTTGTGGGAGTGTTATTTTGCTGACATAGCGGGAAATTGTCATTTCTTAGTTTCATTGGATTGCTATTATTTAGTAGTCATGTTATGCCTTTAAATAATGACCGGGAAGGTGAATATTAATGTCGTAACAAATACATGTTGAAAGGAGAAATCATGTCGTTTTTTAATTCAGAGGAGATGTCTATGACTACACACTAAAGTAGGGTCTTCCCATTAGTTTTGACTTGATTCTCCAATCTTGCACATCCCCAAAGAGCTTTTGACCTAATAATGCATGACCATACCCTTAAATAATTTTTTAGGTAAAAACGATCTTATTTCTGGACATGTGAATCTATGGCGAGCCATTATACAATAAAAGTTATTGCAGATCATTCCTTAATATGAAATAAGTAATAATTAATTTGCATAATAGATCCCTTCGTACAATTAGGGTTATGTACCATGACCATCTTGATATCATATAATTGTTGATTCAATGGTTGGATCGTAAAGGATGGTGCTGGATTGAATATGTAAAGGGATAGATTGTGAAATCAATCGCACCATCAAGAACAGATCTTTATCTTGCGATGATGGCAATCCTTTCTCCAAAGGCGGATCTCCAATTGACCACTTGATAGAGGTACTCTGCCAAGAAATAGATATTCGGAAGGGTTGAACGATTTAAGTCAATGAGTTGACTTAACAAAATTAAGATAACCAAGACATATTCTTAGCCATGTGAACCCAAGATGAACCATTTCTGTAATAAATGCTATTGTAATCTTCAATATATCAATAAAAGTTATTGATTTATTTCATTTTCTGTCTGAGATTAAATGAATGAATGCACTATAAAGTCCTTTCGTACAATTAATGTTAGTACCATGGTCATATTAATGATCATACAGTTGTTGATTCAATGGTCGTATCATAGAGGCTGGTGCTTGGATGATATCTAAAGAGTTAGATTGATGACTCATCAAGCACCCGTGATTGTTAAGATATGATATCCAGCATGAGAAGGAGATGATAATCCTTCTTGAAAGACTGATGTCTGACTGATCTCTTGATGCAGGTCCTCTACATAGGAATAGAGATTCAGAGGTGTAAGATAAGTTAGGTGAAAGAGTTGATTTAACAAGATCAAGATAACCAAGACCTATGTCATATACTGTCACGATGTAGGCATGCATCCTCTGACCAAAAATAAATGTATTGCTATATGTTTGAATATGTACATTTGGCAGATCGATAGGATGATGACCAAATGAAGGTCTATACACAAGCGAGCTAGTGTGCATATGAGGGCATATGAGTAATATGATCTCTCAAAGGAATCATACATATTCACTTCTGAACCGGAAGACATGAGCTTAGTCATCAGGTATTGGGACCCATCAAATTACATGCTTGATCATCTTGCTTTGGAAGCATGACAAGAATTCGTAGGTATGATATATGATTTTGGAAAAGTATACAATCGATACCAACTCCCAATGTCTAAATGAGAATCTTAATGATAAAATCCCAAAGAAGACAGTCTAAAAGAGATCTAAATCTTGGGTTTATTCTATGTCTTCCAGTATGCATAATGTATGTGTATTAGGAATACTTGAGGGTGATAAGGTAATAAATGATTGTATAACCATGATGCTTCCATTCCTAGGTAGTGATGAAACATCTTTAGATTTTAGTGACTCCTTTCAATAGAGAAGTAATCTAATCTTGGTCCAAATGTTAGACATTGATCTGAATACAATTCAGATGCCATGAGAATATTAGATTTACGGCTTTGATTTAATCAAGCACCTTTGAGAGCTCCCCGAGATCTGAATTTGAGATTTGATCTCAATATCCAAGTCATTATACATAAAACGTACAATCACCCTATCCTAATTTCCAAGTATCCGCGGAGAAAGCTCATTACTCTTGAAAGAGTTCAAGAATAATTTCCTTGTTGAATTGTAAATATGAGCATTGAGAAATTGACAATTAAATGTGATTTAATTATCATGAATAAGTTAATATGATTCACATTATTTAGATGCAAGAGAATGATAATCTAAGATAATAAAATATGATTTAATTATCATGTACATGAATAATGTGGATAGTAATATCTATTGATCATATATATTATAAATATTATTTATAATATATTAGAGAGAGCTATTTGTAAATAGTATTTACAAATCAAATATTGATGTGAATTGGATTCACATTAGAGAATTAATTGGAAAATACAAATTACATTTTATTTTGGATGTATGAATATAATTCATATTTTCAATGGTATGATCAAAATTGTCGCAAAATAATTTGGAATTATTTTTGTAAATAAATTTGTAATAAAAGTTGTTACATATAATGAAGGATTATGTGAGATACAAGATCTCATATACCTGGAAGAGGGAAAGCACATTCCATGTAAGGAGGGTGGACGACCACCATTAAGTCCTAAATCAAGGTGCCCCCCTTATTAGAAAGAGCTTGCCTCCTTCCTAATCATTCTATACATATTGATTTGTGATCAAATTAATTTATATTGATGAATATTTAACATAATTAATTTAATTTAAATTAGTTGTTGTTCTAAATTTGTACAACAATATCATAGCCATTGAATGAAAACACAAATCAATCTAAACCATTGATTTCCTGTGGCACATGGATTGTGATCCATGGGCTTCCAAAATATTATAAAAGAAGTGGCAACCCCGACTCTTTTTTACACAACATAATTTACAAGCTCTCTCTCTCTCTCTCTCATTCTCACCACATGCCCACTCTCTCTCAAGAGTGGTCGTCCACCTCTTGACCTAGAGAGACTCGATGTCATCGCTACGCCATCGTGTTGCCGCTTAAACCGTTTGTGGATATCTGTCTTCCTCGATGCTCCTTACATGTGAATAAGATCTCGCATTTTGTGAGACGAAATCAGGAGATGCATTGCTTACATCTTTATCTTGTATTACGAGACGGGCACATCTCATTAACGCGTTCGCAAGCATCTCCTCCGTGAGGGCGGACTTGAGACAAGCAGCCTCTTACTTTAGAGACTCTGATCACAACCACGCTTCAATAGTATTCCTATATCTTCTTTGTCGTATTTATGAAATGATTCTAGAAGTGTTCTCAAATTATGTGGTTTCATCACTTTAAAAATATTAATTTCCGCTACCCCAAACAACTAGTATGACTAGTCGCTCTTGATTCATATGATGTGATCTTCATGCTTTCATGATGCGCTGAGTCCGAACCTACCCTTAAAGTGGTAACAGGGCCTTGGTAAAGGTTTTGTATATGATCCAAAATTCTAAGTGAACAAGGTCTTGTATATCAGATGTGCATGGACTCGTTGTTTTGCATGAGATGTAAGTTTTGAATTAGTTTTTTACTAAAAATAAAACCCTCTATTTGTGCACTATTTGGGCATATTTTTTGGTTAATAAAATGCATATAGAATATATAAATATGTCTTAGAAATAGTATCATATTATTGGCATCAAAAGTGCATGAATGGAATTTGAAGAGTTCTCGCTACAAATTTGTTTTTACATGCATTCACGGATCTGTAATAAAATGATTTTTTTCTTACTATTTTTCCATCATGAAACATGAAATAAACATTTGGATTAATTAGAGAATAAAATTAGAAAACCACTTGAATTTATTTCATGTGATTCTGACTCTGTTTGCCCTATATATTCCATATTTAGTGGAGATGGATCGGATGATGATTGGATCATCAAATCTTATTGCTTAATGTGTTTATCATTCAATGAAAATCATGAAATTATAAAATTTTCTTTAATTAAAACTGATTCTTAATATTTATGAAAATAATTTATTAAATATCAATGGTCATTGAATGTATGTTTCATGAAAAGCCTAGTTTATCCTACAATAGTTGTAGGACAACTTTTGCATGCAAAACATGATTGCTTGATATGCTTAGAAATTTTAGCATCTCAAAAATATTTTAAGACACCTAATATTTCTAAGCGATTATTATATAATATAATGCCGGTCATCAAAGTTGATCAACAAAAACAACATGTATATTGGCATTATTTTGTATTGTTCTCAATCAGAATGGTGAAGGTGTTAGTCTGGGTATGCTAGCTTGTTTAATAATTAGCACCTTGCATGTTAAGGAAATGCTCCCTCGCATCATAACTTGAGTGTACTGGTTGGATCCATTTTTTAGGAAAGAATAATATGAGTAAGTCAAGTTGTACTCTAGTAATTGAAGTACAAAATAGTATGTATTTGTGAGGGTGTATACTATATAGTAATATCAAGAAAACCCTAAATGTTTATTGCTCGATTGAATTAGATTGATAACTAATTTAATATAATTAAATTAATTAGATCTAATTAAAATAAATACTATATCATGAATAGAGTTGTAATTCCCTTGGAAGAATTAATTATGTGAATACAATTCATAATAATTAATTAAAATTTGAATGTGATATGGAGGATCATATAAATGGCATCCATGGTCTCCATCAAGGTAAAGGGTTCCGTTGTCATGGATTGTAGGAGACGCTTGTCTGAAGTAACAACTCTTGTATGCAATTGCACATTTAGGGGCTCTTTGCTTCTCGAAAGAGTAATGACATACATGCAGTGATCCCAATATCGATTCCTCATATTATTGGGACAATACTGGATTGGGAATAGTGAGTTCTAATATTGTTGATGGTTGATTCAGTTAATGATGGGTCATCATCTTCTTAGGGGTAGTGGACCCCGGTGTTAAAGACTGAATTGAGAAATGTAAGTTGGACTTGCAAGGCAGAATGAGTTCCCGCTTCTTTTTGTCTGAGTTATAGTTTCTTATATTGTTGGAATGTAACAAAAGTAAAAAGGAGATCCCGTATCTTGCTAGAGATATAACGGTAAGTATATCTTTTGTTTTGAAAGTGAATAAGGGAATGAACTTTCAGAAATGACATCCTTGAAACCACTCAGTAGGCTTTTGGAGGTCAACTAGTTGACTGGACCAAATTACTCAGATAGGATCCATAATTTGGATTTTGTTCTTTCAACAAATTGCATCCCTTATGTGCCCTGTAAGGACAAGTACACAAACCCTACTACACCGAAAGAGATAAAGTTCAAAGAAAAATATAATGAAGATCATACATTGGCTCGATATTATATTTTGGGAGCATTATCCAATGTGCTCCAAACATAGAATGTGGATATTGATTCTTGTCAGGAGATAATGCATAATTCGAAAGAGATGTTTGGGGATGTCAACCACAGTCAACGTTGTAATGCCATGAAAGAACTTATTGGCTGCAAGATGTAGGAAGGGACTTCGGTTCGAGAATATGTAACCAAAATGTTTGGTTATTTTTTGAAACTTGATACTCTTGGGGCTGAGATGGGCGCAAACATGCACTCCGACTTCATTATGTTTTCTCTCCCTAAATCTTTCACCAATTATGTGGCATCATAACAGATGAATAAAATGAGATTATCTAATGCTAAACTCATGGCTCCATTAAAGTCTACAGAAGACGTAATGAAGAAAGAGAATCCCACTAGCAGTGTAATCATTGCAAAGGTCAAGGGGAAGCGCAATAAGAAGAAAGGGTCTCAGAAGGGTCCAATCCAGAAGAAGAAAAGTCAAGCTGTTGGCTCATCTTCTAATACTTCCACATTGATAGCATCAAAGAAGACCAATGTTTTTTCATCACCAGAATAAGTCGGGGTGCTGGAAGCGTAACTACCCCAAGTATTTTAAGACCACAGAGAAAGGTAAAGCCCCAACAGGTATAAATTCTATTTTCATCATTGAAACCAATTTTCTCGTAGGATGTAAAGATTTGGATCATCGATTCTAGTGCTTCTATTCATGTATGCAATTTGTTGCATCTATTTCAGGAAACTAGGAATATTGATGAAGGGGAGATAATCATCTAGATGGGATTTGATGCAGCTATTGTAGCAGTCATCATTGGGACCTGCAGACTATCATTATCTAGTGGTAGAGTACTAGTACTTAAAGAGTGTCTTTATGTTCTAGATGTTAGAAGGATCCTTATATATGTATCTAATCTTGTTAGAAATGGACATTCATTCTTATTTTGTAATGAACTTGTCATAAGTCATTATGATAAATATATTGCGTATGGTGTTCTAACTTCTGGTGGACTATATGAATTGTGCATTGATGAATCTGTCATGAATGTTACTACCACTGATAAAAAACTAAAAAAACCATAGATGATGGAAATCATTCAAACATGATTTGGCATTAAAGGCTTGGCCATCTATTTGTTGACATGATCAATAGATTGATAAAGGATGGACCTTTAGATTTTCTATAGGTCCAAAACTTTCCTACATGTGAACATTGTATTTGAGGTAAAATGACTAAGACGTCTTTTAGTAACAAGGTTACACGATGAGAAGGTATTCTTGGCCTAATACATACCAATGTATGTGGTCCCTTTAGTACCGCGACCCGAAATGAATACCAATTATTCGATGTTTATTGATGACCATTCACGTTATGGGTTTATCTTCATACTACATCAAAAATGTGAAATCTTTGAAAAGTTCAAAGAGTTCATAGCTTTGGTTGAGAACAAAACCTATTGGAAGATTAAAAGGATTGGATCTAATCGAGGCGACGAGTACCTCTCAGATGAATTCAGAGAATACCTCAAAGAGAAAGAACTTGTCTCCAATCTCACTCCTCTTAGAACTCCCCAAGTTAATGGTGTTTCTGAAAGATGTAACATGACCATCATGGACATGTTCCGTTTAATGACGAGTAAAGCACATTTATCTCTTAGTGTATTGGGATATGTAGTAGAAATTGCAATATATATCCTAAATAAGATTCCTAGCAAATATGTACCCAAAACTACTCATGAGATTTGGTATGGTACCAAATCCAGTGTTAGACACTTGAGGATTTGGGGTTGTTTGATCCATACGAAGAATGAGGATGCAAGTAAGCTAGAATCTCGGAGAGTATTATTTCATAGGTATGTAATGGACTGTATCGGATACCAACTATATGACCTAAGACTCAGAAGGTATTCGTCTTTAGAGATGCATAATTATTGGAGGATGACTTCCTTAAGAGTCAAGAAAAAAATGAAATAAATGAACTCATTGAATACTCTGAAGATACCGAGTTTCCTGAACCAGAAACTATAGATGTGAATAAAGATGTAACACCTATACCTCTTCAAAGGAGTTCGAGGTTGCACCACTTGAAAGGTACATATTCCATGTGTCAGGTGAAACTAACAATGATCTGGCTTCATTTGATGAGGTACTCGCAGATCATTACATGGATAGATGGATGCTAGCAATGAAGTCTGAAATAGACACCAAGCATAAGAACGATATATGGACCTTAGAGGATCCTTCTAGAGGGATAAAACCCATTGGGTGTAAATGGATCTTCAAGAGAAAGAGGGGACCTGATGAGAAGGTAGATACCTTCAAAGCATGGCTCATAGGAAAGGACTACACACAAAGAGAAGGCATCAACTACAGTGAGACATTCTCTCATGTGGCCATGCTCAAGTCCATCAGGGCACTGCTAGCTATAGTGCATATCTTGATTACGACGTCTAGAAGATGGACGTCAAGACAACTTTTCTCAATGAATACCTCGAGGAGGATATCTATATAGAGTATCCCAAGGGATTCATAACCAAGGAAGGTGAAGTATGCATGCTAAAGAAATCCATCTATGGGCTCATGCAAGCTTCTCGTGGATGGAACATCAGATTTGATGAAATCATAAAGAGTTATGACTTTGTTCAGAATCCCGATGAATTGTGTGTACAAGAAGCTTAGTGGGAGCACAATTGTGTTCATCATGCTTTACGTAGATGGAATCCTTATCATTGGGAATGATACAGGAATGATGACCAGTGTTAAGATTCGGTTGTCCCATACCGTCGATATGAAAGATCTTGGAGAAGACTCTTATATCTTGGGTCTGAAGCTATTCAGAAACATAGAAAAGAGGATTTTGGGATTGTCATAACATGGGTAAATTAATAAGATCTTGGAACACTTCCATATAGAGAATTCCAAGAAAGGCTTCCTTCCCTTAAGACATGGTATCCATTTATCTAAAGGAATATCTCCTTAAAGTGTTATTGATAAGAAAGCCATAGCTGGATGCCCCTACACAACAGCTGTGGAAAGTCTAATGTACGCCATGATGTGTACAAGGCCAGATATCTATCATGTAGTAGGAGTGGTAAGCTGTTGATGACCGAGATTTCTCAAGAGTCGTACAACCTCATAAGGCGAGACCGCAGTCGTTGTATTGACTGCTTAAGGAACCTCAGTTAATCAATATTCAACCCACAAATAAGTCAAACAATGAATAGCAGAAAATGTGAGTTAAAATTTATTATTCTCTACAACTAAATGTACAACAAACAAGTATGCAGAGGTCGAACCACATAGAGCAAAATTGGTAGCCTACTATTATTGTCAATCGAAGCATAATATATACATTATACCATTCATTATATTTTTGCGGGTTTTTAATTTTATATATTTTTATGGATTTTTGTTTTTATAATTTTTCTTTTGTTTTTTGTTTTATATTTTTATGTTTTATTTTTATATTTTTAATTTCTTTTTCTTTTTCAACAATATGATAAACCATATATAAAGTATAAACATAAAGTAAGATGATATAATTATAAATACAACCAAAAATGCACAAACTTTAGAAAATAAATATTTTTATAGTTTAAATAGTTTTTACTATTTTTGTGATTTCTCTGGAATTTTTGCTAAATTTTATGAATTTTTGAGGTCAAAAATATCCCAAATCAAGGATTTAATAAGTATTCGAAATTGATTTGAATTTTAAAAATAGAAAATCAGATCCAAAATTGGTCAAATCAATTTTTATGTAGAGATAATTATATAAAGAAATTTAAGAAATGAAGAATATTTTTAGGGTTTTTTCAGACTTTTTTTTAGATTTTTATAAAGGTTTTTAGGGTTTTGCATTTTTTTAGAGTTTTTTTTTCTATTTTTAATGATTTTTGATTCAAATGTTGAAACACTTAGATAAGAAACATATATTTTTGTGAGAATTTTCCAAAAAGTTTTCTATTTTTTTGTATTTTATAAGCTAGATAGAGGAAAAAACGTGCTCATTAAATTTTTGGTAAGTTGAAAAAATGTCTAAAATTGCAAACTAAAATCATGGCATGAAACTACAAGTAATTAGGAACCTACATCTATTTTTTCATGATTTTTGGAGCACAATAGCTATTTTAAATAAATTCAACAAGCACTCAAAAATACAATTACTGGCATATATGTAAATAAAATCCATGGCATCCGTCTAATTGTTCCAAAAATATACAATGTAATTACAATTTTATTGGACCAAAAATAAATATGAATAATAACAGCGGTGTACTTGGAAAATGACCACCTCACGTGGGACGACACGTAAGGTGACATGGCGTAGACCCTTTTGCAGTAACCAAAAACATCAGGAGTCTTCATACAAAACTCCTTTTTTATTTACACTAAATAGGCTATTTACAAGACTAATTAATAAATACAAAAAGGGGGATATATTTAGCAATTTAACCCTTCATGTATGGGATTGGATGACTAGATATGGTTCACTTATCCACGTGTCGATCCCATATGCGATGATGGTAGTTCGCAATCGAGGGCTTGGATTAGACCGTCTGTTGGAGATATGACGGTGGAGGCTGAATTGATCCGACAACGGCTGTACGTCCTGGAGTGGCTAGAAGATCCAACGACAGAGACGAGGTCTGAAAGAACATGCCAAGAACATGCGACAACCAAGCTTCGATCTGCCCTCCTGAGCCTCTTCGACTATCTGAAATGCTCGAGGAAGATGCAAAATGAATCTTCTCCTCTTCTCCCTATGGGGTCCTCAAGAGGTACGCCAGAGCCCTGACACAATAGAACGAGGTCAAAGAAGATCACGGGCTCCAGGTACTTCCTTCTCGAGCGAACCCAAATCACAAAGAGTCCTTCGGCGAGGAAGCATCAACAAAGAAAACCAAGGGGATTGGGGTCTTGTGGGGGGGGGGGGGGTGGAATGGAAGCGAGGTGGTTCGGGCAAAGATATCTAGCGACGAGGCGGTGGAGGAGATCTGATCTCCAGATCCATAGTAGATTTGGGTGAATGAAAGGTGGCGAAAAGAAGAGCATCGGAAGGAGAACCGAGGGGAGGCGATGAGAGAAGAGGAAAATGGTGGAACACACATGGAGGAGTTCCGGAGCTCGGCTCCGGTGAACAACGAAGATGGATTTTTACACTATCTTAACTAATAACAATCTAAAATAACACACAACAAATAAAGCCTATGGCTAAATACTACTTGAAAAGCAAGGGAAATCATCTCTTATACCTGAGAGGGAGCTCAGGGAGCATGGTGGCCGGAGCACCACCATGGACTACCATCTTGTCCTCGCTACATCGTACCAAGCTCGTTGAGGTGCATAGCTGTCACCTGGACCTCGACACACACGCAAGAACACTTGGCTAAGCTGGAAGGCATATCAAAAAGGGAAGGAGGAGCTCGGTGATTTATTTATAGATAGTGAGCCCAGGTGGACTTGGACAATGATTATTGACACGCTTTTTGAGGTAGATTGGCAGGATCTGATGATCCCGTCAGATAGACGGATGTGAGGCGCACCACTTTTGTGAAGCGCTCGAGGTAGAAGGATCAACAAGGTGGCATAAAAAATCAGAGAAAAGGAGGGACTAGAGACTTTGACAAAAGTCAGAGCCGAAAGAAGGGGAGTTGACTGGGGTCAACAAATGCCACGCCCCCTTTGGTCTACGCCAACTGCTAGACGACAACACTGTAAATTTAATTAAAAATATAAGTGATTTTATTAATATTTTGAGTATATAATAAAAAATATTTATTATTTTGTATAGTATTTTATTATGATTTTTATTTATTTTTTGGTGCTATTTATTAGTAATTAATTTTTATTTGTATATTTATAAATATATTCATCTAGGATTTGACTATTTTATTTTTTTTTATTTTGTATATTTTTTTATTATTTTAGTCGTATATTTTATATATTTATAAATTATTTTTAGGTAAATAAATATATTTTTATTTTTTATGATATAATATTTACATTTAAATACAATAGTATACTTGTTATATAAGCATAGTTATTTTTTGTCTCTGTATTTTTGTATTTTATTTTCTTTTAACGTTTTCTTTATGGTTTTATTTTAGTTTTAATATGTACATGTATTACAAATAATATTTACAAAGTTATAAAAATATAAAATTATAAAAATAGTTGAGAATAAATAAAATGAATATTTTAATCAGGTATACTATACAATAGGGGTCCAAAACCTAACTTTCACACCTTAACTCCAAAAATTTTAAACCACCTTCATAAAATAGCTTATTAAAAGTTGTATACAAGTAAAGGTGATTTTGCTATATTTTTAGTTTTTATTTGAGAGTTTGGGTCTGTGAAATTAGGATTTTGACTTTTTGTTCAGAGTATAACTTTTACAATATATATTATTTTTGTATAAACTCAATTTTGTATTTTCTATACCTTATTGTCAATAACTTTTATGTTCAAAGTTTCTTTATTTGAGGTATAAAAAGTATAAAATGATACGGGTCCCAAAAATGAATAAATAATGAATAATTGAATGGACTTTTGTTGTATTATTGGCCCTTATCTTCCCTACTTTATTCCTTGTCGACCTAGTCATCAAGATGCCTAGGTCTCGAGGGTTTAGGGTCTTAAAATACCGTTGGCATTTTATTCGTTTTCTTTTCTTTTATTTCCTTTGTTCTATAATTTTGGCATTAAAAACAATATTTTATACACAATTTGTACAACAAAGAATGAATATTAATTTATGCAAATTAAGGGTATTTACATGCATTAGCTAAGATTTTTAAGGCCAAAATGATAGAATAAAGGTGATGCAATGGAGATTCATCACCGCTTTATACTTGACTTTTCTGGTCCCTAGCAAACACTTATGCAATAAGAGAAGAAAATAAAAACAAAGAAATGAAAAATAAAGTAGATTAAATTTAATCTGCAACTTCTCTTTACAAAATCAAAATTTGGAGCTTAAGTCAGACCTTTGGAATTTTAATGCAGGTGGAACCTTATTGGGAATCTGATTTGAAATACAATAGCCTTCGAGAATCCTAAAACTCACTTAAGTCTCCTCAATAGCGAGGTCAAAATACTTCAACTCTTACAAAAACCCTTACAACTAGGAATCTTACTTGTACAGTGTATGTGATAGTGGCTCTACCCAACTGAAATGACAAAGAGACTAACTTATCTAGCATGACAACCCAATGACTCCCCAATCCAACAACTCTTTCCTCGAGGAGCAAGGTGTTCCCTTCCAAGTTCAATTTGCAATCTACTCAAAAGGAGGGGTGAAGAGAAGAATGGACAGTAGCCAGTGTAGATACATATCCTTGGATGCTTGACCAGTGCAGCCAAGTCATCCAGCTGCAGGCTCACATATCATGACTTTGAAGTACACGCTTGCTTACTGACTATACAGATATGTACACTCTGGCAAGCATTTTATTTTCAATCATGCTTGTCCACTTTTTTGGAGTTTTTTTGCTTTTGGTATTTTCTTGAAATACTATATGTAGTAGCATTTACATAAGGAGTTTTCCCTCTTGAGACAGTATACTATCCCTCTTTTGAAGCATTATTGCAATCCACACTCTCCTGTCTTTAGACATCTCTACTACTGGATGGGTTGGGGTGCACTTCCCTCCCTAGACGAGGACAAATGTTTCCACTTGTGTGCATCTCATATGGGCAAATTCAATCCCCTCACCACTCCAACTAAGTTGAGCCAAGTGAAAGGTGCAAGTGTACAAGTTAGGTCATTATCCATAAGAGCATTTGTGTTCTCCCAAATACTCTACTTAGGCAGTCAAGAATCCATTGAATCAAGTCTCAAAATTCTAAAAGAATTAAATCAACTAGACTTGAAGTACCTCAATTCCAGTTCCTATGACGTATCTGTAATTATGTAGATTTAATGTCAAGCCAAGCTCCAATTTTCGGATTTTACTTAGACTCATTCAATTATCAAACTTAACCCGTAAAATGCAAATGCTATGCCATGCAGAAAATATTTTTGTGATGCCATTTTCAATTTTGAATATTTTATGAATTTTTGAAAAAGATGATGCAACTGCATTTTTTTTCAAAAAAATATTTATGTAAATGTTTTTGGTATTTTTGGTTTTACAAATATTTTTCTGATTTTTGAAATAAAAATATGCTGGCTTAAAATTAGGTACAAATATTTACTCGGGGATGTACCCTATAATTACAAGAGTTGGGTTTTCAAGAATGTACAAGGGATAAGTGATCCTTTTTATGGATATATATGTACAGTTAATAAAGGGTTTTGATGTGATTCATATATTCCTCAAACTTATTTGAAATTCATTTTTCAAAAAAATTTGCAAACTATAGTCCAAAATAATGTTTACAAATAATTTTTACAAACATTTACACATTTGAAAATCATTTTGCAAAGATTTTTCAAAAGTATATATAGATTTTACAAAATATTTTTACGACTATTTGCAAATCGTTTTTCAAATATTTTTATTCCACACAAAGAAAAGGAATTTTTATAATCGAAATATTTTCACAAAGGTTGAAAATACTTTACAAAATATTTTCCAAACATCTTTCAAAAGATTTTTCAAAAGAATTTCAACACTATTTCCCAAACATTTTGCAAAAGTATTTTAAGCTAACTTATTAATCAATGTATACAAGAATTTTGAGGAATAATATGCATCTTTTTATTACATGATTTTAATTAATTTAATGGGATATGTGTAGTAATTATCTATATTTATTGAAAAGACGAATGTATGAATTATGGTAAAGTATATACGCAGTATACACCACCTCCTATACTTAGCGTGAGCTATGTCCTCATAGATCAGAGAAAAAAAGAGGACACAACTATTATTGAGTATAAAAAAGCCTAAAGAATAAAGGAATTAGGGAATGAGTACACGAATGAGAAGTCGATTGCCCCCCTATACTTAGGATCGAATAATCCTAAGTATAGAAGACTGTACACAAAGTAGGGAGGGTCGAGGGTGGGAATGAACGGATCGTACTCAGATTGTCTCCCCTATACTTAAGGTAAGATATCCCTAAGTATAGACAAGAGGATGAGACAATGGAGATGATCAAAGAATGAAATCGCTCGAGATGTACATCCATGTACACTTAGGACAAAATATGTCCTAAGTGTAGAGTACTGAGAAAAGGGGTAATACAACCTTATTTTATTTTTTTGAATAACTGAAATTGAAATTAAAAGAAGAAAATATGAAAATATGAAAGTTTTAAAGGAAGAGTTTCTAAGTGGCATTATCTGAATCTTGTGATGTTGCTACTGTTGTGGATGTATTGTCAGAGGATAGTACTTGGATAGAGTCGACAACGACCAAGAAAGTATCATGCTCAAGGTAGGGCATCTGCTACCATTAACGATAAATGGTTGTGTGTCAGGAGACAATTCTGATATCACAATACTTTCGTTGTCACACACTTCTTGAACTCTAAATGGCCCCATCCATTTTCTCTTTAATTTTCCCGGGAAGATCTTTAACTTTGCATCAAATAACCAAACATTCTGTCAAATATAGAAGGTCTTTCGTTTGATGTGCTGGTCATGCCAACGTTTAACCTTTTCCTTGTACATCAATGTGTTATCATATGCATAGTATCTGAATTCTAGGAGCCTGTTCATATCTTCCTTTCTCTTCTGACCACCATGTTGTGAGTTCAAATTGTAAATGATAACTTCCAACAATGATTTATGAGTCAATTCAACTGGCAGGTGCATGGCTTCCCATATATAAGACAATAGGGAGACATGCCTAACGGAGACTTGTAAGCAATTCTGTACACCCAAAGGACTGAGTCCAAAAGTTGGGACCAATTTTTCCTGTCCGTCTTGACAAGATTTTGAAGTATCATCTTGATTTCTCTGTTTGATAGTCGTGCCATACCGTTTGTCTGAGGATAGCAATGAGATGTAACTCATTGCTCGATTCCATACTCCTTCGTTAATTTCTTGACTTCTCGGTTAATGAAGTGACTTCCCCCATCTGATATCAGTAAGGGATAGATTCAACCCATCAACTCACATAATCAATGACAGGACGGATGTGCTCATATCCCTGACTGTTGGGATAGGGTCCCATGAAATCGATCCCCTAAGCATCGAATATGTCTACTATATGAATGATCTTCAGGAGTATGGAATCTTTCGCTGCGAGGGTATCTTTCAATATTGTTGCATCCTTAAACAATGTGGGCCACAGAGGCCACACTGTAATACTGTCATGTCATTCTATCTCCAGAGTTGTCTCCACCAGATTCAAGCGAGTGACAATGCTCGAGGACACTATGCTGCTCTGCCTGGGGAATGCACCCGTGCCAAATACAATCCCCCCTTCCCCGAATAAGAGAGGATCTTCCCATTGGTAAGAATGGAATGTGAACAAGAATTTTCCCTTCCGAATATTTGTCCATTCAGAAGGAACTATGCCCGAGATGATATAGTTGACAATATTAGCATACCAAGGGAGTGAATCCATGACCAATATCGATTCGTTAGGAAATGTGTCTATAATAGGTGTGTTGCTTAGTGGAGTATCTTGCTGCTTAATTATGGAGAGGTGATCGGCCACCACATTTTGAAATACAAGCTTGTCTTTGATTTCTAAATCGAACTTTTGGAGGAGAAGGATCCATTTAATCAATCTAGACTTGGCATCCTTCTTCTGCTGTAAGTACCAGATAGCTGAGTGGTCAGTATAGATAGTGACTTTTGATCCAAGAAGATAGGATCCGAACTTCTCAAGGGAAAATACCATACCCAATAATTCTTTTTCCGTCACAATGTAATTTCCTTGAGCTTCATCTAATGTTTTGCTAGCATAATGAAAGGCATAGGGCGACTTGTCTTTCCTTTGTTCTAAAACAACCCCGACTGCAAAATCCGATGCATCTATCTTGATCTCAAAAGGAAGAGACCAATATGGTGGATGTAGGACTAAAGCTTGAGTAGTGAGATCCTTCAGCTGATTGAATGAAAGGAGAACATGCTGTTGAGCATTGAATTCAATCTCCTTGCATAGTAATTCTGTAAGAGGTCGGGCGATGCAACTGAGATCATGAATGAATCTTTTGTAGAATCCCACATGCCCTAGAAATGACCTCACATTCTTGACTGTCTGAGGTGGATCTAGATTAGCAATCACATCCACCTTTGCTGAGTCGACTTCCATGTCATGTTTGGAAACAATGTAACACAACACAATTCCTTCTGTGATCATGAAGTGGCTCTTTTCCCATGATAATACTAGATTGACTTCACGACATTTCTGAAGTACCCTGTCTAGGTGCTCAAGACAAGTATCGAAGCTGTTACCATATACAGAGAAGTCGTCCATAAACACCTCGAGAAAATTGCCTACCATCTCAACGAAAATTGTAAGCATGCATCTCTTGAATGTCACTGGGGTGTTGCACTGTCCAGAGGGCATTCTTCTGAATGCATAGAATGAACGGGAAAGTGAAGGTTGTTTTCTCTTGATCTTCATGGGCGATTGCCACTTGGTCGTACCCAGAGTACCCATCCAGAAAGTAGAGGAACTCCTTGTCGGTTAGTATTTCCAATACTTAATCAATGAACGGAAAAGGGAAGTAGTCCTTCTTAGTTGCTGCATTCAGATGACGGTAGTCAACACATACATGCTAGGGTGTCGGTACCAGAGTACATATCTCCTCTCCTTTGTTATTTGTAACCACAATAAGCCCTGATTTCTTCGGAACTACATGCAATGGGCTCATACATTTAGAGTCAGAGATGGGGTAAATGAAGCCTGCGTCACACCATTTCTTGATTTCTTTCCTTATGACATCCCTCAGATTTGGGTTCAGTCTTCTCTGAAATTCTTGGGATGTCTTGGCATCTTCTTCTAAGTAGATGTGGTGTGAGCACAATGCAGGATTTATCCCCCGGAGATCTGAAATGTTCCAACCAAGCGCTTTGTAGTTTTTCTCTAGAACCGCAAGGAGTCGAGATTCTTGATCCGAGGTCAGCCTACTATTGATGATGACAAGATACATGTTTTCTATACCTACAGGGAAAGCATACTTAAGGCCTGCCAGAAGTGGCTTTAACTTAGGTTCTAATCTGTCTATCTTCTTGGTCACTTCGAAAATGGTGCTCGTTGGAGGATAATCTACCTGAACTCTGGAGAGCTTCTGACGATGTGACAAAGAGATTTGCAATTAACTCATTGTGTTCGGTCTGGATTGAATTATCTGAATAAAAGAGATGCGTCAACAAATTAGATTCTATCTTCCAAAGGTTGTCAGAGCTTACATCGACTGTGCTTTCCAGTTTCTCCTCAAGAGAGAAGATTTCCTATGTCCATGGGTCATTCAAAGAGAGTGCGGTGTCTCTGATTTCTGCAATGAAGTCACAGTCTGATTCAGGCGGTGCTGCATGACTTACATCAGTTATAAACTTAGGCTCGATGATCATGTCTATTGTAATTCTGTTGTTGCTCGAGCTGAGGGTGATCTTTCCAGACTCATAATCGACCACAACTTCTGAGGTGCGTAGGAATGGCTGGCCTAGGATAATAGGTGTCTGGAGCAAGGGTGCGAGCGAGTCCATATCAAGGAATACAAAATCAACTAGAAACTGCATGTCCCACACCTTTACCACCACATCTTCCAAAATACCTCAGAGTATCTTAATCGATCGATCAGCAAATTGAAGGATCATTCACGTTTGCTTGAGAGGACCTAGCCTGAATTCTAACAATAATGAAGAGGGCAGGAGGTTGATGGAATAATCACTGTCAAGCAAGGTTCACTCTAAGACTTGATAAAAAAATCTGGCAACTGATCAAAGGTGCTCCTTTGTCTTGCTTCTTTTGGGGGAGATTGCTGATTGCTGCAACTGTGGCCATGGTAAGAATATGCTTCTCTACATGTCTGTGTCTGTTGTTACGTGTAGGACGACGCTTGTTTGTACATACCTCTTTCAAACCTTTCTTTATAATGGACATCTATTCCATGGCCTTCATTAATGGAATCTCAACAGTCAGATTACTAATAATATCCACAACTCCGAAATCAGATAATGCACTCAGGTTATGGAATATGTACATTACTGAAATCAAAAGCATTATTCTTATTTACAATATTCTGTACATCCGGAACACAAAAAGGAGTACAAACTAGGAATTGAGATGCTGACGCTAGTGGACCAACAAAAAGCGCAGTCTCTACTCTGTCGGCTGGCGTAGGATTGTCTGCTATTGGTGGCTCCTCCATGGCGAGTCTAACTTCACGTCGATTGTGAACTTCTTTTTAGTCTTTTTGAGTTATCTAATTTTTTTTATTGTTTTTATTGATGGTTGTGGAAATGACTGGCAGCTAGCATGGCTCCTCCTTCTTCTTCCTTACCCATCACTTTAGCTGGTGCGGTTGATGCAGAAGATGACAATTCACCAGTCAAAGCTTTATTCTTGCCTTTACTTGCGGCAGATGGGGGAAAAGTCCTACCACTTTTGAGAGTGACAACATTAGATATAACAATATTAAAGTCATTTGACTCTACAGACACAGACTGGACATCACATTCTACCCGTTCTTTACGTTTAAATCTATTGAGATTTGCTTAGACCTACATTGGAATGGAAGTTTTTGTGGTCGTAGGGTTGTCCAACTTCTTAGTCATGTTTGATAGGCCCTTCATATGTTGGTCCAAGCAATCCAGGGTTGAGTTCATAGGAACTGCCTCAGAAGGTTCAACATGCATACCACACTATTTGCTAAGTGTTTGGGTGCTAAGGTTGAGGCTGTTGATGTGGTTGAGGAGGTGGAGGAAGCTGGTATTGCTAATAGGAGGGAGGAGGCTAATGCTGAGGTGGTGTAGCCGCATACTGGTGGTACGGTTGTGGTTGGCGGTACTATGCAGCTGATATTGCTAATTCTGCCTCCATTGGTTTTAGTACTGTAGAGGCTGGTGATACGGAGGTAGAGGTTGAGAGAACTGCTGATAACGACCACCTTGGGGTGGGTGGTAAGCCTTGTTGGCTGATTTGTGGGTGTCCGGTAGGACAGGATAACTGTGTGTCATTACTCCATACACTATTGACTTCCTGAATCAATGGTGGCAGCAAGAATACTGTATCAGAAGGTGGAAGGAAGTCTGGTTGGTATATTACCATCTGTTGCTACGGAGGGCCCTGTTCGGGTGCCTGCATGTAGTACATGTGCTGGACTGTCGGTGGATGCTGACTTGGTTGAGGTTGCTGCTACGATGCTGGTTCGTCCTTATTCTCAATAGAAGACTCTGAATATGGGGTTGCCGACTGGACAGAACTGATGGCGCTCACGAGTAGCTCCAATTGCTTGGTGATCTGATCCTATTTGTCTAAATGTTGTGTCCTCTTTTTAATCACAGTGAGCTTCTCGAGATCCTGTGATCGCTTCTCGATAATGTTAACCTTTGAGAGATGGCCCCCGATGATGCTGAGGTTGGAGCTCTCATTTCTTTTCGCCTCATGGGACACCACCATGTGTACTTGCTTCTGTAGGATCGAGTTGTTTCTGATATGCATGGGATCAAGAGAGGGTGGCCTCTCCTTCAGCCATTTCTTCAAAGATCAGCTAGACTACATCTTCATCCATGTTGAAATGAGATTCTCCACATGTTGCGTCGACGAGCCTTTGGCTCTCCAGCTCTCCACATTCAAGCCCCCGAAAAAGTGTTGGATCGGACTGGTCCTCAGTATTTCATGGTGGGGCACTTCTCTTGCATGTCTATGAATTTTGCTTACAGGCTTCAGGGATTCTTTCGTGGGTACCCTGGGAGACAGTTGTTGATCCTGGATCGCATCTAGTTGAGCCGACTGAGAGGACAAAATTTGTGAAGGAAGGTAGATTTGAGTTCCCCCAAGTCGTCATGACCATTCGTAAATGATTGACCTAGTAGGGCCTTGTCTCGCAAACTGAAGGGGAACACCATCATCTTCACTATGTCCAATGGGACATAGGGGTAGTGGGTAGTTAGGCAGACACACGAGAACTATTGTAGGTGGATGTATGACTCCTCACCAGTGTTCCTATGAAAAGACGGCAGTAGGGCCAAGTTTGAGCTTAAAGTGAGCATGAACCAGGGGAATAATCCTCTCGATCATCTTGTTGTCTCCAAGATTGTATGTCTCCTTTAGTATCGGTATCTACCTCCTCTGTTCCAGTTCTTCCTCATCAGGGTCATCACGGGATCCACCTCCTCCTCTTCCTCCTGATCTATTCATCACATCGTTCAACATCTCCTGAAATGCGGTCTCTGCAAGAGCCTGCTATGTCAACCGCTGCTGGATATCCTGGATGGAGGCCAGAAACTGAGCGTTGACATGGTTCTGGTTGGGTCCCTAACCTGACTCTGTCTATGGAGGTTGTTGTCCCTTGCCCTTTCCTTAGGGGGCATTTCTGGGTCTGAGTCCGAGGAGATGAGTTCTGTGTTAGGATCTAGGACTAGGGCAGGCTTTTATCTAAAATGTGAAAAATTCCCAATCAGATCATTTGAAATTGAATCCCAGTTGCCAAGATGAATATGGAATTAGGATAAATCCCAAAGTGCTGTGAATGAAAAAAATATACATTGAAATCGACCCCAATTCAAAACGGTGGATGTGGGACAAGAGTAGTCCCAATTTATTGGGTGGACAAAGAGAATGTAAATTAAACGAGGTGTCTGGAGATTGGCCCACAAAGTCCAGATCGGGTTCTCGAGAATCACCTCAAATTATTGACGATGTCGAGTCTATGGAATCAGTGTGGGTGTCGGTGGAGTTCTGATTAAACCATCCATGGATTGCCATCGTGAAGCAAAAAAGGAGATCGATGTAGGAGTAAAGATACCGAGGTCAACAAGAAATAAAAAGGATTGTAAAGCAGTAGAAAGGCTCGAACTGAGGGGGGGTCAAAAGGAAGACACATATGATAAAATTTGTGCAAGTGCATGGGACTTGATCTTTGAACTTTAATCTAGATCCATACAACCACAATACAAAATTGGTTCACCTACTCACGCTAGGTGAAGCCACGAAGGATCAGTTATTTATTATCTTTTCAGTTTTAGAGCTGTTATTTCAGACATATCTTTTAACAAGTTCTTAGCATGCTAACCCTATAGGAGAGATAGTACCACCAGAAAAGTATCACATACTTGTCCTCCTCCTCTGTAACATGTCGTCTACACTTTTTGAGGTACTTGTAACACTTCTTGGATCTCTACTCAAACCAAAGAAATAGAGAGAGGAAGTCGATAGGAGAAACTGCTATTTCGAACCTCGCTCGCAAAAGAATCATTCGTGACCATGCAAGGACCTACTCAGATGCAAATCGGTGAGATAGACATACCCGTGAGGACGTGGCCTAAGTTCAGTATTTCAAACCATGTAATTGTTCCACACAAGATGGGAACACCATCATTGACAAGGTCGTACTCAGTTACGTATTCTAGAAGTGCCCTTACTTCGAAAATCCAGGCGACACACAAGGCAGTTACATACTATGTTTTTAGCTCTAATCCTTAGCGGGTCATGCCTCGCTCATGGGAGGGATTTTGGTCCCCTCCTAAGGTACCTCAAAGCAATGAGAGTTTTATGAACCCAATATAATGAAAGTTCATTGCGAATTTTAATTAAGATCAAAGTTTATTTAGCAGTCTCCTTTTTTAATTTTTGGGTTTTCACCTTTTTTGGATATGTTTGCATACAAGCACGTGATGTTTTCGTATATTTTCATTTAAGTCCTAGATGCTCAAAATTAGAGGGAGATAGCGAAAAGCCTTGCAAGTTGATTCGATGATGGGAATATTACCATTGAATCTAATGATGCATGTTGAGTTAGAGGACTTACAGTGCTTACCAGCTCTCTCCATGCAGTATGAAAAATAAATTTTTTAATACTATCTACATGACAGTGTGCATTTGACAAAATCGCCCTAAACAATAACTGCTATTAATCATGAAGAACCATATGTTAAGTATTCAAAGACAAACCATAGAGTCCAGTCTTGGAGACATCTCGATGCCTGTCACAATGGGTCCTGTAGCATTGAGCGATGTCTCTCACAACACACGAAAGTGAGTCCAAATAATTAACATATATATTTTTGACTAGATGCAAGTGTAAGAGACTATAGGTGCATGCATTCTTGTTAAGATTTAGACCTAATTACCGAGGCAAGCAATCTTACAAGCTAAGGGCTCATGCACACAAAACAAATAAAAAGAAGACGTAAAACTTAAAACTATGAGAAACAAAATAAAAGAAGGCAATAAAAATATGAAAAACTGCGACGAGGCCCCCAGGTGAATAGACACCAGGGAACTGGACCTCGTTATGGAGAGTAGAATGCAAGTCTTTAATTATTAAAAATTATAATTATCTCTCTCTCACCAACAAATAAATAAGTAAATCTAAGCTCTCTTTATGCTGAGTCTCTTCTCCTTGCTTCCTTTGTAGCCTCTCTAATTGGTCAAAGGGCGAAGACCAATCTCCACCAAGCTTGGCTGCATCGACCTCACAAGAAGCCATCCTCGTGTGGCGGGTCCTCGCAATAAAGTCACAAAGAGATTTATATTAGCACAGATAATTAATCAAAATGAGCTATATACAATAAATAATGGATATGTGTAGAAGAATCAATTATTAATTACATCAATAAATCAATATATAAGTAAGAATAACTATACAAGATAGATAACAACAATAGGCTACGCTCATTGCTCCCTGGAAACAATGCCATTTGATGACCGAGATTTCTCAAGGGTCGTACGATCTCACAAGGCAAGACCGTGGTCGGTGTATTGACCACTCAAGGAACCTCAGTTAGTCAACAATTAACCCATGAATAAATCCAGCAATGAATAGCACAATGTGTGAGTTAAAATATATTATTCTCTACAAAAATGTACAACAAACAAGTACGTAGAGGTCAACCAATGTAGAGCAAAATCGATAGCCTACTATATTGCTAATCAAAGCATAATATGTACATCATGTCATTCATTACATTTTATGGGTTTTTTATTTTATATATTTTTAAGTATTTTTGTTTTTATAATTTTTATTTTGTTTTTGGTTTTATATTTTTATGTTTTCTTTTTATATTTTTATATTTTTAATTCCTTTTTATTTAACAACAATATAATAAACCATATATAAAGTATATACATAAAATAATCTAATATAAATATAAATACAACAAAAATGCACAAAATTCATAAAATAAAATAGTTTTGTATTTTAAATGTTTTTTATTATTTTTTGTTTTCTCTAGAATTTTTGCTAATTTTTATGGATTTTTAAGGTCAAAAATATTACAAATAGGGATTTAATAAGTATCTAAAATTTATTTTAATTTTAAAAATAGGAAATTAGATACAAGATTACTCAAAACAATTTTTATATAAAGATAATTATATAAAGAAAATAAATAAATGAAAAATACCATTTTTAGGGGTTTTCATAAATTTTTTAGATTTTTATAAAGGTTTTCAGGGTTTTGAATTTTTTAAGAGCTTTTTTTTATTTTTAATGATTTCTGGTCAAAAGACCGAAAACATTTAAATAAGTAACACATATTTTTGTGGGAATTTTTTAAAAAGTTTTTCTATTTTTTTGCATTTTATAAGCTACATATAGGAAAAAACGTGATCATCTCATTTTTAATAAATAGCAAAAATGTACAAAATTGCAAACTAAAATCATGGCATGAAACTACAAGCAATCAAGAACCTACATCTATGTTTTCATGATTTTTGGAGTACAATAGTTATTTTAAATAAATCCAACAAAAGCCCAAAAATACAATTGATAGCAGGGGCATATACGTAAATAAAATAAAATCTAGGGGTCTCTGTGCAATTATTCCAAAAATATATAATATAATTACAATTTTACTGAACCAAAAAATACGAACAACCGGGATGTACTTGCAAAATGGCCACCTCACATGGGACGACACGTGAGGTGACCTGACATGGACCCTTTTACAATAACCAGAAACGTCAAGGGTCTTCATACAAAACTACCTTTTATTTACACTAAATAGATTATTTACAAGATTAATTAATAAATACAAAAATTAGGGGATATATTTAGTAATTTACCCCTTCACATGCGGGATTGGACGGCTAGATCTAGTTCACTTATCCACCTATTGATCCCATATGCAACGATGGCGGTTCGCAATCGAGGGCTTGGATTAGATTGTCTACTGGAGATATGACGGTGGAGGCTCAAACGATCCAACGGTGCATGTACGTCCTAGAGCGGCAAGAAGATCCAAGGGCGAAGACAAGGTCTGGAAGAACATGCCAAGAACACAAGATGATCGAGCTTCGATCCGCCCTCCTGAGCTCCTCCGACCATCTGAAATGCTCAGCGAAGATGCGAAATGTATCTTGGGCTCCTCTTCTCCTGATGGGGTCCTTAAGAGGTACGTTGGAGCCTTAGCTAAGGAGAACAAGGTCAAAGAAGATCGCGGGTTCCTGGTACCTCCTTCTCGAGCGAACACGACTCAAAAAGAGTCCCTTGGCCCCCCGATACATGCAGGAAGCTTCAACGAAGAAAACCAAGGGGACTGGGGATCTTGGAAGGGGTGGAATGGAAGCGATGTGGTGTGATCAGAGATCTTCGGCGGCAAGGCAGTGGAGGAGATTTGATATCCAGATTCATAGTGGATCTAGGTGAATGAGAGGCGGCGAAGTGGAGAGCAGTGGAAGGGGAACCAAGGGGAGGCGAGCAAAGCAGCAGAAAACGGTCAAATACGCATGGAGGAGTTCATAAAGGTGGATTTTTACACTATCTTAACTAATAACAACCTAAACTAAGCGCAAAAAAATAAAATCTACGGATAAATACTACTTAAAAAGTAAGGGAAATCAGCTCTTATACCTGAGAGGGAGCTCAGGGAGGGGGGTGGCCAGAGCACCACCGTGGACCAACACCTTGTCCTCACCACGCTGTATCCAAGCTCAGGGAGGTGCGCAGCTGTCACCAAGACCTCGACATACATGCAAGAACACCTAGCGAAGCTCGAAGGGGATCAAAAATGGAAGGATGAGCTCGGTGATTTATTTATAGACAATGAGCTTGGTGGACTTAGACGGTGATTACTGACACGCTCGAGGTAGATTGGCAGGATCAGATGATCGTGCGAGATAGACGGATGTGAGGCGCACCATTTTTGTGAAACACTCAAGGTGTACAGATCAACATGTGGCATCGAAAAATCAAAGAAGAGAAGGGACTCGAGGCTCTGACAGAAGTTAGAGCTGAAAGACTAGGAGTTGACCAGGGTCAACAAATGCCAACCCACATTGGTCCACGCCAACCGTTAGACGACAAAACTATAAATTTTATTTGAAATAAATTAAATAAAAATAGTAAATATTTTTATTAATTTTTGAGTATATAATAAATTTTTTTATCATTTTATGTAGTATTTTATTATGATTTTTATTTAATTTTTTAGTGTTGTTTATCAGTAATTAATTTTTATGCGTATATTTATTGATATATTCATATATGTTTTGACTATTTTATTTTTATTTTTTTATTTTTTTATTTTATTCTTATATTTTATATATTTATAAATTATTTTCAGGTACATGAATATACTTTTATTATATTTTTATGATATAATATTTACATATAAATATATAAGTAAACTTGTTATATAGGTATAGTTATTGTGTTTTCATATATGTAGTTTTTGTATTTTATTTTAATATTTTCTTTATGGTTTTATTTTAGTTTTGATACGAATTTGTACTATAAATAATATTTATAAAATTATAAAAATACAATATTACAAAAATAATAAAGAATAAATAAAATGAATATTTTAATCAGGTATACTATACAATAGAGGTCCAAAACCTAATTTTTACACTTTAACTTCAATAAATATGAAACCACCTTCATTAAATAGATAATTAAAAGTTTATAAAATTAAATGTGATTTTGATATATTTGGGTTTTTAATTTGGAGATATGGGTTTGTGAAGTTGGGATTTTGGTTTTTTATTCAGAGTATAACTCAATTTTGTATTTTTCTATACCTTATTGTCTATAACTTTTATGTTCAAAGTTTCTGTATTTGGGGTATAAAAAATAGCAAATCAAATGCGTACCGAAAATAAATAAATAATGAATAATTAAATGGACTTTTTGTTTTATTATTGGCCTTATCTCCCCCTATTTTTTTCCTTGTCGACCTAGTCCTTAATATGCATAGGTCTCGGGGTTTAGGGTCATAAAATACGTATGGCATTTTATTCTTATTATTTTCTTTTCTTTATTCTATATTTTTAGCACCAAAAGCAATATTTTATAAACAATTTATACAAACAAAGAATGAATGTTAATTTATGCATATTAAGGGTACTTATATGTATTAGCTAGGCTTTTTAAGGACAAAATGATAGAATAAAGGTGATGAAATGGAGATTCATTTGCCGTTACCAAACTTTCTATGGAGTGCAACACTGGAACATTGTGAAGAACTTATTTAACTATCTAAGACGGGACACAAGATTACATCTTGGTCTATGGAGATTGTGATCTCCAAGTCTTTGGATACATAGATTCCGATTCCCAGTTTGATATTGATGATCATAAGTCAACATCAAGGTCTGTGTTACTGTTGGACGGTGGTGTTGTGAGTTAGAGTAGCAAGAAGCAAGATACGATAATTGATTCAACAACAAAAGCTGAATACATTTGCAAAGGAGGCATTGTGGTTGTGCAAGTTCATCTTGGAAGTTGGCGTAGTTTCCTCTGGTACTCCCATCCGGCTACTCTGCGATAACATGGGAGGCATAGCTCAGGTGAAGGAACCTAGATGGCATCAAAAGAGAAAGCACGTGGAAAGGAATACCACATCATCCTGAAGATTTACAGCATGATGACATCATCATCACAATGTGCCTCTACCGACAACGTCCATAATCCCCTTACCAAACCTTTGACACAACGATTTTCTAACAAACATGTAATGAGCATGTATTTAACGATTGTACCTGAATGGCTATGTAGGCTAGTGGGAGATTGTTAGCCATGTGAACCTGGGGAGAACCATTTATGCAGTAATTGTTATTGTAATCTTTGATATATCAATAAAATTTATTGATTTATTTCACTCCCTATCTAAGATTAAATGAATGAATACACTATAAGGCCCTTAGTATAATTAGGGTTATGTACCATGACCCATCTTAATGATCATACCATGTTGATTCAATGGTTGAATCATAGAGGCTAGTGTTTGGATGATATATAAAGAGGTAGGTTGATGGCTCATCAAGCACCATAAATGATTATTAAGTGATGATCTCCAGTATAAGAAGGAGATGGCAATCCTTATTTATATATTGATATCTGACCGACATCTTGATGCAAGTCTTTTACACAGGACAGAGGTGTCAGATAAGTTAGGACAACGAGTTGACTTAACAAGATCAAGATAATTAAGACCTTTGTCGTATACTATCATGATGTAGGCATGCATCCTCTGATCGGAGACAGATGCATTACTATGTGACTGAATATGTACATTTTCCAACCGATAATTGATGACCTAATCAAGGTCTATATACGGCGAGCTGGTGTGCATATAAGGGCATACAAGTAATACGACCTCTCAAGGGGATCATACAAGTTCACTTATGAACTAGAAGACATGATCTCACTCATGCGGTATTGGGACAAATTAAATTCCATGCAAGGTCCTCTTACCTTGGAAGCATGATAAAAGTTTGTAGGTATGATATATGCTTTGGGAAAGCATATGATCGATACCAACTCCCAATCACTGAATGAGAATCTTAATGATAAAATCCTAAAGAAGATAGTCTAAAAGAGATATAAAATTTTAGGTTTATTCTTGGTGTTCCGGTATGCAGGATGTACGAGTATAAAGAATACTCGAGGTTGATGTTATCATAAACGATTGTATAACCATGCCGCTTCCCTTCTGAGGGAGTGATGGAATAAGTTTGGATTTTAGCGACTCCTCTCAATAGAGAAGTAGTCTAATCTTGGTCCAAATATTGGACAGTGATCGGAATATGATTCAGATACACTGAGAAGATTAGATTTATGACTTTGATTTAATCAAGTATCTTTGAGAGGTCCCCGAGATATGGATTTGAGATATGATCTCAATATCCAAGTCATTATAAGTGAAATGTACAATTTCCCTATCATTATCACCAAGTATCTACGGAGAATGCACATTATTCTTGAAAGAGCTCGAGAATAATTTCATTTTTGAATTGTATATCTGAGCATTAATAAATTGATACTTAAATGTGATTTAAATCACGAATAATTTGAGTATGATTAATATTATCTAGATGTTTGAGAATGATAATCTAAGATAGTTAAATATGATTTAATTGTCATGGATATGAAAAATGTGGATAGTACTATCCATATTAATCATATATATTACGAGGGGTTGGGGAGTATATACCCAGGTGCATGTAATTTTGCATGCACCATGGTCTTTATCTTCCACATCTTTTTACATTTTTGGAAAATACCACAATGTATATTCACCCCTATATCTCTCATGTATGCCATTCGAATTTCGTCAGAAATGGAGACTTCCATGCCTTCCATCTAGAACAAGTAATTTTAACGGTCTTAGAATTGTTGTAATTGACATGTTCTAGATGAAGCGCATAGGAGTTTCTATTTCTAACGAAATTTGAATAACATAATGGAGGAATATATAGATGAATATAAATGGTGATATTTTCCAAAAAAGTAAAAAAATGTGGAAGATATAGGCCCCGGTGCATGCTCCCTTACCCCATATTATAAATGTGATTTATAATATATTATAGAGAGCTATTTAAATAGTATTTACAAATTAAATATTGATGTGAATTGAATTCACATTAGATAATTAATTAAAAATACAATTTATATTTTTTTAGATGTATGAGTATGATTCATATTTTCAATGGCATGATTGAAATTGTTACAAAATAATTTGAAATCATCTTTGTGACTAAATTTGTAATAAACATTTTTGTAAATAATTTAACGTTATATGAGATACAAGATCTCACATAATTGGAAGCGGGGAAGCACCTTCCATATAAGGAGGGTGGACGGCACAACTATAAATTTTATTTGAAATTAATAAAAAATAGTAAATGATTTCATTAACTTTTGAGTACATAATAATTTTTATTGTTTTATGTAGTATTTTATTATGATTTTATTTAATTTTTGGTGTTATTTATCTATAATTATTTTTTTATGCGTATATTTATTAGTATATTTATCTATATTTTGAATATTTTATTTTTATTTTGTATATTTTATTATTTTATTCTCATATTTTATATATTCATAAATTATTTTTAGGTACATGAATATATTTTTATCATATTTTTATGATATAATATTTACATATAAATAAATAAGTATTATCAATAATTACTTTTTATGCATATATTTATTGATATATTCATCTATGTTTTGACTATTTTATTTTTATTTTTTTATTTTATTATTTTATTATCATATTTTATATATTTATAAATTATTTTTAGGTACATGAATATATTTTTATTATATTTTTATGATATAATATTTTCATATAAATAAATAAGTATACTTGTTATATTGGTATAGTTATTGTGTTTTCATCTATGTATTTTTTGTATTTTATTTTACTATTTCTTTATGGTTTTATTTTAGTTGTGATATATACATGTATCATAAATAATATTTAAAAAATTATAAAATTATAAAAATTATAAATAATAAATAAAACGAATATTTTAATCAAGTATAGTATACAATAGGGGTCTAAAATCTAACTTTTACACCTTAACTTCAATAAATATGAAACCACATTCATTAAATAGCTAATTAAAAGTTTATACAATTAAAGGTGATTTGATATATTTTGAATTTTTATTTTGGAGATATGGGTGTGTGAAGTTAGTATTTTGGATTTTATTCAGAGTATAACTTTCACATAGTGTATTATTTTTGTATAAACTCAATTTTGTATTTTTCTATACCTTATTGTTATAACTTTTATGTTCAAAGTTTCTTTATTTGAGGTACAAAAAGTAGAAAAATAAAAAATGTACAATAAATAAATAAATAATGAATAATTGAATGGACCTTTTGTTTTATTTTTGGCCCCTAGCTCCCCCTATTTTTTCTTTAGTTACCTAGTCCTAAATATGCCTAGGTCTCAAGGTTTAGGGTCATAAAATACCTATGGAATTTTATTCTTATTCTTTTCTTTATTCTATATTTTTGGCACTAAAAGCAATATTTTATACACAATTTATACAAACAAAGTATGAATGTTAATTTATGCAAATTAAGGGTACTTACTTGCATTAGCTAGGCTTTTTAAGGACAAAATGATAGAACAAAGATGATGAAATGGAGACTCTTTAGCCACTACCAATCTTTCTAAGGATAGCAACACTGGAATGTTGTGAAGTGTTAGCAATTTGAGCCCCGAGCGAACCATTTATACAATAAATGTTATTGTAATGAATAAATTATCAATGAAAAGTATTGATTATTTTTCACTCCCTTTCTGAGATTAATGAATGAATGCACTATAGGGTCCCTCTGTACAATAAGGGTTATGTACCATGGCCAACTTGATGATCATATAGCTGTTAATTCATTGGATGAATCATAGAGGCTGATGCTTGGATGAATATCTAAGGAATTAGATAGAGGACTCATCAAGCATCATCAAATGATTATTAAGCGATGATCTCCAGCCTGAGTAGGAGATGACAATCCTATCTCATATGGCTGATATCTGACTGACCTCTTGATGCAGGTCCTCTGCATGGGAATAGTGATTCAGAGATGTCAGGTTAGTTGAGTCAATGGGTTGACTTAACGAGATCGAGATAACCAAAGACCTACGTTGAATACTGTCACAACATAGGCATGCATCCTCTGACCGGAGACAGATGTGTTGCTATATGTCTGAGTGTGTGCATTTAGCAGACCAATATGTTGATGACCTAACCAAGGTTTATACACAGACGAGCTGGTGTGCATGTAAGGACATATGAGCAATACGATCTCTCAAAGGAATCATACAGGTTCACTTGTGAACCGGGAGACATGAACTCACTCATGAGGTATTGGGACTGAACAAATTCCATGCATGGTCATCATGCTTTGGAAGCATGACATGAATTTGAAGGTAAGACATATGCTTTGTGAAAGCATATGATCTATACCAAATCCCAATGACCAAGATTGAGAAACTTAATGATCTAAGCCTGAAGATGACAGTACAAAAGTGATCTTTATCTTCAGAATGATCATAAGTCTTTCAGTATGCAGAATGTACAGGTATTGGGAATACCTGAGGGTGATTTGATCATATACGATTGTATAACCATGATGCTTCTATTCCGAGGGAGTGATGAAACAAGTTTGGATTTTAGTGACTCCACTCATTGGAGAAGTGACCTAATCTTAATCCATGAACTGGACATTGATCTGAATGAGATTCAGATGCAATGAGAAGATTAGGTTTACGGTCTTGATTTGATCAAGCATCAGTGGGAGGTCCATGGGATCTGGATTTGAGATATGATCTCAACATCCAAGTCACTATACGTGGAACAATACAATCGCCCTGTCCTTATCTCCAAGTATCTGGGGAGATATTGCATTATTCTTGAAGGGTTCAAGAATAATTCCATAAGATCTAAGCAATGAAGGAATCATGATTAAATGTGATTTAATCATCTTGATGTATGAAGAAATTATCCAATATAATTAAATGTGATTTAATTAATGTGGATAAGAATAATATGGATAGAAATATCCAGTTATTCGTAATATATTATAAATGTGATTTATAATGTATTAGAGAGAGCTAATTATAATTTATATGTGTTGATTAATTATAATGTGTATTGGATACACATTGTGTAATTAATTGACAATGTAAATTATATGTTGTTTTGGGTTGTGAATATGATTCACAATTTTTTCCATGGGAAGATTGCAATATTCTCAAATATAATTATGAATTATTTTTGATGAATAAAACCCAACAATATTTGTTGCAAATAAATAAAGAGAGATTTCCATGGAGATATGCAATCTCATGAAATTCATGAGATTGCTCTCCCCATGAAAATAGTGGACGGCACCCTATTCCAAATAGGAAAGGGTGGCCGTCCACATGGAAAGTGCGTGGAGATGAAATCTCCATGTACATTCTCTCCTTATTTGTTGGGTTGATTTAGGACTAATTTATATTTGATTTTGTCAAATATATATTTTAATCTAAATTTGTTGGTTTTACCAACAACAATCTTGACCATTGGATTGACATAAATCAATCTCATACATTGATTTTATATGTCACATGGATTGAGATCCATGGATCCCAAAACCCTATAAATAGAGAGGCATACCATGCTCTCTCTTTACATGAATTATTGGAGCTCTCTCTCTTTCTTCATACACGACAACCCTCTCTCCCTCTAATATTGGTGGCCGTCCACCATACCCTAGAGGAGAGAATCGTCGACGCTCTCGCCACCGCGCCGCCGCTTCGACGTTCTTCGATTCTCCTTCTTCTTGGTGTGCTACACCCACTAAGAAGACGTTCGATCTCGTGCGACGAGATCAGGAGCAACTACGCTTGGATCAACTTCTTGGATTGCGAGGACAACGCGGTTCATCCCCGCGCTCGCAAGCGATCTCGTCGACGATCGTACTTGAGACAGGAGGTCTCTTCTCTTAGAGATTTGATCAACCACGCTTCAAGAGGTATTGCATTATACTTGTTGTGGTTATAGATGAAACGATCTGAGAATGATTCTCGGATCATGTGGTTTCATCGAATAATTTTTTTTAAATTCCGCTGCACCGAACAACTAGTGCGACTAGTCGTTCTTCGTCATATCCGATACGATGATCACACTTCCGTGATGCGTGAGGATAATTCCATATCCTTCATGTGGTATCAGATCCTTAGGTCGACGGTTTCGAATATGATTCGAAAACCGAGGATGACTTGGGTTCATAAAGGTCGCGAAAGTTTTTATCGCATTTGATTTCGCAGATCTATTTAGTAAATAATTTCGACCATGTTTAAATCGTTTAAGCACGAATTATATATTTGGATTTTGTTCCCCATTAAATAAGGAAACCATAGGATATGAGTTTGCGTAAATCATATTTCGTATGCTCGAAATATGGTTGTTTTATTGAACATGTATGCACTGTTGCGGGTACATTAGATTTTACCATGATTAAAGAGTTAATTACTGTTATCATCTGCCTCGAAATCGTGAAACATTACTTGTCTTCTGTCCTAAATCAAGTTAGCAATATTTGAAAATTGATTTTGTCTAATTTGGATTTAAATTGATTGAGGTATGTTAATTTTAGTGAGTATGGATCACTACTGAAATTACAGTCCTAATCTAGAACCAAGTGATTGTCAAATAGTGAAATTAAGTGTTAATTTCGTGAAATAATCTTGAAAAATATTTGTAAAATATTGGAACATGATTATTTGCCTAATTGACTTGGCCTCAACCAATAAATTGATTGGATGTGATCCAAATCATAATTGGAAACACAATCTTCAAACTTGATGCTTGAGTAGGATTGGGAATTTGTGTAGCAAATTTCCTTATAATAAAAATGTTTTGATTATTACTATATGGTATAATTTCGGTTGAAAAACCGATGATCATCTCAAGTACAAATTGATATATCTGGCATTATGCTTTCCCGAGGCGGATATGGTGACTAGTCGGAGAGCATTGGGGTAGCGAGTTGCAACGTATGTGGTCCGTCCCACTCTCGTCGGTACTGGCCATGACAGCGGGTAGGGACTGTATAATGCCGGAGAAAATCAAGGTGTATTTTCTAATTATTAAAATTCGAATTAACACGTATTTTGAGATATTACCATATATATATTCAAGTAAAATAATCAAGTTTGAATTGATTGAATTGGATTGATAATTAATTTAATTTGATTAAATTGATTATGTCCAATTGAGATACTCTATTATGAATAGAGTTGTCACTTCCCTTGGAAGAATTAATTATATGAATATGATTCATTATAATTGATTAAAATTTGAATATGATATGGAGGATCACATAAGTGACATCCATGGTCTCCCGTCAAGGCGAAGGGTTCCGTCGCCAGGGGTTGCATGTGGGAGACGCCTGTCCGAAGTGACAGCTCCTGTATGCAAGCGCATCTGGATCGGGCTCGTCGCTTCTTGAAATAGTAGGGACGTATGCATAGTGACCCCAATATCGGGTCCTCATATTATTGGGGCGATATTGGATTGCGCATAGCGAGTTGTATTCCTGTTGACGGTTGGTACAATTAATGACGGGTCAACATCACTTTAGGGGTGGTGGGCCCGGGTATTAAAGACCGAATTGGGAAATACAAGTTGGACTTGCAAGGCAGAATGTGTTCCCGCTTCTCTTTATTGGAGTCATAGGTTCTCATATTATTGGGATATGACAAAGATAAGGAGGAGATCCCAGTTCTTGCTTGAGATATATTGGTAAGTATATCTCTTACCTTGAAAGTAATTAAGAGAATAAACTTTCAAGGTTGACAGAGCAAGAACAATTTGATTTAAAATGCCTTAATCAAATATCATAAATTTGAATATATATTTTTATATTCTAATATAGTGCATTCTTAATTTTAGAAAATGAAGTCTTTGAACCCACTTAATAGGCTTCTTGAGGTCAACCAATTGACCAGCCCAAATCACTCGGATTGGATCTGTAATTTGGAGTTTGTTCTCTCTGCTGAGCGCATAAGTTATGTGCTCTTCGAGTACAAGCATGAGAACCCTAAATCCAAGGAAGAAAAAGCATTCAATGACAAGTATGATGAAGATCATGTCTTGTCTAGGTGCTATATCCTAGGTTCTCTCTCCAATGTTCTGCAGAAGCAACATGTGGAGATGAGTACCTGCTAGGAAATCATGCAGAATCTGAAGGATATGTTTGGTGACATTAACCGCACCCATCGGTACAATGTTATGAAAGACCTCATTCGTTGCAGGATGCAGGAAGGGACTTCGGTCCGTGAACATGTACTCAAAATGTTTGGGTACTTGTCGGAGTTGGAGACTCTTGGGGCAACGATGGATGCAGACATGCAAGCTGACTTCCATCTGCTGTCGTTTCCCAAGTCTTTCAATAACTTTGTAGTGTCATTCCACATGAACAAGCTGGAATTGACAAGTGTTTCTCTCCTTGCTGCATTAAAGTCTGCAGAAGACGTAATGAAGAAGGATGGTCCCACTGGCAATGCAATGGTTGCACAAGTCAGAGGGAAGCGCGGTCGGAAGCATGGTTCTCGGAAGGGCCCGACGCAGAAGAGAAAGAAGAAGGGATAAAGTGTTGGCTCTTCTTCCAATGCATCCACTCCTATGGCTTCGAAGAAAACCGACGTCTGTCACCACTGCAAAAAGCCGGAGCACTGGAGGCGTAACTGTCCACAATACCTGAAGTCCTCAGACAAAGGTAAAGTCCCAGCAGGTATGAAATCTACTTTCATCATTGAAACTAGCTTTATCGTCGGACGAGAAGGAAGTTGGGTTGTAGATTCTGGTGCTTCTGTTCATGTATGCAATTTGTTGCATTTGTTTCAGGAAACTAGAAGTCTTGAGGAAGGGGAGATAGTCATCCAGATGGGATTTGATGCAAGTGTTGCAGCAGTCGCCGTCAGGACATGTCGACTATCATTATCTAGTGGTAGAGTCTTAGTACTTAAAGAGTGTCTTTATGTACCTGAAGTTAGAAGGAATTTGATATCTGTATCTAAGCTAGTTAGAAGTGGATATTCATTCCTGTTCTGTAATAAATTAGTCATAAATCATTATGATAAAAATATTGCAGAGGGTATTTTAACTTCTGGAGGACTCTATGAATTGTGCATTAATGAGAATGTCATGAATGTTACAACCACTAATAAAAACCCTAAGAGATCCAAGGAGAATAAAAATCATTCAAATATGATTTGGCATCAAAGGCTTGGTCATTTGTCTGTTGATAGGATCAACAGATTGATAAAGGATGGACCTTTAGATTTCCTACAGGTTCAATCTTTGCCTACCTTTGAACATTGTATTCGAGGTAAAATGACCAGATGCCTTTCCGTAACAAGGTTACAAGATGCGAAGGTATTATTGACCTAATACATACCGACGTATGTGGTCCCTTCAGTACCGCGACTCGAAATGGACATCGATATTATTTGACGTTTATTGATGACCATTCGCAATATGAGTTTATCTTCCTACTAGGTCATAAGTCTGAAACCTTTGAAAAGTTCAAAGAATTCAAGGCTTTGGTTGAGAACCAAACCGATAGGAAGATTAAACTGATTCGATCTGATCGAGGTGGCGAGTACCTATCAGATGATTTCAAGGAATACCTTAAGGAGAATGGAATTGTTTCCAATCTCACTCCTCCTGGAACTCCCCAACTTAATGGTGTTGCTGAAAGACGCAACAGGACTATCATGGACATGGTCCGTTCAATGATGAGTAAAGCTCATTTACCTCTTAGTTTCTGGGGATATGCAGTAGAGACTGCAATATATATCCTGATTAAGATTCCTAGAAAATCTGTACCTAAGACTCCTCATGAGCTCTGGTATGGAACCAAACCTAGTGTCAATCACTTGAGGCTTTGGGGTTGCTTGGTCCATGCAAAGAACGTGGAGGCAAGTAAGCTAGAATCTCGCACTCGTGAGTGTTACTTCATTGGGTATGTTAAAGATGGTATTGGATACCGGCTTTATGACCCTGAGACCCAAAAGGTTTTTGTCTCTAGAGATGTGAAGTTTCTGGAGGATGATTTCCTTAAAGGTCAAGATAAAAATGAAGTAGAGGAACTCATTGAATCCCAAGAGGATTCTGAGCTTCCCAGACCAGAAACTGAAGAAATAAATAAAGATGAAACACACATACCTCTTCGAAGGAGTTTGAGGGTGGTTGCACCACTTGAAAGGTATGGATTCCATGTGTCAAGTGAGACTGACATTGATCCTACTTCGTTTGATGAAGCACTCGCGGATCAAGACATGGATAGATGGATGCTAGCAATGAAATCAGAAATTGACTCCATGCATAAGAATGGTGTATGGACCCTAGAGGATCCACCTAAAGGGGTAAAACCCATTGGGTGTAAATGGATCTTCAAGAGAAAGAGGGGACCTGATGGGAAAGTAGAAACTTTCAAGGCATGGCTCGTAGCCAAGGGATACACTCAGAGAGAAGGTATCGATTATGATGAGACATTCTCTCCTGTGACTATACTTAAATCCATCAGGACATTGCTAGCTATAGCTGCATATCTTGACTACGACATCTGGCAGATGGACGTCAAGACGGCTTTCCTCAATGGATACCTCGAGGATGATATCTACATGGAGCAGCCCCATGGCTTCATGACTGGGGATGGCAAAGTGTGCAAGCTGAAGAAATCCATCTATGGGCTCAAGCAAGCTTCTCGTAGCTGGAACATCAGATTCGACGAAACCATAAAGAGTTATGATTTTGTGCAGAATCCTGATGAACCGTGTGTATACAAGAAAACTAGTGGGAGCGCCATTGTGTTCACCGTGGTTTACGTAGATGACATCTTTATCATTGGGAATGATACATGGATGATGACCAGTGTAATGATTTGGCTGTCCCATACCTTTGAGATGAAAGATCTTGGAGAAGCCTCTTACATCTTAGGCCTGAAGTTGTTCAGAAATCGAGAAAAGAGGATTTTGGGATTGTCACAACATGGATACATTAAGAAGATTCTTGAACGATTCTGTATGGATAGTTCCAATTAAGGATTCCTACCCTTAAGACATGGTATCCACCTGTCTAAAGGAATGACTCCTCAAACTATTGAGGAAAAGAAGGCCATGGCTGTATGTCCTTATGCATCAGCCGTAGGAAGCTTAATGTATGCCATGATGTGTACTAGGCCAGATATCTGCCATGCAGTGGGAGTGGTAAGTCGTTACCAATTTTGCTATGGAGAGCAACACTGGAATGCAGTAAAGAACATATTCAAATATCTAAGATGGACGCAAGATTACATCTTGGTCTATGGAGATGGTGATCTCCAAGTCTTAGGATATACAGATTCTGACTTCCAATCGGATGTAGATGATCAAAAGTTGACATCAGGATTCGTGTTCTTGTTGAATGGTGGTGCTGTGAGCTGGAGAAGCAAGAAGCATGACACTACTGCAGATTCGACAACAGAAGTCGAATACACTGCCGCATCGGATGCTGCAAAGGAGACGGTGTGGTTGCGCAAGTTCATGCTGGAACTTGACATAGTTTCCTCAGATACTCCCATCCCGTTACTCTGCGATAACACGGGAGCCATTGCCCAGGCAAAGGAACCCAGATGGCATCAAAAGAGCAAGCACGTGGAAAGGAAATGCCACATCATTCGGGAGATACAAAAGCGTGGTGACATCATCACCAAGGTGGCCTCTGCCGACAACGTTGCTGATCCCCTTACCAAACCTCTGACACAGAAGGTTTTTGACCAGCATGTAATGAGTATGGGTTTAAAGATTGTACCTGAATGGTTCTGAGGGCTTGTGGGAGATTGTTAGCAATGTGAGCCCCGGGCGAACCATTTCTACAATAAATGTTATTGTAATGAATAAATTATCAATGAAAGTTATTGATTATTTTTCACTCCCTTTCTGAGATTAATGAATGAATGCACTATAGGGTCCCTCTGTACAATAAGGGTTATGTACCATGGCCAACTTGATGATCATATAGCTGTTGATTCATTGGATGAATCATAGAGGCTGATGCTTGGATGAATATCTAAGGAGTTAGATAGAGGACTCATCAAGCATCATCAAATGATTATTAAGCGATGATCTCCATCCTGAGTAGGAGATGACAATCCTATCTCATATGGCTGATATCTGACTGACCTCATCATGCAGGTCCCCTGCATGGGAATAGTGATTCAGAGGTGTCAGGTTAGTTGAGTCAATGGGTTGACTTAACGAGATCGAGATAACCAAAGACCTACGTTGAATATTGTCACAACATAGGCATGCATCCTTTGACCGGAGACATATGTATTGCTATATGTCTAAGTGTGTGCATTGGCAGCCCAATAGGTTGATAACCTAACCAAGGTCTATACACCGGCGAGCTGGTGTGCATGTAAGGACATATGAGCTCTCAAAGGAATCATATAGGTTCACTTGTGAACCGGGAGACATGAGCTCACTCATGAGGTATTGGGACTGAACAAATTCCATGCATGGTCATCATGCTTTGGAAGCATGACATGAACTTGAAGGTAAGATATATGCTTTGTGAAAGCATATGATCTATACCAAATCCTAATGACCAAGATTGAGAAACTTAATGATCTAAGCCTGAAGATGATAGTGCAAAAGTGATCTTTATCTTCAGAATGATCATAAGTCTTCCAGTATGCAGGATGTACAGGTATTGGGAATACCTGAGGGTGATTTGATCATATACGATTGTATAACCATGACGCTTCCATTCCGAGGGAGTGATGAAACATGTTTGGATTTTAGTGACTCCTCTCATTGGAGAAGTGACCTAATCTTAGTCCATGAACTGGACATTGATCTGAATGAGATTTGGATGCAATGAGAAGATTAGGTTTACGGTCTTGATTTGATCAAGCATCAGTGGGAGGTCCATGGGATCTAGATTTGAGATATGATCTCAACATCCAAGTCACTATACGTGGAACAATACAATCGCCCTGTCCTTATCTCCAAGTATCCGTGGAGAGATTGCATTATTCTTTAAGGGTTCAAGAATAATTCCATAAGATCTAAGCAATGAAGGAATCATGATTAAATGTGATTTAATCATCTTGATGTATGAAAAAATTATCCAATATAATTAAATGTGATTTAATTAATGTGGATAAGAATAATGTGGATAGAAATATCCAATTATTCATAATATATTATAAATGTGATTTATAATGTATTAGAGAGAGCTAATTATAATTTATATGTGTTGATTAATTATAATGTGTATTGGATACACATTGTGTAATTAATTGACAATATAAATTATATGTTGTTTTGGGTTGTGAATATGATTCACAATTTTTTCCATGGCAAGATTGCAATATTCTCAAATATAATTGTGAATTATTTTTGATGAATAAAACCCAACAATATTTGTTGCAAATAAATAAAGAGAGATTTCCATGGAGATATGCAATCTCATGAAATTCATGAGATTGCTCTCCCCATGGAAATAGTGGGTGGCACCCTATTCCAAATAGGAAAGGGTAGCCGTCCACATGGAAGGTGCATGTAGATGAAATCTCCATGTACATTCTCTCCTTATTTGTTGGGTTGATTTAGGACTAATTTATATTTGATTTTGTCAAATATATTTTAACCTAAATTTGTTGGTTTTGCCAACAACAATCTTTACCATTGGATTGACATAAATCAATCTCATACATTGATTTTATATGTCACATGGATTGAGATCCATGGATCCCAAACCCTATAAATAGAGAGGCATACCATGCTCTCTCTTTACATGAATTGTTGGAGCTCTCTCTCTCTCTCTCTTTCTTCATACACGACATCCCACTACAAGAAAGAGTAGAACAGGCGACGGTCAAAATCCGTCGCTAATGATAACATGACCGTCCCCTTTGATCAAAGGAGACGGTCATGTTACCGTCTCCAAAGGTGGCGTCCCATTTGGTATAAGCGACGGTTTTCCACGACCGTCCCCTATACTCATACATAGGGGACGGTCATGACTGTCTCTAAAGGTCTGGTATAGGGGACGGGCATGACCGTCCCGTAAAGGATATTATTGGGGACGGTCACGACCGTCCCTTAAAGGCTTGCAGGGGAGACGGTCACGACCGTCCCAAATGTTAGGAAGTGGAGACGGTCATAACCGTCTCTAATAACGAAGGGGACGGTCGCTATGACCGTCCCCTTTGTTCGTCTGCTAATAAAAAAAATTTCCATTGCCCCCTATTTGATCCTCATTTTGCCATGTATGTCAATATACACAAAGTACCTGTTTCAAAAAATGTGTCTTCATAATAAATAATACGATTGCCACACCAAAAAATGCAATCCACCTTCATAAAGTCGTCGTCCAACAACATATGCATTCAAAATACTACAACATCCTACAGTAATTGTCCAAAATAGTTATACGATATACTACAATATCCTACAAAGTAACTAAGCTATCCTAGTCGTCGTCCTCATCCTCGTCGTCGTCCTCGTCGTCATCAACATCATCATCTTCTTCTTCGCCGTCATCGTCGTCGCCTAGCCTCGCAACGGTATTATCATCATCTGTTGGGCGGCTAATCGACGCTGCACCTTGATGTGCCTGCATGAATGCATTGAAAATCGCCATTTGTTGGCGCAAATCCTGAATCTCCATATTCATGCTAGACACTTGACTCTCTAATTCCCTCTCCCTTTGTGTCTTCTGAGAGGTCGAGCCGGTCCCTACTCCATACCAATTCCGTATGGTGGCACCACGACCACCACAACGGACGCGTCCCTGATGCTCTGGACCGGTCGCCTGGAGGAAGGCCGCATACAATTTCCTGTTTTTTTTGCTTGAGAGTTTAAAAGCATCGAAAGACAAATTTAATTGAATGATTTGTTTACTATTAAATTTAAAATAGAAATCCTATCAATATCTTTCTGAGAGTAAATATATATTTCTGACATGTAAAACATACATCCCATATGGAACACATTTCTGATAGGAGATCAAACCGAACTTTTATAAGCACATCAAAGCACATTTTGGTAAGCCAAAACAAGCAGCGTGAAATGTTACGAGAAATCACATGGGGAAAAACATCCCTAACAAGAATATCAAGTAAAATAAACAAGAATAAAAACAAAGGAGTGTTGATAGATACCGGAAATGAAGATTGACGAGGTCGGGAAGCACGGAGAAGCCGGAGGCGACGCCGAGGCGGAAGGGGCGACGGTGGGGCGGCGGCTTGAGTTGTGAGAAAGTGAATAGAAACGCAGGTCGCTGGGGTTTTTTTCGATCTGACCAATGGGGACGGTCGTATCGACCGTCCCCATTGCAGACGATCGACGACGGTTCACTCAAGACCGTCTCCTGTGGAAGGCATAAGAGACGGTTTTAGGTAACCGTCCCCTTTGGTCAAGGCAGCGGGGACGGTCATTAGTGACCGTCCCCTCCGGTCGACCTCTTTGGTCCAAGCATCGGAGGCGACGCCAAAGAAGCGTATTGGGGACGGTCAGCACCGTCCCCAAAGGACCTGCCAGGGCAGAAGGGACGGTCACCATGGACCGTCCCCTCTGGTAGCTCACTTAGGTAAGAGACCAGAGGCGATGCCAACAGAAGCGTATATGGGACGGTCATAACCGTCCCCAAAGTCCATCGCAAGGCAGAGGGGACGGTTGTGTCGGACCGTCCCCTCTGGCCGTCCACTTAGATCCATTACCGGAGGCGACGCCAACAGAAGCGTATTAGGGACGGTCAAGACCGTCCCCAATGAGTCCCTAAATCAGAAGGGACGGTTTTTCTGACCGTCCCTATTAAGCTATTACAAAAGGGGACGCCAGCTCGCATAGCGTCTCCTGATATGAAGTATTGGGGACGGTTATGGCATGACCGTCCCTAAAAGCTATCATTAGGGACGGTCATTCGATGACCGTCGCCAGTTGTCGTCTCCAAAGCTGGAACTTCCTGTAGTGTCCCTCTCTCCCTCTAATATTGGTGGCCGTCCACCATACCCTAGAGGAGAGAATCGTCGACCTCTCGCCACCGCGCCGCCGCTTCGACGTTCTTCGGTTCTCCGTCTTCTTAGTGTGCTACGCCCACGAAGAAGACGTTTAATCTCGTACGACGAGATCAGGAGCAACTACGCTTGGATCAACTTCTTGGATTGCGAGGACAACGCGGTTCATCCCCGCGCTCGCAAGCGGTCTCTGTGTTTATAGATGAACGATCTGAGAATGGTTACTCGGATCATGTGGTTTCATCGAATAATTTTTTTTAAATTCCGCTGCACCGAACAACTAGTGCAACTAGTCGTTCTTCGTCGTATCCGATACGATGATCATGCTTCCGTGATGCACTTGAGGATAATTCCATATCCTTCATGAAGAACATATTTAACTATCTAAGACGGGACATAAGATTACATCTTAGTCTATAGAGATTGTGATCTCCAAATCTTTGGATACACAGATTCAGATTTCTAGTCTGATATTGATGATCGTAAGTCAACATCAAGGTATGTATTTCTGTTGAACGGTGGTGTTGTGAGTTTGATAAGCAAGAAGCAAGACACGACAATTGATTCAACAACAAAAGCCGAATACATTGCCACATCGAATGATGCAAAGGAGGCATTTTGTTTGTGCAAGTTCATCCAGGAAGTTGGTGTAGTTTCCTCTGGTACTCCCATCCGGCTACTCTACGATAACATGGGAGGCATAGCTCAGGTGAAGGAACCTAGATGGCATTAAAAGAGCAAGCACGTGAAAAGGAAATACAACATCATCCTGGAGATTTAAAAGCGTGGTGACATCATCATCACAATGTGGCATCTACCGACAACGTCCATGATCCCCTTACCAAACCTTTGACAAACGATTTTCGGCCAACATGTAATGAGCATGCGTTTAACAATTGTAACTGAATGGCTATGTAGGCTAGTGGGAGATTGTTATCCATGTGAACCTGAGGAGAACCATTTATGCAGTAATTGTTATTGTAATTTTAATATATCAATAAAAGTTATTGATTTATTTCACTCCATGTATAAGATTAAATGAGTGAATGCACTATAAGGTCCCTTAGTATAATTAGGGTTATGTACCATGTCCACTTTAATGATCATACAACTGTTGATTCAATGGTTGAATCATAGAGGCTATTGTTTGGATGATATATAAAGAGCTAGGTTGAGGACTCATCAAGCACCATCAAATGATTGTAAGTGATGATCTCCAGCCTGAGAAGGAGATGACAATCCTTATCTAAATATTGACAAGTCCTCTACATAGGACAAAGGTGTTAGATAAGTTAAGCCAACGAGTTGACTTAACAAGATCAAGATAACCAAGACCTTTGTCGTATACTATCATGATGTAGGAATGCATCCTCTGATTGGAGACATATGCATTACTATATGACTGATACATTTGGCAAACCGATAATTGATGACGTAATCAAGGTCTATATACTGGCGATCTGGTGTGCATATAAGGTCATACAAGTAATACGATCTCTCAAAGGGATCATACAAGTTCACTTCTGAACTAGAAGATATAATCTCACTCATTAGGTATTGGGATCAATCAAATTCCATGCAAGGTTCTTTTACTTTGGAAGCATGGCAAGAATTTGTAGGTATGATATATGCGTTGGGAAAGCATATGATCGATACCAACTCCCAATGACTGAATGAGAATTTTAATGATAAAATCCTGAAGAAGATAGTATAAAAGAGATATAAAATTTTAGGTTTATTCTAGGTGTTCCAGTATGTAGGATGTACGGGTATTAAGAATACTCGAGGTTGATGTTATCATAAAAGATTGTATAACCATGATGCTTCCCTTCCGAGGGAATGGTGAAATAAGTTTGGATTTTAGTGACTCCTCTCAATAGAGAAGTAATCTAATCTTGGTCCAAATATTGGACATTGACCGGAATATGATTCAAATACAATGAGAAGATTAGATTTATGGCTTTGATTTAATCAGGTATATTTGAGAGGTCCCCGAGATCTGGATTTGAGATATGATCTCAATATTCAAGTCATTATAAGTGAAATGTACAATTTCCCTATCATTATCACCAAGTATCTGCGGAGAATGCACATTATTCTTGCAAGAGCTCGAGAATAATTTCATTGTTGAATTGTATATCTGAGCAATAAGAAATTGATACTTAAATGTGATTTAAATCATGAATAATGTGAATATGATTCATATTATCTAGATGCTTGAAAATGATAATCTAAGATACTTAAATATGATTTAATTGTCATGGATATGAAAAATTTGGATAGTACTATCCATATTAATCATATATATAATAAGGGGTTGGGGAGTATACACCCAGGTGCATGTAATTTTACATGCACCCGAGTCACGTCTTTTTACCTTTTTTGGAAAATATCACAATGTATATTCATCCCTATATCCCTCATGTATGCCATTCAAATTTCGTCAGAAATGGAGACTTCCATGCCTTCCATCTAGAACATGTAATTTTAACGGTCTTAGAATTGTTGTAATTGACCTATTATAGATGGAGGGCATATGAGTCTCTGTTTCTGAAGAAATTCGAATAGCATAATGGAGGGATATAAAGATGAATATAAATGCTGATATTTTACAAAAAAGTAAAAAAATTTAAGATATAGGCCCCGGTGCATGTAAAATTACATGCACTTGGGTGCATGCTCCCCTACCCCATATTATAATGTGATTTATAATATATTATAGAGAGCTATTTGTAAATAGTATTTACAAATTAAATGTTGTTGTGAATTGAATTCACATTGGACAATTAATTAAAAATACAATTTATATTTTTATTTTAGATGTATGAATATGATTCATATTTTCAATGGTATGATTGAAATTGATACAAAATAATTTGAAATTATTTTTGGTGAATAAATTTGCAATAATCATTTTTGTAAATAATTTAGTGTTATGTGAGATACAAGATCTCACATAATTGGAAGAGGGGAAGTACTTTCCATGTAAGGAGGGTGGACGACCACCCCCGAGTCCTAAATTAAGGTGGCCTTCCCCCTTAATTGGAAAGAGCTTTGCCTCCTTATAATCCTTTTATGTACATTGATTTGATAGAATTAATATATATTTATGATTATTCAATATATCTGATATAATTTAAATTAATTGTTTGTGTAAATTTGTACAACAATATCATGGCCGTTGAATGAAAATACAAATCACTATAAACCGATGATTTCGTATGGCACATGAATTGTGATACATGGACTTCCAAATTACCATAAAAGAAGGGGCAACCATAGCTCTTCTTTTACAAAACATAATTCACAAGCTCTCTCTATCTCATTCTCATCACATTTCCCCCCTCTCTGTCAATAGTGGTCATCCACCTCTTGACCTAGAGAAACTCGTCATCGTCGCTACGTACCCGTGCTGTTGCTTCAACCGCTCATGGATCTCCATCTTCCTCGATGCTCCTTGCACGTGAAGAAGACATCGAATTTTGTGAGACGAAATTAGGAAATTCATTGCTTGGATCTTCATCTTGGATTGTGAGAAGGATGTGTCTCATCAACACACTCGCAAGCATCTCCTCTGTTGGTTGGACTTAAGGCATGTGATCTCTTATTTTAGAGACTTCGATCGTAAGCACGCTTCAAGAGGTATTCCTATATCTTCTTTGTGTTCTTGATAAAATAGCTTGAGAAGTATTCTCGAATCATGTGATTTTATCGCTTAAAAATTTTAATTTCCTTTGCCCCTAACTACTAGTATGATTAGTCGCTCTTGATCGCATATGATGTGATCTTAGCGCTTCCATGATGCGATATGGCCCAAACCCTGTCCTTCATATATGTCTTAAACATTCACGATATAGGCATGCATCCTCTAACCAGAGACATATATATTACTATATATCTGAGTATGTGCATTTTGTAGACCACTAGGTTGATGACCTAGTGAAGGTTTATAAATCGGTATGTTGTAGTACATATAAGGATATATGAGTAATACGATCTCTCAAAAGGATTATATAGGATCACTACTGAACTAGAAGACATGATCTCACACATGAGATATTTGAAGAAACCAATTTCTATTGATGGTCATCTTATTTTGGAAACATGCCATGATTTGAAGTATAATATATGCTTTTGGAAAGCGTATAATCGATACCAACACACAATAATTGAATGAGATATTTGATGATAAAACCCCGAAGGAAACAATTCAAATAAGATCCCAACTTTTGGTTTAATCGTAATCTTCCAGTATGTAGGATGTACATGGATTAGGAGTACTCGAGCGTGATGTGATCTCTTAACAGATTGTATACTATGATTCTTCCATTACGAGGGAATGATAAAACATGGTGGATTCTATGACTATGCTCACTAGATAGTTATTCAATCTTTGTCAAAAACTTGGACATTGATCTGAATTAGATTGAGATATAATGAGAATATTGGGTACATTGACTGATATGATCAAACAACTCTGTGAGGTCTTCTCAATTTGGATATGAGATTAAGTCTCATTAGAATTCATTATACATGGCATATACAGTCGCTTTGACCTTATATCCAAGTATCAATGGAGAAGTCACTATTAGTATCTTAATTGCATATTAATTATATCATTATTTTGATGATAGTAAATATTTATGAGTACATATAACTCTGTAGATTTCATGACAAGTTCGCTCCAAGTTTGAAGCATAAAAGCTATGGACAAGATGCAAGTTGTTGATAGAGTGGAGAAGAAGAAAGAAGACTTTTGTAATAGGCATATGTAAAAAGTCTGAAATATATATGCATGTGTATCATGTAGCCATATTAAGTCCAAGTAACTTTGATCGATCAACCTTCTCGATCTGATCGATCAAGCTCTTATCAATCAACCTATTTGATCGGATTGACCACCATTGATTGATCAACCCACTTGATGTGATCAATCACCCCTGATCAACGAGCTGTCTTTTATGATCGATGATAACTTGAATTCATGCTCCTAAAAACTATGAGATGATCGATCACCCTGATCTACATGATTGACCAACTTGATATGATCGATCACCTTCCTTGTATGATTGATCATGTGCATCAAATCTTGATAATTTCTTTCCGGATTTGTTTCCAATGACTATATTATTCAGAAATCACCCTCATCACTATAACTAGGACCTAGACCCATTATTACAAACACACATTCTAAGGAAAAGCCCCTCTCCCTCTCTCTTAAAGCTCTATTTGAGTCTATCTATCTCACTCTCTACTTTAAGATCACATTTTGAGAGCCAGTCTTCTACGTGCTCGATTCGCAATTCAATTCTTTACTACAAAGTCCATTTACTTAGCCTCATTATTCGCATTATATATTTCTATTTGAGGCATTATATATTTTTGTAATATTTACATTACAATTGTACTTTAACACTTTGTGTTTGATCCAAGGTATGCAAAGGAATTGGTGTTTGATCCAAGTTGTGGGAAAGACTTTAATGTATGATCTAAAGCATCTGTAAAATGGTTGAGTTATCCGCAAGGAAAAACTCAAGATAGTGGAATAGTTGATTGACTCGGTCAATCGAGAAATCCCAAGGCAGGTGAGTCAGGTCATGGTTTTCACCTAGTAGGATTTCTATGTTAATATATACATCTCTTGTGGTTGTTCTTGTTTTGTGGATTGATTGCTTGTATATGTTGTGATTATTATTTGTGTTATCTATTTGTTGGCTGCAAAATTTTGTTTAGCGAACCAAAATAACTCACGTTTGGTATCGGAGTCTAGTTTGCGCAGAAGATGTCACTGAAATCTGTGTTATGGATGCCATCACCAACACCAATGAAGGACAATCCACGGTAAGGCCATCATTGTTTGATTCCACTGATGAATCTGCATTTCATCATTTTTATTCATTTATTTTAGGTTAAAACCCTTCGTAAATACATGTAAATAATAATAAATCAATGTTTTTATAATTTTATATTCTTTTGTAAATTTTGTACAAAAATAATTATTTTTAACCTAAAATAAATAAATAAAGGGAAAAAACAAATTTAAGATTGTACATTTACAATAAATACATGTTGACTCTAACCTCAAGTGAAGGTCAAGACTTGACCTGATCGATAAGGAATGAAGTAGGAGGAGATAAGATCTAGTGTAGAAAAATAAATAAAATTAAAGTTCATTCATTCTCATTATACAAATTGCACAAATGCCATCTATTTTGTATATAAAATTTTAATCTATTTTATTTACCACTCTATTCGTTTCAAATAAAAGTGTTTTCTCCTTGAAAATTGTACGTAAAATACATTTGTAAATATTAAAAATAATTGTGAGAATATTCATTATTCATTTTGCAAATAATGACATTTTGAAAAAACAACGAAACCAAACTCCCTAAAATCATATCTACTCCATAAGAACTCAAAAATAAGCAAACTTACTTTCATTGTAATCTAAATAAAATAAGCTTCAAAATGATAGTGGTTTCATTAAAATGGGAGTTAAGATGCAAAATATATCTTTTTGGAGTGTATTGTACATTATGTCTATACGGTATAATATTTTATTTTATTCAATTAAAATAAAAAATTACAAAATAAAAATATACAAAAATAAATTCATTGTACATACTGTATATATACGACTATGTATATTGTAATTTTACCTATTTATTTAACTTAAGAAACTATTTAGTAAAAATAAAATAAAAATATATTTAAAATTCTTATTAAATACTAAGAATTAATAAAATAATAAATTACGTAATTATTTATAAAAATAATTTATTAAAAATTAAAGTGTTGTATACATAAGTATATATACATATGAATAATGGATACTATTTATTTTGAACATATTAAATTAATTTATTTAATTTATTAAAAATCATCAAAATTAAATTTATTTAGTTATTTATATTTTTACTTATATTTTTTAATTATTAAAAATTTCTATTTAATTTTAATTTATTTCTCATTTTTAGCTATTTTGTCTTTTTCTATTTGTCTTCTTGCAGGCCCGACTTCCATATTGGCCAAACCTGGATCCGTTGACCCGGGTGATATCCGGCTCCCACTACCCTTGTTAATTCGAGCAAATTAATGTTCAACTTAATTGATTATGTTCGTTGCAGTCGGATAACGAGAGCGAATCAAAAACCACTTTTAATTTAAGCAAGTTAATTTCGAGTGGCAACTTTTTTTACTTGGGAGTCCAAGGTTGAACTCAGGGAGGCATCTGTCTCCTTAGTTGAATTTTGAACAAATTTCCAGTGTTCGATTTTCGGGGAATATTTTTTTGGTCTTTTTCAATTTTCTTATGCAAGACTCGTGCAAAAATCAGGTCAATTTTGAACTTAAATCAAGCAAGTATTCAAATGAAGTCCAGAAATAATGAAAATTGACCAGATGATGAATTATGATGAAATTAAGCTACCCTAATTTTTTTCTGGAATTTTCTGACACTAAATGAATTAACTATGAATTAAAAATGAATGCAAGGTGATTTTGACTAATTTAATTGTAATAAATATCAAATCACAATATGTTTGGGAACTAAAATTACCCTAGATAGATCTAAAGATGAGAAATCTAGGAAAATTATCAGACCTTAATTTTAATGTGAAATGAACCAATTAAAAATTAATTAAGGAAATCACCAAATAATTTATTTAGGCCTCGAAATGCGTGCCAATGAGATGAAATTTTTATGCAAGGTGCATCTAATTGTCCTAGAGAAAATGTGATTTTTTGGGAATTTTTGGAGTCATAGAGAAATTACTATTAATTAAAAGGTGAAATTGGGCAAAATATCACCGAAATGAACCAATTAATTAATTAAAAATTCCACTGATATCACAAAATTATGCCAAATGTCACATAAGATAAAGGACAAGTTAAACTACAACATGCAATTTTTGGAATTTAAAAATGATGAAATATGGATACCTAAATATGCATGCAAAGACAGGGGTATAACTGCAATACAGAAAATAAAAAAAGCTCAAATTAAAATATGTTGACAGAGACTTTAATGCAATTACCTAGAATGCAGGGGGGTGGAATGCAAATTCTCCACTGACGCACGTGCTCCTCACGCGGGGGCGCTTCATAGGGACCGATTGCAATTTTAGAAACTTCCCGGGGCCTCAGTGCAATTTGCCCAGGCCGCACGTGCTACTCACGTGGGGCGCCTTAGGCTCGGGGGACTTCGGAGGCTCGAGCGTTGGCTCAGCTGCTCTGGAGGTTCGGAGGAAGGCTCGGTGAAGCTTCGGGTGATCCGAGCCTAGAGGTCGGGGAAGAGGCTCGGCTCGGGGCGACGTGGCGCGCCTCTGTCCGTAGGATCTAGATCGATCCAACGGCTCTCTGCTGCTCTGGCTGACGTCGACGTGGCTTGCTCCTGAGCGTGGGATCAAGGATGATCCTACGGCTCCTTTGCGAGGCTACGTGGCGTGATGCTGACCGTTCGATCAAGATGATCGAACGGTGGTTGAACGTCGTCTCCAACGGTCCTCCTCCACCTGCGGAGGAGAAGGCGGGGCTCCGATGAAGGGGGGCTTGCTCCGCCTCGTCCTCTAGGCGTCGATGAAGCTCGCCGGAGGTTCTGGAGAAGCTCGGAAGATGCACGGATGGTCGGCGAAGCCTACGGTGGTTTCAGGAGCGGAGGAGGAGCTCTAGGGCACGGTGGTGATGAAGCTCGAAGGGAGCTCCGATGAGTTTCCGACCAGTGAAGGAAGGAGCACCTGCAAGGGTTAGAGGATAGCCGAAGCACGTGGGTTGTGCGTGGAGATGTGCAGGGTGAACGACGAGGCCTATGAAGGAGTGGGGGGTGTCCGATGATGGTGCTCCGCCGAGGTGGCGGAGCTGGAGTCGATGAAAGATGAAGTGCGTTGTCGGAGGGGGTGAAGTGTAGCACGAGGATCAGAGCTCCGTCGCGGAGCTCGAAGGGATGAAGGTGGAGCGAGAAATCGACGGTGGAGGGCGAATTAAATCGGAGAAAAATCAAAGAAACGAAGAAGAAGATCGAGAGGGTTATTGAAGTGGCTACCTGGGGAATGGAGCTCAAATTTGAGCTCCAGGTCATTGCTCGAAGGGTCAGTAGAGCCCTGAGCTCACGCAGCTCGCGGAGGGGGGGCTGCAGCACGACGGTGGCAACCGTGGATCTCGTCGGAGAAGACACCTGTCTTCGCTCGAAGACACACCCAATTGCTGTAACCAATGGATCGATCAGAGCTCGAGGAATCTCTCAGGAATGGCAGAAGGATGTAAATGTGGCCGAAGGGCAAGAGTTTATAGGATGGAGGTGTTGGCCGGTGTCGCGGGAAGGTGGAGTTCGTGGAGGTTGTGGAGCGTCTCTGGTGGAAGTCGTGGTGAGTGAGGGAACTGGAGAGGAGGAGGGAAGAGTGGGCTCCATCGTGGCGGTGTTGGCGGTCGGAGAGGGTGGCTGGAGTGGGTCCGAGAATAGAAAGGGGCAGCCCCTCGCGCAAGGCTGAGATCGTGGGAGAGAGGTCATCTGGAGGTAGGAGACGAAGTCCTGGCCGTTGGATCTTGTGATCCAACGGTCCAGATCGAAGCGCTAAGGAGAGGGTAGGATTAGATCTGAAGCGAGGCGATCAAGGGTGCTGAATGCGCCACGCGTCGCGTTAAAGACGAAGTGCGAGAGGGCGGCGTGGATTAAATCAAGGCGAAGCGATCTAAGGGGTGCGATTGCACCACGTGGTGCAATATGGGAGCAACATTGGCGAACGGTGGAGATGAGCCCAGGGTTTTGATCGGATGGCTAAGGGTCTGGCGCTAAAGAACGGCATGGATCAAGAGATGAGGGCGAGATCTGATGGCGCAAATGCCGCCACGTGGCGTGAGGGGAATGAGGCGGGAACGGGCAGCTATGATGAAAGGCTGGGAAGTGATCTGACGGTGGAGAAGAAAGGCGCACGTGGAGGCGGCACAACCGTTGGATCTAGATGAAGATCCAACGGCTGTGGGCGCGGGCGGCTAGGGCGAGGGGAGCGGGCCGCGTGGCGCAATCAGAGGGCGCCACGTGGCCAGCTGTGAGCAACAGAGAGGAGAAATGAGTTTAGAAAGAGAAGGAGGCTGAATTTGGAAAAACTCAAAACATGAAAGTTGTAGATCTTGATGAGATCTACAAGTTTCATGTTGACTAAAGACGGAGATGAGGTCAAATATGATACAAAAATACATGAATATACATATGTATAGCATACATAGAGGCCCAAAAACGCAACTTCTTCCTACGAGCTCCAAATTGGATGAAATTAGTCTCATTTTAAAGGTCTTTTAATGTGTATTATTCTGAAAGTGAGTAGACATATTTTGGAGGTTGTGTGAGGGAGTTATGAGCTTTCTAAGATCTAGAGGTTCTAGGGCTTTATTGGGTGCTTTTACAAAGGGGATCCCTGACTTTTCTTCCTTATATTATTAACTAAAGGTGTACATATTATAAGGTGTTTTATTCTGGAGGAGATATTAGGTGGATATTTTACAAGTGGAACTGGCTTCTTATTTAATGCAAATATGAGTGCTAAGATGCATACATTATGAATGCATGTATGAATGCTAATTATGCAAGATAAAGGGAAATATGCTGCTATTTACTCGGGAACAAGACTCTATTTTCAACTTTTAGAGTGATGAATCACAGATTCATCACCGGGTCAACTTCGCTACCACCCGCATAACCCAAATAACTCCCCTCACTGGAGCCACTTTCTTCCTTTTTCCCTCTTGATCCAATCACTCTTTGCCTTTGATTTCTTCTGCAATTTTGCTACTCTAATAATCCTTGATCTATCCCAATTAATAACTCATCATTTGGAGCTTTGATCAACACGTTAATCCACTTCCATGATTTGCCAGACCTCTCAGCCTATATATATTTCTCTTCCACCTCTGTTGATCCCTGATCCGTTTTCACCCTTATTTCGTCCGAGATTGAGTCTAGGAGAGAGAGAGACGGTGATAAAGCATCTCCTTCATGATCAGGAGCGTGAAGTTTGACATTGGGAAACAAAATCCAGTTACCTTGCCCGACCTCCACCAACACGATTGAGCTTCTTCAACTTTCACATCGGATCGAGGTGAAGATCCTTTTTACTTCATCCATAGATAATCATAAATAGTTTTCTTTTTGAATTTTCTTTCAATTTTGGATTAATTTCCTTTATTAGTCATATCAGATCCCAGATCACTTGAGCTCCGATCTCCACGATCAGAGTCCCACAATATGATCATCCAGATCCATCGTGGATCTAGAACTTGATCTCCTTCCCAACCAGCTCCTTGGAGATCCTCATTCCCCTTCCATTTCCTTTGGTTTTCTCCTAATAAATTTGGCCGGGGCCTTCTTCGAGCAATATGTAATCTTGTGCAGGTCCTTGAAGCGTGATTGGGATCGTTGATCATGACCTGGAGATCTACTTCCACCTACAGACCACCTGAGCATCCAAGAGAAGGATCGGGCATTATTTCACCTTCAATCCATACCTGGTCGATGCAGAGACATTGTAGGAATGAGTACAAACCTTCAGGCAATGAATCAGAATGAGTACATAACTTCAAACAATGTAACACACCAATCTATGGTTAATTGCAAGTTCTGTCTTGTGTTTTCTTGTTACTACTACACCCTCTAAAATAAACAATTCCCTATAGGTCTGTGCCAGTATACCCCACGTGCGTCGGCATGTACTTTTTAGGGTAAATGGCACATTTCTCCCTAGATTTTCTTGGTTGTTGTTTGATAAGTGTAATAATTAAGTTTCTTTGCTTCCATACCCATATGAGCCTGTATCAAATTTGGTTGATTAATTGAGCTCAATAAATTGCTAATAACATCTAGAAATTCCATAAAAATGATGATAATCTCCTACTAAGTACTATTAGCTCAAGTAATTTTTGTTTTGATTTGAATTAGTTTTAGTATTTCTGAAAAATAATACACTTTGTTTTGTTCCTTTTTGTAAAAAACAAATAATTAAAAATACATAATTTATTGGAAATTCTAAAAAATTACGGTTATCATTTTTGGTTTGTTATATTTTTTTTATAAATTTCATATTTTAATTCCTTGTAAAAACAAAAAAATACAAAATATTAGAAACCATAAAAATTAATATTAAATCATAGAAAAACTCTAAAAAAATCATAAAATACCTTTTTGAAAATATAAAATAATTATTCTATTAATGTATTTTACATATTTTCTATACCATTTTAAATTTTAAAATAACAAAAATATTTGTTTCATTTTATGTTGGTTGTTTTCATTGTTTTTGCTTGTTTTAAAATCCTAAAAAATATAAAAATATTCAAAAAATTACAAAAATAATATGAAATTATCAAAAATCTGAAAATATTTTTAGTTTAAAACATTTTGATTTGTCTTAAAAATCCAAAAAGGGTGGCTTACTTTCCTTACATTTATTTATTTTTCCTTATTCTCATTTTCTTTTATTTTAAAAATATAAAACATTTAAAAAATTTCAAAATTCATACAAATATGAAATTAGAAAACCATAAAAAATATAAAATTAAAAATCCGTAAAAATTTACAAAATCCAACATTATGTTGCTTTGAGTTTCCTCTTTTATTTCATTGTTTATCTTTGATTAACCATTGGGAATTTTATTGTTACCATCCTAAGTTATATCCTATTGGCTATACATGTAAATTAATACCATTTGACTCTTGCTTATATTTCTACTTTCATTGTTTGCTTGAGTTGTGAATAAATAAAATAATTTTTATTTGAGGAAAATTAGGGTACGTCGACACTTCACTTTATTTCAAATAATTAAATCCCTTAAATTTATCTGTTTAACATATAGTGTCGTTGTTGGGGAGGCACAACAAGAGCTAGGTTTCCTCTTTTTCTGCCACATTTCTTATCTATATTTCTGTCACTTGTTCACATTCTCTATCTTTTATTTCTTATCTTCTATTCATTTTATTTTTGTCTATATTTTTGTATATATATATTTTGGATTGCATCTTGTTGAGGAGTGAGCACTCATTCTAAATTCTGCGTGCCATGAGGGAGCTTACTCAACACTTGTAGGATCTGATTTATCGAACATCGAAAGCTCCTTAAGATTGAACTTTGGGATTCATTTGAGATCACTTTTACTTGCTCTTCTCATGTTTCCTCATATCCACTTGCGTGTTCTTTATTTGTTTGTTTATCTATCTATATTATCTACTTTATTTTCTTTCTCTTTTTTTGCTTATATATTTTTCATAACTGTGATCTGACATATTTTTTTTATCTCTTTCTTGCAAGGGCTCGACGAGCAAGGGAAGCATTCCTAGGAGTGCCAGTGCATCTGAGTGAAGCGGAGGCTGCTCGTTTCTTCACTAAGGAGTAGGAAAGCGTATGAGGAAGAAGCAAGAAATTTGGAGGACCGTTTGAGCATTTATTTTTTTATTTTATTTCTAGTATTTTATTTCCATTTTTATTTGTAATAATTTTTAGCCCATGCTCATTTTTTGTTATCTAGATAATTATATGCCATTGTATGCGTGGGGTCTGTTTCACCAAGTGCCGATGCACTTGGAGGACCTCATCAGATTTTATTTTTCTCGACTTTATTTTTATTTGTTTTCTCGCAATTTTTTGTGCTTGAGCCCTTAGAAGCAGGTTCTATTTTTTTTGTCTGAGCTAGGTAACCGATTAGGTCCACATCCATTAAACAAGAATATTTGTTCCTATAGCTTAGTTCTTAGGATTGTACCAGTCAAATAAACTTGTTCTTACCCGCTAATATAAGTTATTGCTTAGGATGTTTCTCTTGAATCATTTGGGTTAATTTAATTTCTTCTCTTTTACTTTATGCGAGGATCATTTTACATGTAGACTGTTGGAGCAAGGTACACATTTCTGATCTCGTGCATGCATCATTGATTTTTATTGCATCGGCTTTTCTGACTTCCTCCCTTGTCTTTTCACTTAGGAAATAAATTAATTGGGAAAAATTGTTAGATCATTTATTTGAAAAAGATACAAAAGAGAGATAACTAAATAAAAGAGGGAATGCTAATTTTCACTTGACCCTAAAACTAAATGTAAGGACATATCGTTCATTATTTTGGGGAGAGTAACCCTCTCATTATTTGCAAGTACTTACCTCTAGAGATAGTGGATGAGGACCCAACCATCAGGTTAAAGCCCAAATCCATGGACTTGTACCCTATGGTCCTATGCATTACTCTTTGGTGCATGATCAAGATGCAAGCACTTGCATTATACGTCAGAAAATCATTTTGTTGTACTCATCCTCCTATTCCCATTTGGGCATGATATTGAACCCGACAACTCGAGTAGATGGTTCCATTGATTGGGGGGATTTGAGGACATACACTGGGCGATAGCGGCAACTCACCTTATGTGTTTGATTGTAAGCAACTTCTTGTAGATTTACTAAACTAAAATTGAAAAGATAATTGACCAAACACTTATGATCTTCACTTGTGTTCAGGTGATGAATCAGGGGGTTTGTTTGTGTTTGTTTCTAGTGATAGAGATCCCTCTATGCACTTCGTTCCTTCACTTCATTTTCTTTTTTTGTTTGACCTTGTGTTCTCGCATCTTGCCTCTTGTATTTGAATATGTCGGATTGGACTATTTCGTGCTCGTACTTCACAAGATTATCTTTATACACTCCATTTCGTTCATCTTCACTGATTCAGGATGACTCTCTTTCTGGATTCACTTATTTTTACTTATCCACTTCTTTCGCCAATAAATCCCTTATTCGAGATTGGCTCTAATCTTGAATTATCATATGAGATTCTAGATTTCTTGAGGATTGATCGAGTGCCCTGCACATTTTCAGAGTCTGATTTGGATCCAGAGGACTCGATGGCACCATCGAAAGGAAATGCATCAGCATGAGATCAACTCTACGATGTTGACATCCATTCAGGCCAGTCAGTCCCAGCTTACCGAGTAGGCCAACATCCAGGCCGAATTGAGAGTCATGATCTTAGAGCTGAGACATGACCGAGTAGATATGGTAGAGGAGGATGGACAGAACATGGGAGGTGGGAATGGGGGAGCTGATAATGAGCAGCCTAGAGTGGAGCCGAAGCCCACATTAAGAGATGCCTACAACCCAGGAGTAGGACACGAAATGTATACATATTCCTATGGATCATGGGAATTTTGAGCTGAAGCCCACTATACTTCTATTGCTCCATATATTCCATGGGAACATTCACGAGGAGCCACATATGAAGATGACCGCCTTTTTGTCCAATCTCATGGACAAAGCATTCTATTGGATTAATCATTTGGAAAAGGTCGACATATCTTGGGAAAAGTTGAGGTCTGGCTTTCTGAGCAAGTGTTATCCATTGGGACGCCTCAACTAGATGCAATCGTTGATAAATAACTTCTCCCACTTATCCCATGAGCCTATTCATGAGGCATGGGAAAGATTTAAAGATTTGCCGGAGAAGTGCCCCCACCAAAATATTCCAAAGATGAGCCTCGTGCAGAACTTCTTTGGGGGGTTGAGCTTAAAGAACCAGATATTAGTGGATACTTCTTGTGGGGGTTCACATTTCAACGTGAATGAGGATGTGTTATATAAGATTTTTGAGAAGATGCCAGAGAGTTCCATAGCTCTTTCTTCTTCACGTGCTTTCCAGATACACCCTCTTCCTTCTTCTGTTTCAGCAGCACCCCACAAGGTTGTCAGTATGATGGCATCTCATGATGTGGATAGGGTGGATACTGTCGATCTGATCATCATTGGGAATCACCTATCCAAAGTCGATATTATCGAGAAGCGATCACAAGAGCTAGACAAATTACAAGTGATCGAATGGAGGACGGAACAATTGGACAAGATTGATGAGATTATGGTGTGTTGTAGATTTATCACTAACGACAAATTTTCAATGGTCACAACTGGAAGATGTTACAAAAGTAGAACAATAGAACAGACTCAGTGTCACCTGAGAGGAGAAAGATCCAAGCTAATAACAGATGTCTGAACATATATTCTATGTATTCTCCGGATAATCTCTGAACAGATAAAGTTTGATCTCTGAACATAAATTCAAAACTTAAAATTTCTGAAAATAAATTTTAACTTCTAGAACATAAAATTTCAGATCCATAGCATAGGTTTCATGCAAATGCAATATTAATACCATTGTTATAGACATTGTAGCAATTTGCTATAGTAACACGCTACAATAATGCGCTACAGTTCCACGGTATAGTATCGTGCTACAATAGCAACACACTCTAGTACTTACTACATAAACATCAAAACTCAACAATAGGTGATGGCAAGGGCTCATAACTCCAATATAAAGCATGTGCTTCCACCCGAAGATGATAGAAGTAATGCTATACACGCTTCCGAATGATGATGAATATGGTGTCATGGAGATAGAGGGTGTTGACAGTGGATGGTTAGGGTTTGGGTCAAGAGCGGCTCACGGCTCTAGGTCAGGACTATCACTATGATAGCATGTGAAAAATCAATGGGATGGAATGCGATAATTTTATTCAAGGGATGGGGTTTCTTATATAGAGTTGAAACCATAGAGCCAAAGTGGTGATAATTACATAAGATACCACGAAGGGTTAATACAAAAAAGATAACCTAATTGCTTAAACTAGCAATAATACTATCTCTGAAAAAAGAAACATATGTGATAAAAATAATCCTTGGAAATCTACAAACAATATTGTTGTTGCCATAAAAAGTATATCTAACAAGTAGCAAAGGAACTTGAAAGCTTGGAGGAGAGAGAGAGAGTATAGAAACTCAAGAGAAGATTGCTTTGTAGGTGTGAGTTGCAGTGTATTCCAACAACAGGTATGGGTTTTTTATATAGATGTAAGGTTGTACTTTTGATAATGTGACCATTGTAGAAAATGGTAATAGACCATAGAGATTCTTATTAGTTGATCGATAAGTCCACAATCATTGATCGATCATGTAAGGTTGATCGATCATGTCTACATCAATTGATCGATCAAAAGTCGTCGTTATAGAACTGTTGAGAGGAGTTCAAAAATGATTAATCAGGGATCTCAAACGGTCGATCATGAGATCATGTACAACCAGCCGATTGATCAAACTTGCAAGAAAACTAATTAAGAACCTTATATTTTAGAAATCTCTATTGCAAGGATCTCAACTTCTTCTGAGTGACTCCAGTTTAGGAAGATTTGCTGAGTTCTCAATCTTACAGCTTTCATGCAAACAAATACAATGAACTTTTCTTACAAAATACAATTCTAAAATTACATAAAAAGAGTAACTTCTTGAATCAGGTCTTTAATCTTTTGATATATTCAATGCTTGATTCAACATGTATACTTACAAGTTAAAGACAAAGTGGTAAGAGAATAAGCACAAGTTCCAGGTACAGAAAAAATAACACAGACAACACTGCAACCATAATCATTCCCATCAATGGCATGGAGACATGTCTTTGAAGAGGACTAATTACTTCAGCATGACAGCGTCCAGGTGCAACTACCATTTAATTAATCCGGTCCTGAGAATCAAAGGCATGAGACCACTACTTAAATTCCTCTTCTTATAATCTGTCAAACCCTTTGATCAGACCCACACGATACCACTTAATGGTTGAACCCATCATCAAAGTCAAAACTTTTAAACAGCGGTACAAATGTTATCCTATCAGTAATAAGAACCCTAATTTACTGATTCTATTCCATTCTTCAAAGAGCGTGCACCAACTTGGACGTCCATAACCTGATCTACAAATTGTTCAACAAAAGCATGAAATGAAGCCTCCCAAGGTAGCAGAAAATGATGTCAGCAAATCGCCAATGCTATCTCTGTAATGCATCTATGAGAAAAAGACTCAAATAGAAAATAATTATTTGTCAGAGTTGCTTATGCAAAAAAGGACTCAAATGTTTCATTTCTTCTAAAACATTACTGAATTTCTGTTTACATACAAAATTTGGAAGCTCTTAATTTTGCTTCTCCAATAAAATACAAGATTACAAGATGATATGCATAATGCAACACACATCTCATTCCTTCCCCAACACAATTTTTTTGAAGGTCTCCTAGTAGACCTATTTGTAACAACGTGAGGGAGGATGCATACACCAACATGTAATTGTTGCAATGAAGAGTTCCAGGGGAAGACCATCAAGCCGCAAACTCGTCAAAGATCAGGATATGGGAGAACAGAGGCAGGCAGTTGCCACTTTTAAATCAAGAAGGCATTTCAGCAAGGACCCCTTTTCTGCCAACTATAAAACTTTTTATCATATTTCTATCTCTGTTTCTTCATCTGTTGTAGCGGAGATCAACGACGCAGACTGGATCTTTCCCCCAAAGTCCAAGCGCATAAGTATAACTCCCCTGCATAGTTGAACACGATGTTCCCAATTCAAGAGCACTGTCTCTTTTAAAAAGAATATATGCAATTTTACCAGACAATAATTGCATACTTCTAACTAATAACAATTTTTCTACAAGTCTAACAGTTCTCCATGCATTTGAAACAATTAAAGGATAGTTTGTGTAATTCTTTACTGTCAAAACTAACTGTTAGGCACGGAACAAAATAAATAATTGATTATGTACAATGTAACTTTCCAGTTTATAACTCATATCCAAAAAAGAAATGGATGATTGCATGTCCATGTCCTAAAAACCCTTCTATTCATCACCTCTAACGGCTAATTTCTGCATCAAGATTGTTGTCATCTTAATTGGATCTAGTGAATAAGCCATAAAGTTCAATCTAACGAGTAAGCCACATAATTCAAATCTGCATCATTTTCATATCACTGGATCACCATCATGAATCTTCTCCCAACCAATATAAACCGTATATTACCAATGTTAATTTCTGCATCAAGATTGTTGTCATCTTAATTGGATCTAGTGAATAAGCCATAAAGTTCAATCTAACGAGTAAGCCACATAATTCAAATCTGCATCATTTTCATATCACTGGATCACCATCATGAATCTTCTCCCAACCAATATAAACCGTATATTACCAATGTTAATCTCATTATGTTTAAAATAATCAAACAGGTTCTACATTATACATTCAGAATTACATTTGCTTTTCTTGCAGTGTGAATTGGCTAGTGTTCCCTCAAATTATACAATACCATTTCATATTCACAACTTTGGAACTACTAGCATCCACATCATCCAAATAGATGATATCTTAGTTTTTCCCCCTCTATGCTTCAACTTCAAGTTAAACATCATATAAATAATATCAGTGAATTTTGCATATGTTGATTCCTTCTCTTTGTGTGGACCCACCCTATATCCATGGAAATGCTTATAATATCTCAGTTAGAAAATAAATATATCTGTTAGAAAATAAAGAATGTGGAAGCGAATATCAGAGATAGAATAAAAACATTGAAGAACGTGAGATTTAACGTGGAACCCTACTCTCTGAGGAGCGGGAAAAAACCACGGGAGAACGCCTCAAAGGGATGATTTATCCATTGACTTTCCAACATGATACGGGCGGTCAGGGGCTTCTTATATAGCCTCCACAGACCGTCCAAGTCCCACCACTGGTAGATGTGGGACTAAACTCTGGATGTGGTAAATGGATCTAGGAAGGATCCATTTACCTATCTTACATATGACGCATATACTCCAACACTCCCCCCTCAACTAGAAGGAAAGTTGGCGTAGCTCCGATCAAGAATAAGATGCGAGAAAATCGCTTAAGGTGGGATGTTGACCTGACTAAGAGAGGGCGATGAAGGCCCAAGAAGTGTCGGAATGAGACTATACGAAGGGATCTTAGTTTTTTGGATCTAAACCCGAGAATGACCCAAGATAGATCATAATGGAGGCAAAGAAACCACGTAACTGATCCTACTTAATGTGGGAAAAAGGCATTGTTGTTGTGCATAAAAAATAACTCTAAATTGAGCTTAGAACACAATCTATATGTATATAATAAGCCCATGAGAAAGTCGAGAGCACTAAAAACTCCAGAAACCTTGAGTTTGGAAGATAACTCTATACTGCCAATTGAGTTAACGGGAGAAATGACACCATTCGTCAATGGAAGAAACTTCACATGTGTAGAACACAATGTGAAAGTAAGAGGTATACCTTCTCCCGTTAGATGAGTCAAGGCTCTAGGATTAATAATCCAAACTGAATCAGAATTTCCAATAATACATGATGCAGTAGCTAGACTGGTAGTAGGTGCATGATCGGTAGTAGTGGCAGGGAAACCCTGCAACATGTGCATGATTCAAGGATAATCCACTGAGGAGAGCTGGACAATCTGTTCCAAGTCGAAAGTTATCTCAACATGTAAATAATCAAATTCAGCAAAAAATTGGTTAATTGCAAGGTTTTCCAAAATTTTCCCAACATCTGTCTCACGAATGGCCCATCCTGTGGCAATACATACACCGAGGACAGCCGAATCCTAGATTACATCTAGAATCATGACCTTAACCACCATGAAAAGTTGAATGAACGCCTCGTCTAGATTACGCAAGGAAAGATGGGGTCTACGCCAGCTGAACTTGGTCAAGGTGGAATCAAGTTGCTGGAGTCATCTGAATACCACTTCAACCGTCGTAAGGAACTGATTCTTCATTGTCTAGTAGCGAGGACTATATCCAGCAAGAAACATGTATGCACACCATTTGGATCTCTCTACCACCAACTTAGGGTGGCAAGGCAGCTGAAAAAACCAAGTTCCTCGTACATACCAACAATATACCGATACCTGCTAGTTGTCATGTATTCAAGATTCATAGTCCTTATTGTCTGCCTCGAAAGGATCTTTTGTAAGAACATATATCTTCCTCTATCCGCCCAAAAATACCTCAAAATCCCGAGACTAGAGTACATAATGCTCTGCATCATTAAGTTTAATAAGATCGATCTTACCACAATAGATGAAGTGGGTATCGAGGGTTTCGTCTAGGTAGAGGTCATTGAGGACAGATGAATGTTGACGCATAGGATATTTTGTATCTCTTTGTTATTTTATTTTCTTGTTAGTCTCCTTATGTAATTTACCCATAGGCTACTCTCCTATATAAGAGAGCCTAGGGCTGTGGAATAGAATAACTCATTCATGTTTTCCAACATGGTATCAGAGCGACGGTCCTAGACCGGAGTTCTCGAAACCCTAACCCTAACCCGCCCCACCCGCCGGCCTCTCCTCTCTCTTCTCTCGGCGCCGTTCTCCTCACCGAGCTTCGATCGCCGATCTGCGGCCCTCTCCAGCGACTATCGCTGTGCATTCGCGCAGCACATCTTGCGCTGATCGCGCAGCGCTGATCGTACAGCGCTGATTGCCATCCAGCGCTGATCGCCCCTCTGTGCTGATCGCGAGTGGAGACACTTCAGCGACGATCTCCTCCATCGCATGAGCGTTTAGCGAACTCAAATCCAGTTTGCGCGCAGATCCTGATCATTTGCGTGCATCCCTGAACGAGCACCTTGCGCGCAGTGTGCACCTGCTTCCAGCCTTGATCGCACGTGCTTTCAGCACGTGCCTTGCGTACTCCACGCCCTCAAAACCCTAGGGCACAGATCTTGATACATATGGGGTTGGTTGCTTGACGTCTACACATGCAACTGATCCCGTCTATGTCACTGTAGACAAAGATTGTTGTCTCTCGGTCACTCCAGTCTTCCATCTCCAGTATGTCAGAAAGCAAGGCTGATACCCCATCTATGGGCGCATTTCGTGGTCCAGCGCCCATCGTCAAGATGGATGGTACAAACTATGAACTGTGGGCAATGCAGTTCATGAGTATGATGAAGTCCACGGGCAAGAAGCATATTCTCACAGAGCCCGAGCCTGCAGAGAAGACTGGAGTTCATGCCTCATGGGAGGCAGATGACGCATATGCCAAGGTGTGGCTGTCTGGTACATTGGCTATTGAAATCGCCAATGACATTCTACATCAACCCACAGCCAAAGACATGTGGGATATCCTGGCAGCAACATATTCTCAGGCGAAGAATGAGACAAAGATTCTGCAACTACAACATGATATATTCACGATAAAGCAGAATGGTCGCCCGTTACATTCTCTCTACACATCTTTGAGAGGAATGTTTGAGAAGCTTCATAGCTTCATGCCTCTTACCGCCACGCCAGAGCAGCAAAAGACATACAGGAACGCAACGATGGTGGGTGTGTTTCTTGCTGCACTCGACCCAGAGTATGAGGCTGCACGTTCACAGATTCTGGCGGACTCAACAATTCCTCCCATGGAGGAGGCTTTTCATAGGTTGAGTAGGATCACTGTACCTTCTGCAGCCACTAGTCAGAATCCCTCAGCCATGGCAGCCAACAGGGGCCGTGGACGTATACCCCGTGGAAGGGGTGGCCGCACTAGGCCAACATGCTCATATTGTCACAGAGTCGGCCATACTGAGGACACATGCTACTCAAAACATGGATTTCCTGCATCTGCACGAGCCGCTGAGCAGATAGAGCCCCCGTCTGCATCTACACTGGATCAACGATTTGATGATCTGGTTGCTCGTCTCAGGGGCATTATCCCACCATCCGGCCCAGCACCGTCGACAGAGAGTCATACTGATATTGCTGCTTCTGCTTCTGCGTCTGCCTCTACGAGTACTTCAGGTAGTACCCTTGCACTTCATAGTAGTAGATCAGATACATTGCCATGGATCATGGACTCGGGTGCCACACATCATCTATGTGGCGACCAGAGTCTACTTTCAGGATACACTCAGATCCCTCCAGGACGGACAGTAGTGATTGCCAATGGCACACACTCCCCCATTACGGGTCAGGGGGAGATTAGATTGACATCCTCTATGCAGCTCAAGAATGTTTTACATGCACCGCACTTTTCTATGAATCTTTTGTCAATCAGTCAGATTACGAAGGATCTCCAATGTCGAGCTATTTTTGATCCATCTTCTTTGATTTTTCAGGACATCCGTACGGGCAACGTGATTGGTCATGGCTATGAGCAAGGAGGCCTCTATCGTCTGAACCAGACCCCATTTGCCGGAATCACATCTCCTCCTGCTGGACAAGTATCTTCCCTCCTGTGGCATCTGCGTCTTGGTCATCTACCGCTTCAGAAGTTGCGTCTTGTCTTACCTTATAGTTTTTCTCACACACCTATCCAGTGTGAGGCGTGTCAGTTGGGAAAACATCACAGGTCATCGTTTCCCAGTAGTCAAGGTCGGAGTAGTAACTCCAAATTTGAGTTGTTTCATGTTGATGTCTGGGGTCCAAGTCGTGTTCCCGATCATCAGGGACACAGGTATTATATTGTTTTTGTGGATGATTTCTCTAGAGCATCATGGGTATTTTTGATGAAAAATAAGTCTGAAGCTGGGAATATTATTATTCAATTTCTAAATGAGATTCAGAATGTTTTTTCCACAACTGTCAAAATTTTGAGAAGTGACAATGCCTTAGAATTGTGCACCAATAATCTAGCCAGCTACTACTCTTCCAAAGGAATTGTTCACCAAACATCCTGTGCCCATACGTCTCAACAAAATGGGGTTGCAGAAAGAAAACACCGTCACCTCCTTGATGTCACAAGGTCTCTTCTCATTCAGAGTCATGTTCCGTATTCCTACTGGGGTGACGCCGTTCTTACTGCATGTTATCTTATAAATCGTATGCCCACGTCCGTCTTGAATGAACAGGTTCCCTTCTCACTTATTTATCCAGACAAGGATCTGTTCACTCTTACCCCTCGTGTGTTTGGGTCAGTTGCATTTGTCCATCAGTTGTTGCCCGGTTCCGACAAGCTCTCTCCCAGGGCTGTCAAGTGTGTCTTTGTGGGGTACTCCAGAACTCAAAAGGGGTACAAGTGTTTTGACCCTCTGCGTCGGCGGTATATGATCAGTGCAGATGTTACATTCTTTGAATCCATCATGTATTTCTCAGACTCTGGTAACATACAGCCACCATCTATATCCCCTGATACTGTGTTCATGGCACCACCAACATCACAACCGCCACCAACATCTCAACCATCACCACCACCACCACCGCCACCATCAATAGTACCTCCATTACCATTCCATTACACCCGGAGGCCGAATCAAGCTCATGGTCCTGACCTGTCAACTAGCTCGCCTATGGTATGTAATGAGAATATTAATGTTGATGGATCTGACGACATTTCTCAGCAGGGTACATTACAGGAGCATGGTGATACCACAGAGGACCTAAATGTACCAATCGCTCTACGCAAGTCGAAGAGAAGCTGTGTCCAGTATCCAGTATCAGCAGTGGTGTCGTTTGAGAGGCTATCTGGACCATTCAGGACGTTTGCATTGACACTTTCAGCTACAGCCATTCCACGGAACCATCATGATGCTATGCAGGATGCTCGATGGCGACTAGCAATGGAAGAAGAGATGGAGGCACTTCAGTCTAGAGGAACCTGGAGTTTGGTTCCTATACCTCCAGATGTTAGCCCGGTGAGTTGCAAATGGGTGTTTACAGTTAAGCACAATGCAGATGGTTCCATTGACAGGTACAAGGCACGCCTTGTTGCTCGGGGCTTCACGCAGACATATGGGGTAGATTACCTAGACACCTTCTCCCCTGTGGCGCGTCATTCCACTTTACGGATTCTGCTGTCTGTTGCGGTTGCTAAAGACTGGCCACTCTATCAACTGGATGTAAAGAATGCATTTTTGTATGGAGACTTGCAGGAGGAAGTCTATATGCAACAACCACCTGGTTTTGCTGTTGAGGGGGAGTGTTCCAAGGTTTGCAGATTGCATAAGGCCATCTATGGTCTTAAGCAGAGTCCCAGAGCATGGTTTCAGAAGCTTTCAGACCTCTTTGAGAAACAAGGATATAAACGTTCCAATGCTGATCATTCCTTGTTCGTGCAGAAGACGACGAGAGGTATCATAGTAATCATGGTTTATGTTGATGATATCTTGATTACAGGTGATGATGACCGAGGCATTAAGCAAGCAAAGGAAAGGCTGGGGACTGAATTTGTCACCAAGGACTTGGGAGTCCTTAGATACTTCCTGGGGCTGGAATTTGCGAGAAATCCATACGGATTAGTCATGACACAGAGGAAGTATGTCACAGATCTGCTGAGTGAGACAGGTATGCTAGGGTGTCGACCTGCTACGACACCAATGGACCCTAGCATGAAGCTGTATGATGATGACACAGAAGAGGTGGATCAGAGAAGGTACAGAGAACTGGTAGGCAAATTACTGTATGTTACTATCACTAGACCTGACATACAGTTTGCAGTGAGTCGTGTGAGCCAGTTCATGGAGCAACCACGCCAGGTCCATATGGATGCCATACACATGATTCTGAGATATCTAAAATCATCTCCAGGTGCAGGCTTGCTATTTAAGAAAGGAAAGGAGATTTCTGTTACAGGATGTGCGGATGCAGACTATGCAGGATGCCCCAAGGACAGGAAGTCAACATCAGGGTTTGCAGTCTACGTTGGAGATGCTCTAGTTTCGTGGAAGAGCAAGAAGCAGACAGTAGTAGCTAGATCCAGTGCTGAATCAGAATATAGGGCTATGGCCCAGGCGAGCACAGAGATGATGTGGGTAAAATCCTTACTTGCAGACCTATTTATTGATATACCTCTTCCTATGATGTTGGAATGTGACAATCAGGCAGCCTTGTTCATAGCAAATAACCCAGCTTTTCATGAGAGGACCAAGCATATTGAGGTCGATTGTCACTACATACGTGACATGATTCAGAAGGGGTTCATTGCTACATCTCACGTCTCATCAGAGAATCAGACTGCTGATATTTTCACCAAGGCATTATCTAAAGGCCCATTCCAGAAGTGTGCGTCCAAGCTGAGCATGATTGATATCTATGCTCCATCTTGAGGGGGAGTGTTGACGCATAGGATATTTTGTATCTCTTTGTTATTTTATTTTCTTGTTAGTCTCCTTATGTAATTTACCCATAGGCTACTCTCCTATATAAGAGAGCCTAGGGCTGTGGAATAGAATAACTCATTCACGTTTTCCAACAATGAAAGATCGGAAAAAAGGAACTGATGGATAGCCTACTTAGATGTTGTACCGTTATCAAACCAAAAACTCATGTTACCATAGATGTCGGAGACTTCTGATGCTCCAGAATTCATGTTACAATCAGATCAAAAACTTTAAAAAGTACATGTTACTAATTTGAAAAATTCTGACAGTACCACCTTGAAAATAAATAACCATGACCGGGTAGCTACATGTTGGAAATAAATAATAAGGATCTAGGTAGAAATCCACGATCAGGGGATGCTCCAGGTTGAAAATAAATAAACTCGCAGAACTTGCTTCGGGTTGAAAATATCATCACGCTCATGCCAAGTTGAAAACAAATAAACTATGAAAATCCAATGTTGAGAACTTGCTTCATAATCAGAACATGTTTTCGAACCAGGCAATGCTCCAGAACTCAAACTCGAAACAGGCACTCGGACCAGGCGATGTTGCATAACTCGAACCAGGAACTCAAACTAGGCAATGCTCCAAGTTCAGAACTTGAATACCCTAGGAGATTGAATCACAGATGAGTTTATGCTTTAGGCTTTATGTGATGGAATCGCAGATGTTCAAAAACCCTAGGCGATGGATTTTTTTGAACCACAGCACTGAAAGTGATGGGTTTGTGATAGGTCTTGAAACCCCGTGCACTATAGGCAATGTGATTATGCTTTTATAACGATAAGGTCTTAGAACACAATACACATAATACTCCTTGTACAAAGAGTTTAAGATAAAGGGTGACAGTGGAAGGGGTTAGGCTAGGTCAAGAGGGCCCAGAGTTCCAGTCTAGGACTGTCACTCAGATAACATAGGGAAAGCAATAGGATGGAATGACAAAATTTCATTCAAGGAGTAGGGTTTCTTATATAGAATGAAACCTTGAAGCCTTAATCATAAAAGAGGAAAAATAAAAGAGTACTTAACAGGACTACCATAAGTGCAGAGACCTAAAATAGATTAAACAAAAAGTCTTAAATATAAAGAAAATATCCACAATGGGTAAATTTCTATATCTTATAGCCAGTATATGAAAAGCCAACATGATGTCCTCATCCTCGAGTAGTTGAAGAATTTAGAAGGCAAGGGAATGCTAATGGTCACACCAACATTACGTTCTATACAGATGCATATTATGCAAGTTCTCTTGAGAACCTACACTTCACCACTGATTTTGCCAAGTTTGTTGCAGGAAACCTTGTCCCTTGGCACAGCAAGAAGCAAGCAGATGTTTTAAGATCCAGTGCAAAGGATATAGAGTTGTGACTCAATCCATTTATGGGAATAGTCGTCTTGTCACATTTCTACAGGAACTTGGGTTGTCCATCATAACTTTAGTTCCTCTTATGACAACAAGTCAACCACTTTCACTGCAACTAATCTTGTCTTTCGTGAGCGCATCAAGCACATTGAGACTAATATTTTTAACAGGGATGTGGTGTATGAAGGGAAGATTATCACCGCTCATAGGTGTACAAATATATATCTTGCAGATACCTTTACCAAAGCTCTTCCTAAGTACATTTCATTGTTAACCTCCAATGGGCACGATCAATAGATACACTCCAAGTTAAAGGGGCACATTGATGTTCTCTAAGTTTAGACATTTTTTTGTCTACTTTTGCTCCTATTTCTAGTAGTCCTATTAAGGACTCTATTGTATTCTCTTTTTTGTGATTCATGCAGGGTTTCGCTCGATGTAAGAAACTCTAACCCTTGAGAAAATTATCACATTTCATCCAATTATTTTTCCACAAGGACAAATGGAACCCCGCCCAGATGCTTTTAGTTCTAATTCTTCTGAATTACTTGGTAGATTTTTATGAATTATAAGTTGTATTTTTGTTTCAACTTATTTAATCATGACTATTCTAATTGCATGCCTTAAAGGCACTGCATATCAGCCAATGTGGTGCAAAATGATATTGTTACCATACAAAACTTGCAATTTAACTTGTATTGTAGCGAATAATTGTCTATCCATATCGTATTTATTGAAAAAAGCACATGAGAAATCTTAATTTAAAAAAACAATTTTATATGCATTTCCATGATTTGAGCTGAATTTGGCTGGATGTCAACGAGATATTGTTTGGAGGGTGGTGATATGGCAACAAACTCGATATTTGAGGCCATGCTAATGGGGATGATGAGTTATTGATGCCGTACACAATGCAACCTGATTTAAATGGGTAATTGGATCTCTCCATGATCTAATTACACTATTATGTATCTCTTGAGAAACTTTATAGAGCATCCAACCCTTAGAGGCTTTCTCCGATGGTTTTATCTTGCTCGTCGGTGAGTAGGGTTCCACGTAACTCCATGTTTCATTCATGTCTTTGGATTTTGCAATTTTATTTTTATATTTTCGCATGGCATCAGAGCAAGTCATTCTTGGATTTGTTCATCTATTTCAAGATTTTTTAATGTTATGCTAATTGTTATTTTGCTCCCGTGCATGCTACGTTTTATTTATCAACGACGAAGATCATGTCAATCCAGTGAGATTCCAAAACCCTAGTAGCAACCATATTTTGATAAATGATGGTGTCGTCCTTGATAATCGATACCACCCTACAATATTGAAGATGATTGCTGGCGTCAACAATCATATCATTACAATACATCACATGTTCTAGTGACATGAGGGTGAAGCAAGGACCCACATAGTGGTGAGGTGTTATGCGATCAACAACGCACGCAAGTGGCCTTGACAATGATGTTAGGTATCAATGATGGTGTGCAAGAACACTTCCCACGAGTATGTAGCAACACTAAGCCGATGGGTCACTCTAGCATTCGCAAGATCTCTTACAAAGGCAACAACACTCAACCATCCGACTCATATCCGATCTGGCGCTTCTAAAAATAACCCAGCAACGACGGAGATGGAAGCAAGGAATCTATGCATACAAGGGGGTGGTGGCGTCGAGATAAGTGCTACATCTAACAACTCCCTCCTCAAGAAGACTGAATCCCTAGTGAAATTTCAATTGTTGGGTTTTTCTTTGCTTTCTAAGTTGGGTTCAAGAGGCTACAGTGTAAAAAAAGGTTTTGTTTTATTTTCTAAGTCGTTGTTGGGAGCAAAGAAAAGAGGAAAATAGAGAAGTTGCTTTATTGAAAGAGGTTTTGTTTTATTTTCTAAGTCGTTGTTGGGAGCAAAGAAAAGCGGAAAATAGAGAAGTTGCTTTATTGAAAGAGATAGAGAGAAAAGAGGAAAAACTATTCAAAAAATCATCTGCAACCCACAAAAAAAGAACCCATAAAATGTGAAGATGTTGAAAAAAAATGTTGAGCCAAGAAAAAATGAATAGCGAAAAAGGAATCATCCGTAGAAATAAAAAGAGACGGATTGTTCGGAAAAGGGGGGGGGGAGAGAAATTTTTTTTAACCCATTTACTCTTCCAACTTAGTAGATGATGATCCTTATGTTTCTGATAAGTATGGGAGAAAGGGTTAGTGAGAGAGTAGGACACACTTTATTCTTCTACTTGAGATAGTACCTAACAGAAATTTATCTCCGTCCATCATTCTCTGCTCAGAACGAGATCTCTTTTTAAAGGAACATATGTAAGAGAACTAAATTCTTAAGATCCCTATACAAGAGAAACACACGCATGGAGGGACCATATGAATGGGAGAGGTCCGCTCTTGAGATTTTCATATGGGAGAGGACCACTATATGTTTGATGTTCGATGCCAACTACTTCGGATAGACTTCTACAGCTTCTTGGGATTATGTCAAACAATTGTTACTCATCAATTGATGGCATGAAGACTAACACTCCATCCTATCTATGGCCAAACAGCCACAGCATGAAGATCAACATTGCAGGCATGGGTTTCCTCTCAGTGTTATTTCCTCCTCGCAAGTCTCCTCTCAGCAACGGCCAAGGTTTGAAAAAACGAAAGGCGGAACGAGGCGTTTTCCCTGGAAGCGAGGCGAGGCGTAGCCTCGAGGCGATCGAGGCGTAAGCCTCAGTTTTGTATAGAAAAATAAATGTAAAATATATAATACATATATTTATTGATAAAATAATATAATCTGACAAACATATAGTATATAACAATGTAATATATGATGATATTATGAAGATAAGAATATGAAAAAAGGATATATCAATGACTCAATGCCATAAACCTTTCTAAATTTCTACCTAATCAAACGAAAATCATTGGTTATAACTTATAACTATCCCTAAAAAATTATCTAATAGGGATTGGCTATAGTTGTCATTATAAATATCCAAGGTGTTGATATGAATCATATGATTTGAATCCTAACTATATGGTCTACTATACCCAAGTGAAGAACGGTTGTATGCATCTCCCCTGTTGCACCATATCCTACCAGAACGGGGGTCTCACTGCCCGGTCAGCGAGCCCGGTCACCATATCCCCCCTGTTGCCAAATTTTTTTCTTTTATGAGGATTCGAATTCGTATACACATTTTTATATGTTTAAGGATGTAATAGTAAGCGTTCACTAAAATAATTTGGCATGTTAATGGTAAATATGAATATGAAATAGGTCAAATTCAAGCATATGAATATGAAAGAGATCAAATTTAAGCATACATTTTGCATAAATTAATAGTTAGATATAATTAATAGTAAATATGAAGTAGTTTGCTGAAATAGTTACACATAATTAATAGTAAATGTGGAGTTATGAGTACGAAAGAAACATCAGATTTAGGCATTTAACTTGTATAATCATTATCCTAAACAAGTATATATTTATAAGCTTCTCAAACCACCATGTAACTATCAAAATCATACAAGAAATCTTCAAAAAAAAACAAAAACGCCTCGGAAAACGCCTCGAGGCGGAACGCCTCGAGGCTATGCCTCAGCCAGTCGAGGCGCACGCCTCACTGGACAAGGCCGAGGCGCACGCCTCGAGGCTAAAAAGGCCCGCCTCGCCTCGAGGCGTATGCCTCGACCGCCTCGAGGCACGCCTTTTAATACCGCGGCAACGGCTACTTCGATTAAACCTCCTCCCATATTTAGAGAAGATGTATCGAGCGAAGAAGAGTTCATTATTTTCTTTTTTATCATGCTGCAAAAAAATCAACTCAATCATGGCTAGTCCCAAGATCGGGTAAATTGAGGGTTACGGCGTTAGGTAGCCAAACTTGACAGCCAACATAAGAGAGAAAAATTCTTAAATAGTGTTCTTAAAAAGAACACTACTTAGGAATGTATCTCAAAACAATTCGGATCTTTTCAACAAGGATTTAAGCAAACATCTAGATTTCGTTGAGGTGTTCCTACTAGCAACGTGTTGCATCGTCCGAATACAATGAGAAGTTGGAAAGGGCTGCTACATTGTTGCCCGAATGTGGTTCAAAATGCACAAGGGTTCTTGCACGAGGAACGCATGCAAGTAAATAAGCTATAGTTCTGATGCATCGTCACCTGGACGCAGTCCAAACTTAACAAGGGTCCTTACATGATGGACACATGCGAGTAAAGAAGTTGGTCCAAAAGAGGCTGCAAAGGAAGTTGCGGATAATAAGTTGGAATATTGGCATTTTGACTGTCAAATCGATGGAGATTGTAGATATTGGCACTTTGACTGTCAAATCGATGGAGATTGTAGATATTGCAAAGAAGGAAGATTCAGATACTATGTCTTCAAGAGACAAAATGGTTTGGAGAAAAAGCAAGGGAGGTCGAGAAGGCATGTTTTAAACTTTGGTATTCAGGTAAAGATAAGGGTAGAAATAGTGATGGAGTGGAAGTTCATACATATTAGAAGGGTTGTGGGGTTGAGGTGCAAAATTCGGGGATCGGATTATTTTGCCAAAACTGGTGATCGAAGAAGAAATTCTGAATATCATCTCAGTTTATGCACTACAAATTGGTTAAGATGAAAGGACTAAATAAGCTTTTTGGGAGGATTTGGATAACATTATGTAAGGAAACTCACAAAGAGAGATGATTTGCCAAGGTGGAGATCTTAATGGACATGCGAGAACGGATGCTTTAGGGTATGCTAGTTTTTATTGAGGTCATGGCTTCGAGGATAGAAGTGAAGAGGGAAAAGTCATTCTGTATTTTGTAACGACTAATAATCTTTTCATAGCAAACACTCTCTTCAAGAAGAGGGAGGAGCATTTAATTACTTATGAGGGTGGTCTGTCACTGGAGAAGAGACCATTCGGATTGCAAAGACAGTAAAGTAATCCCAGGAGAGAGTGCCCAACATCGCTTGTTAATCATGGATGTGTAAACAAAAGGGTCGATAAAGAAAAGGAGGGTTTCCAATATCACTAGAACTAGAAGGTAGAATCTTCAATTGAAGCAATCAAGTCTCAGGAAGAGGGTTTTAGAAGATATATCTTGGGATTGTAACGGGTAAATGAGATGTGGGAGGCAGTGGCATCTTGTATCCAAGGCAGCCAAAGAGATGCTAGGCGAGTCAAAGGGAGGAGATCCAAGCTAAAAAGAGGCTTGGTGGTGGAGTGGAGATGTGCAATAGAAACTCAAAATTAAAAGAGCATGCTCTAAAGCTATGTCTAAGGATAAAACAGAGGAAAATATCACAAACTAGAAAATAGCAAAGAAGGAAGTAAAAAAGTCTATAAGTGAAACTAAGTCAAAAGCTTATGAAGTTTTGTATAAAAATTCCGATTCTCAGGGGGGCCAGAAGAATATATTCAGGTTGGTCAAAGCAAGAGAAAGACAAACCAAAGACCTTTCTCATGAGATGCATTAAGGACGAGAAAAAGTCACGTGCAAGTTATTCAGAAGGACATAAAGACTAGATGGAAGCAATATTTTCATAATCGTTTCATTGGGGAAGGAAATAGAGAGGTCACTTTGAGAGATCTAGCTAGTAGTTAATGTTACTTGAATCGTGCAGGCTATAGACGAATACAAAGGAAGGAAGTAGATGAGGTTTTGAAGGTTATAAGACCTGAGAAAGGTGTAAGACATGTTGACATTCCTATAAAAGCTTAGAGAGTTTTAGGTGAGCGTGGTTTACTTTGGCTTACAAATTTATTCAATGTTATTTAACAAAGCAAGAAAATACTTGAAGATTGGAGAAGAATCGTTGGGGTGCCTCTCTATAAGAACAAAAGAGACATTCAAAATAGTTCAAATTACAGAGGTATCAGGCTGAAGGTTAAGGCAAGTTTCCGAAGTAAAAGGCAACCAATTTGAATTCATGTCAGGTCACTCAACTATTGAAACCATCCACTTGTAGAGGAGAACGATGGGAATTTATAGAAGAACCTCCATATAGTTTTTATTGATTTGGAGAAGGCGTATGATTCTATCCCACAGAAGATATTATGGAGAGTTTTGGAGAAAAGATAGGTGTTTGTCCTACACAATAATCTTATAAAGCATATTTATGATAGGGCTTCATCTTGTGTAAAAATCTAGTCTGAGAAGACTGATTATTTTGACATCAACATTGGTCTGTATCAAGGTTCAACTTTGAGTCCATTCCTTTTTACTTATATTATGGATAAGATGACAAGTCACATTCAAGATAAGATACCTTCTTGTATGTTATTCGAAGATGATATTGTGTTGATTGATGAGACTAGAGATAGAGTAAACGAGAAGCTTGAGGTCTGGAGACATGCATTGGAGACTAAAGGAATTCATATAAGTAAGGCTCAGTGTTCACGAAATCGGCCGCACGGGCCGCATATGCAGCTGCATATGCCCGTGCGGCATGCAGACCGCACTAATTACTTTAATCAGTGCATTATGCGCCCTCCCCGCATATGCCCCGCATACTGCTCCGGCAACTCCAACTTTTCAATCTTCTCATTCAGGTCCTTAGTTCCGTAACTCTGCCTCTTCATTCAATTGGTAGAATATAAAATGCATTTCTATACAATTGCAATGCATTATACCATTATGTATATGCAATGTTTTATGTTTTTCTCATGTATTGTTTTCATGAGTATATGCAATGTATCGTCGAATATCTTTTATATATGCCGATTGAGGTTTTGCTCATGTAGTGCATTTATGTGTATTGAAGTTTTGTTATGACGAATCATATAATGTGAAGTTTTTATGGTAAATGTTTTTTTGTGATTAAATATGAGGCAATTAAAAGTATATATACACATCCATCTAACATGAATTGTTTTTCTTAGATCTTCTTTAACTCCACTTAGATACATAACTTCAGTGGTAATGTAATTCATAGATTTTTTTTTATTTTTAAATTAAAAATTAGACAAACGCTTAGAACCGCATATACCCCGCATATGCCCCCGCATACCGCTTAATCAGTATTCGGTGACCAGTCCGAACGCATACGCATACCGCTTTCCTGAACCTTGGTAAGGCTAAGACTGCATATATGGAGTGTATTTTTGATGGAAGCAGTAATGAAGGAATCAAGGTAAAGATTGGTGATGATAACACTCGAAAGGGAGATTCTTTTAAATACTTGGGATCTATTTCGCAACATGACAGGGAAATTGATGGAGATGTTACTAATAGAATAAATGCAATTTAGCTAAAGTGAATAAGGGCCTCTACTGTTCTCTAAAAAATGGTAAAGCCTTCTCCAACTATAAGTAGGGTTGGCTACATGGATTCTTGCTTAAATCCATGTTGAAAGATTAGACTATTTTTTTACATTGGATGTCTACTACCTAATGCAACCCCCACAACGGAGTATTTGAACCCTGATCTTTTAGGTGGTAGGCACACTGCACTACCACCAGACAATTTAAGTGGGTTAGCCTCTACTTTTCTCTATGATAAGAAAGTTCCTTTGAAAATCAAAGGAAAGTTTTACAAAGTAGCTGTAAAACATGCTATGTTATAGGATCTAAATGTTGGCATGTGAACCATAAACATGTACAAAGAATGGCAGTAGCATAAATGAAAATGCTAAGGTGGATTTGTGGACACACACGTAAAGATTGGATTCAGAATGATGTAATCAGATGGTGTAGCTCTAATCGAAGATAATATATGGGAAAACTGCTTAAGATGGTTTGGCCATTTGCAAAGGAGGTCGGTTGATGCACCAGTTAGGATATGAGAGTTTTGGGAGGTTGAGCTAGCTAAGAGAAGATGAGGAAGGCCCAAGAAGTGTTGGAATGAGACTATTCGAAGGGATCTTATTTTGGATTTGTCCTAGATTGACTCAGGATAGATATGAATGGAGGCAAAGAATTCATGTGGCCCACCCTACTTAATGTGGGAAAAGTCTTTGTTGTTGTTGATGTATCATGCTGCAATATTTCAGCTTATGCTTAAGGGAAAGTGTAAGACTATGATTTAGATGGGTTTAGATCACTCCCCAAGATTCAATTATACAATTATGCATTTACTCTACTTTTCTCTATGATAAGAAAGTTCCTTTGAAAATCAAAGGAAAGTTTTACAAAGTAGTAGTGAGACCTGCTATGTTATAGGATCTAAATGTTGGCATGTGAACCATAAACATGTGCAGAGAATGGCAGTAGCATAAATGAAAATGCTAAGGTGGATTTGTGGACACACACGTAAAGATTGGATTCAGAATGATGTAATCAGATGGTGTAGCTCTGATCGAAGATAATATATGAGAAAACTGCTTAAAATGTTTTGGCCATTTGCAAAGGAGGTCGGTTGATGCACCGGTCAGGATATGAGAGTTTTGGGAGGTTGAGCTGGCTAAGAGAAGATGAGGAAGGCCCAAGAAGTGTTGGAATGAGACTATTCGAAGGGATCTTATTTTGGATTTGTCCTAGATTGACTCAGGATAGATATGAATGGAGGCAAAGAATTCATGTGGCCCACCCTACTTAACGTGGGAAAAGGCTTTGTTGTTGTTGATGTATCATGCTGCAATTTTTCAGCTTATGCTTGAGGGAAAGTGTAAGACTATGATTTAGATGGGTTTGGATCACTCCCCAAGATTCAATTATACAATTATGCATTTACTCTCATATTACTTGACATTGAGATATTAATATATGGATGAGGTTGTATAAAGAGCTGTACATTTCTTGTATCTTTTGAGAAACATGATAAAATATCCAGTACTTAGTGGCTTTCTCCTGTGTCTTTATCTTGTTGCTCATGGAGTAGGTTTCCACGTTTTCTGCAATTTTTATTTTCCACATAACATACAACTTATTGTGTCTCCGTGATAACTAAAATATCAGTTTAGAGCAAACTGCCCTTGGCATCTCCATAATTAGTATCCAACGGTCTTTTTTTGAAGACATTACCGTTCATGGAATCATCCCTGACCATGCATAATTCTTACAGGTAGTAAGCAACATGTTTGGCTGCTAGTGGGTGTTCGTATTAAAACTTATACATATAGGACAAATTGAATATTGGCATCGTATATATTCTAGCGGCAAATAAGTGAAGTACCACTCTTTTTGTCTCCACAGAGCCTAGGATCTCAGATTAAAGTCTGCTTTTGGTCTATTCACCAGGTTTCATCATGCATAACTCATACTGGTAGAAGGCAACTTGTCCAACTGCAACTCGGTGTACATATTTATCCACAAATTGAATGTAGATTTCACAGATAAGTTGACCTGACTTCCAGTTTTATGTTCAATATACTTTTCACAACTCATAAATAGTGCAATTAGAGTTATTTGTCAGGTGCTGTGAATCACTTCCAATGAAGGATCTTGTAGACTGTGCAAGAAGCAATCGGTGTTTGGTGCTAAAGTTATTACAGAAAAAAGGGAAATCATTTGCATCAAGAGACTATGAGGATAAGTTGTAAGCTTGCATTTACGCACACTGATCCAAAGTATTACGTAATATGCTTCTTGATGATTGCACGCTTAATTCATTGAAATATATAACTAAAGAAACTACTCAGATTACAACATGTGCAGTGCATAATGACCACCTATATGACAGGCCTCAATGGGAACAACTTGACCTACTTCCTCGAAATTAAAACATGTATTTAATGCCACATTTATTCCACATCCTCCCCCACCCCCACCCCCCATCCTAAAAAAATGGAAATAATTACACACAATCTCTTAATGAAATGACACATAATGTAAGACCCAGCACAGCACCACTAACTCGATTTTAGAGAGGCCCACCTACCCATCTAATAATTATATTATGCTTGAGGCTAAAAAATAATCCTTTTTTCTGCAGTGGTGAATGATCTCTTCATTACATCAGAAAATGGAAAATTGGATGCCGCCGTGCATATAAAGGGTCAATACGGAAGAATACTTAGGCAACCGGACTAACATAAGAGTTTCAGAGTAGAAAGAAATCGGAGAATAGCTTGAAGAACCATAGTGCATACTGAAGCTATTTGCATCCCTAACTTTATTTTCAGAACTTGAACAAGTTTTCCAAAGTTCTAAATGTTGAAAAGACCCAAAAAATGCAATAAGTGATACCACCAAATAAATCTTAATTCACTCAATGTAGAGTTATACCCAGAAGCAGTATGTCAAGTTTTCTGAACAAGGTGCTTACAATGAGCTAGATGCTAACGCAAGAATAGTGCTCAACACAAAAGAACATGCATGTGTATGCAGAGAGGACGAGAAGAGGTTTAAACACCATTACCTTGCAAATCGAGATTGTATGGAAATGTCGCGAACTTTAATCCTATTGATTGTACCGCTTTGGCTGACCAAAACTAATTGTTCATCACTTTCACCATCATCTGTAGAATTATATAAACATAGTTTATTTTTCAAATATGTGCAATAAGATAATGTTAGATTAAGTTGCACAAATTTCAAGTGATTATCAACAAATACCTTCCAAGGAAAAACCAACTACGAAAACAGCGGCCAGATGCTGATCAGGTAGAAGCTAAATTCAATTGAAAAATTGGTCATCCCACACTTTGTATAGTAAGAGTATAAAATGCAGAAGAATTTTGTATGAGAAACATAGGAGCCTACCCGGTAACCTATAGAACCCACTCGGTTAAAACTTGACAACCGAAAGTTACTTAAAGAAACGCGCTTTCCATGACCATTCTCAGATACAAAAAGTAACCAAGGAGGGCTGAGATCTCTACCTCTGCAAAGAAAATTTATGCAGTCAAGCACAGCTTGTAGAAAACATTTAACTTAGCTTATCTTATCAAATCCATAGAAGCATAGAAAATAAAAAAATACTACCGCTCGGTTTTCATTAGTGACTTCTGTAGATCTTTATGCATTGCAACAGGAATGATATCCATGGAGGCCATCTTGTCCCCGTTCCTTAATCTCATAGAAATAACACCTCTGGTAGTTCTACCAATTGCCCTTAGCTGTAGAACGAATTGTTGACTAATTAAGGAGGAAGATGGGCGAAGCCTTTTAAATAATCAGCAATAAATGAGCACAATTTAACATGATTGGAAAAAATTAAAAAGAAAAAGAACATATATATGCTTTTGTTTTGCGTAGTTGAAGTGTTCATGGTGATTTTTTAACTGTCTCCTAAACAATCACAACAGGCAATGGGAAATTCAGAATAGATGAATGTGCAAAGCGAACTCGCACTTTAAGGGTGAACTTTAAACCCATTGCTTTGTCGAACTCTACCTGTCCAATAGTTGCAACTGCAAACAAGCTAAAGAAAGCAGTGGGGAATATGATCCACTGAGCACAAATGGCCTTCGCTAGGGCACATGAGAATTGTAACCCCTCTGGGGTAACCTAGTATTCTTCTATTTATATGTAGACCTACTAACCCTATCATTTTCTTATATATGGAGAGGGATAGGGTTCATTATTAATATACAAGTGACTCCTTCATTCCTTTTTCACATGATATCAGAGCGATGGACTAATACCGAAGCCCCATACCGCCCTTTTCTAATTATATAATCAGTTGCCCGTCTCAATGTCCCTATGGGTAGATTACTCCAATAGTCAACTAAAACCACCTCCTCCATCACAGCTCTATCTGGAGCACCTAGGACATCATCGAATGAAGATGCAAGTTATCATCGTCTAGGTTCAAGGACAGTCAAGAGCTCTCTATCACCTAGAGGGTAGAGCACAAGGGCACCATTGTTTAGTGCTCTTGACCATGGATCTTAACTCCGCCCAAGACCTAGGTCATCATCGCATGAAGCATTACTTGGTGACTTAAAGCATTCTCAAACATTGCCTTCAAGATTTGCTTTGTCTACATTCACTTATCTCCATCGCTTTCAGCCACAGGGAATATTTATCACCTTCAGGATAGGTATACTCATCACCTTCAACCAAGGATTGGATAGGTCGCTAGATCTAAATGTCCCTCACCCATAGGCCATAAGGGATCGTCACCACCTTTAGGATATGCATGCTCATCACATTCAATGCTAACAGTATTCGAAAATAATGTCGAGGTGACTACCTGTGTATGCAGTCATACTACCAAACTGAATGGCCATATACTGTGATATACGGTCAATCATTTTTTTTTTGGATCGCATAAACCACATGTGACTACCTAGACCAAACAATACTAAAGGATTTGATCATGGTCTTAAATTTCAACGAAATTCCATTGAATTCTCCGAAACTTCACTTTCTTTAGGTCACCGAATCGAAATGCTCCCTTATTTCTTTTTCCAGAATTTCAACGAAATATTAGCGAAATGTCAACAAAATTTCATGTCATTTCGGTGACACAACAAAAATAAGGGTATCTACCCTTCACTTTCATCGAAATTTGCAAATATTAATGAACTTTCACTTATTTATTCGCTAATGTGTTGAGTTGTTAGAGTGTTTTACATTGTTTAAAGAAGTTTCTTTAGTTAATATTTATATTTTAGAGCTAAATCCAAATAAAATCAGTTAGACATAAGATTTAAGAGTTAAATCAAAATTTTAACTGAAGATCGTCATATTTTTTATTTCTCTTTATTTTAATATATATTTTAATTAGTAGTTATCATATATGTCATCTCAATCTTATTGAAGAGGTGGTGCTCATGTGTCACCATTCTCTTCATGTTCAAGAGAAGAAACCAATGGCTTCTAATTACGTAATAATCAGGTTTTGGTTCTTAGCAGCATACTACGTTTTACTAGGATGATTGGATGGAAATTTAATGTAACATATCATATTAATATCTTACTATTATAAAAAAACTATTTCTATCTCATTTATTGAGTTAAAGAATAGTATAAATCTTTATTTTTAAAAAAAGAGTTTTCAAGTAATTTCCCCAATTTCCAACCATTTCACCGAAATTCCATCGAATTTCTATTTTCAAGCTTAACGAAACGAAATCGAAATCCTACATTTACGGCTTTGGATTTGATTACGTCTACCAGATCAGCATAACTGACGCATAACTGACATGAATACTGGTTCCCATCCTGAGTAAACCATATATACATGTGTCTACCCTTTTCTGCTTCCCTCGTACTCATCAACTACACAAAGAAGCATCATCAGAGTTAATTATTGTTTTGAATCATCCACATTCTTCCCTAGCATTCGATTTTAGTTCATATAGATGTATAATGTCCAGTTATATTCAAGATTGTCTTGGTCATCATTACAATCTTGTGAATGGAGATGATTTTCAAGGCTCATCGAGGCCATTTCTATTAGGGGTGTCTATCGAGTTCAACGAGCCAAGTTGGCCTCAACTCAGACTCGAACTCGATAAGAAACCTAGGCTCGAACTTGGGCTCGATAAGGGTCGAGCCCTGGATCACCAACTCGAACTCGAACTCAACGAGTTCGAGCTGACTCACGAGCCTCTTATCGAGCCATGAGTTTCTGAGCTGGCTCATGAGCCTCAAAATGAGTTGGCTCACGAGCCTCTTATCAAGTCATGAGTTTCTGAGCTAGCTCACGAGCCTCAAAATGAGCATGCTCATGAATCTCTTAACGAGTCATTGTTCCATTTTCTACATAAATTATGCAAATGACATTTGTAATTTTGATTTTTTTATACTCTTTTCTGTACCTTTTGAGCAAGAAAATGTTAACCTCTATTTTATATCAAACTCAATGTGGAAGATTCGGTATATATGTTTTCAACTTTTTATTAATAGGGGAAACACGTTATCGAGTTGAGTTTTTGAGTTGAACAATGCACAACACGGACTTGACAAGCTAACGAGCCATAAAACCCAACTCGGGCTCGGGCTCATTAAGGTTTCGAGTCCGGCTCGTGAGCCCTTAATGAGCCGAGCCCGCGTTGAGCTCATCGAGCTCGAGCTTTCCTGACAGTCCTAATTTCTATGCAAGAATACATCAGATGTCTACACGAGAATTAATCAGTATACTAATAAAATAAAGAAAACATTTTATGCTACTATTAAGACTGTTCGATCTTTTTTTTTTGACCGAAAAAACGAAGGGGGAGCCCTCCCAAGGTGGGAGTCACCACACCAACTCCTTCATTAATAACAAAAGGTACATCAGTTGGATATCCAGAAGTTGTACAAAGCATTACAATGCGCGAGCACATTCTCATAATAAAACCGCTGTTCCTTGAATATTCTATCATTCCTGCTGTCACACCTCCAAATTCCGTGATCGAGAATGATCGTGCAGACCCGGTAGCGGATGCTCGAAAATGATCAATGGAGCAAGGACTTCAGGAGGAGTCTGAAAATGCGTGGATATCAGGGAGGTTATCCACGGGAGTCTGGAGGCTCCACCGTACGTTACAAGGGAGAAGCGTCACACAGGACACTGGCTCGGTAGTAGAGTGTCGTGAAGCTTGTAACAGTGCGAGCACAATGAGTACAGGCAGCAGTGCAAGACATGACAGTGGATGCACGTAGTGGTACATACGCGAGCGCAGAAGGGCGGTACGTAGTAAAGCAGTACGCATCGAGGAGTGATGCGGTACGGTCACAGAGGCGTACGCACGAAGGCGCACGGTATCGGTATTGATGCGTGGCGGTCCAAGGAGGCATGGAGTGTTGCAGGTGCTGAGTACGAGCATTGTTGAGCATGCTCGGTAGTTCACGTACGAGAGTGGTCTGGAGGCCATGATAGCGAAGTTCTGGAGGACTTCCCCTTAGCATGGAGAACGCTAAGGAAGGGTTTACAGCACGAGGGTCTGGAGGCCGCAGGTTCCTTTTGCCACAAGACCAATTGGTGGCACTTGGTGAATTACGGCAAAGCTGCATCAGCAAGCGTTGGAGCACGAGTGTGCTGATGACAGGGCGGTTGACTGGGCGTCAACCGTGCGGGAAGATGAAAGGACAAGGGAGTCGAAGAGACGAGAAGACGAAGAGTTGCTGAGGAACGCGAAGGGTTGCCGAAGAACTCGAACGGTCTCTTGTGTCTTTATGTATCATTATTGTAGATGTAATAATGAGTGTCCCTTGGGTTGCCTTGAGTCTTGTATATAAGGAGAGGTGGTGGCTCATTTGTAAACACACAGTGTAAAGAGTACACAGAGTGTCCACCCACACCAGAGATAGTTCCCCTTCTAATAAGAGAAGAGCTTTGTGCTCGTACTTTTGTGATCGTGTGGTTGCGTTCTTGAGCGTTCTTGAGCGAGTTCTTGAGATTGTTCCTGAACGATCCATAGAGTCGAGCTTCTTCTTATTTCTGAGCGTCGGTGCGTTAGCAACCAGGGGTATCGAGAAGAGTTGGAACGCGTCCGTGACCGTTCTACTCAGGAAGGCTGGTTAGCTACGGATTAGCTAACGCTGCACATGATCGGTCGAAATCGATAGCGGGATTTTAACCCCGTGACAAGTGGTATTAGAGCTGAAGGCATACCAATTCGTCGGTATGAAGTGGTATCAGAGCTTGAAGGCATACCAATTTGTTGGCACGAATTGGTATCAGAACAAGAAGCAGATCACAGAGCTTGGTTGGTGCCAAGAAGCGGGCAAAGCTACGAGCGACTGTCGGTGCAGTCGATCGCGGGAACAGAGGATACTTGTTGGAGCAAGTACATCTTCAATCAGCGGATCGAAGATGGTGGGTGTTACCGAGCGTGTGGCAACACTGGAGCAGGCGATGGCAAAAGTGGAGTCCACTATTGGGACTCATGCCCATCGCATCGCCGTCTTGGAGATTCAGAAGGATCGGATGTTGGGGACGAGACCCAACGCTTAGCGGAACAGATCAAGTCCTTGGAGGACAAACTGGAGGCGTTCCACACGATGATGGAGGATCCACGCAGGGAGATCTCCCTCATCAAGAAGGCATTGGTGAACTGCGGGAGCTCCATGAAGGTGCGGCAATGCAAGGTACCAGAGCCCAAATCCTTCACAGGTACGCGGAGTGCCAAGGATTTGGAGAACTTCCTATGGGATATGGAAGTTTACTTCGAAGCGACCAAGACGACAGAAGCCGAGAAGGTTGGTTTGGCATCGATGTACATGTCGAGCGACGCTAAGCTATGGTGGAGCCGTGCAGCAGATGAGGCAAGACCGAGGATATCCAAATGGGATGATCTAGTCACGGAACTGAAGGAGCAGTTCCTGCCGAAGAACACTTCGTGGATTGCACGGGAGGTTCTTCGACGCCTGAAGCAGACAGGCACAGTTCGTGAGTACGTGAAGCAGTTCACGTCCTTGTTGCTGGACATCAAGGGGATGTCCGAGGAGGACAAGCAGTTTAACTTAACGATCGGGTTGCAAATCTGGGCGCAAGCCGAACTGCGGAGGCAGGGTGTGAAGGACCTGAATTTAGCGATCGTGGTGGCTGATGCGTTGGTTTATTATGGGGCCCAACCAAGTCACAATGCTGAAGAGAAGGAGTTCAACAGCAAGTTAAAGGCGCGGTCGAAGGACAAGGGCAAAGGCGTTGCCCAAAATCCATCAATGGAGGAACGTGAGTACTCCAAGAGAAGGGAGCAACCCAGGAGCAAGGGGTGCTTCATATGCGACGGGCCGCATCGGGCGCGGGAGTGCCCAAAGAAGGAGAAGCTGAACTCTCTTCGTGGGGACGAGGAGGAGGAAAAAGAATGTGAGGTACGCTTGGGAGCAATCGGTGCTGTGCGCAAGGTACGCCTCACGACACTTCGAGCTGGAGCTTCGAATTCGGTGGAGGGAGGGAACTCCACAACAACGAGCGTTGGAGGTGCCAAGGCTCGATCGAGGACGTATAGGAGTGCGCAGGTGCATGCTGAGCACCAACGTGTGTGCAGGAGGCACACGACCAAAGCCGCGGATAGGAGAACATCCGTGCACGAGAAGGTGAAGCAGAGCTCTGGAGGGCAATGCAGTATGGACAACGAGTTACACGTCCATGGAGGTGGAGTGGTGACGAACCACACCACCAATGATCTTGCAGGAGGCAAGATACAGGAGATGCTCGGAGCGCAGGAGGTGCTCACTCCCCAGGACTGTCCACAGGGAACGATCGGGGTCGTCAATGAGCGAGTGTGGAGGTGACTACTCCACATGTGGAGCTGGAGCTGCCACAAACCAGCGAGGGAGCTGCTGTATCCAGGAGGGATACATCGAAAATGGGAGCTGACGAGGAAGCTCCACTTTTCACGATGAAGACCAAGTCTTGGAGGGACGTGGTTCGTGAGAAGACAAGGTGTAGGAAGGGAGGCGGTGCAAGGCAGCACCACCCTTTCAATTGATCAGCATCAGGAGGTGCTTAGCGGATGGAGGACCGTGACAGGATGCCAACTGAAGAGGGAATGCTCGGTTGAGGACAACCGATTCTTCAGGTGGGGGAGGCTTTGATGAATCTCGTATTCATCATGCTAAAAGCCACTTATTAAAACCCCTGTGTTAAATAATCCAATAAAAGCACCTTTAATTCTCTATTTTTATCATGTACCATATTGTGTATAAATTACCTGTAATTTATTGTATTTAATTTCCCTTATTTTTCTGTATTTATTTTATCACTCAAAAACCCCTAAAAATTAGGTAGATAACTTGTCTATAATTCACTGACCTTTAAAACCACTAAAAAAATACAAAAACAACTCAAAACCACAAAATCGGTGTTTTTATCCCCTTAAAAATACCCCCAAAAATAGCTTTTGTACAGATGACCTCTTTTGGCTTTTTGACCAGCATGAAAGATGTAGATCTCATCGAGACGAGCAATGTGAGGGTGAGAAAAATAGACACAATCCCATGTCCTTCCATCAACTGGCCGCCCATCTACACTTTCAAGTCTGACAAACTATAGAGACGGTTGACTGAAGCAAGAATAGACTTATTCCCTAGAATTGAGGATTAGGTCTAGAGGAGAGTCTTTGGAAATGGAACTTTGGGTGATGCATCAGCTCGGCTCTCATGAAATGCAGTACACTAAATGTCATATCCTTATATTATATGTACAAAAAGAGAGTCTGATAATCAGAGAAGTTGGATTCCTTCTGACTAAGGCTTGGATAAACCCAGAATTTTAGGATCACTTAGGTCAAGGGTCTTCGAAAGATCAAGCCTTGAATTTCTCACACGCACTGTCAGGAATTAATCCGACTCCTTCATTCTTTAGATGCTCGAGGACGAGCATGGTTTAAGTATAGGGGTATGATGAATCTCGTATTCATCATGCTAAAAGCCACTTATTAAAACCCCTGTGTTAAATAATCCAATAAAAGCACCTTTAATTCTCTATTTTTATCATGTACCATATTGTGTATAAATTACCTGTAATTTATTGTATTTAATTTCCCTTATTTTTCTGTATCTATTTTATCACTCAAAAACCCCTAAAAATTAGGTAGATAACTTGTCTATAATTCACTGACCTTTAAAACCACTAAAAAAATACAAAAACAACTCAAAACCACAAAATCAGTGCTTTTATCCCCTTAAAAATACCCCCAAAAATAGCTTTTGTACAGATGACCTCTTTTGGCTTTTTGACCAACATGAAAGATGTAGATCTCATCGAGACGAGCAACTTTCATGTTTTGACTTTTTCCAAATTCGGCCTCTAACTATTTCTTTTGTATTTTTCTTTGTAATTTTCCTCTGAATTTTCTTATTGGGCCACGTGGCGCTCTCTGGAGCAACCACGTGGCCCGCCTCTTCTTCTGCCACCCGGCGCTTGTTCTGGTCGTCCGATCTCTTTCAAAACACCCTCATCTCACCCGTCCATCTTCCGCCCATTTCCAGCCATCCGATCTGACTCCAGATCTAATCTCCGCCGCTACCTTCCGCCTAATCCATAGCCGCCCGATCCCACGCCCATCCTACGGTGGCCAACGCTCCACGTCACTCCTCCAATCTCCACCGGACGATCTTCTCCAACTCTTCATCCAGACCGTTCTCTAGCGCTTCGATCCTATCCAATGGATCAGATCTTAGATCTGATCCCATCCATCCTTAACACCCTCCTTTTTAGCCGTTGGATCTCACGATCCAACGGCCAAGAAGTCGTCTCCTACCTCCGAAACCCCCGCTCCCAGGCGTTACAACCTTCGCGCCTCCTCCGCCCCCTTCCAATTCTAGTCGTCGCTCCGACCATTCCCTTAACCTAGTAACGCCTTCCCCGCATAGCCCGCTCCTCCACCATCCTCGCGCCACCATCCACTTCCCTCGCCGTTACCCCCCTCTCCATTTACACCCCGTTCAAAGTCGACCCGCGCCTCTGTAACGTCCGATCTCCTCCATCTATAAAACCCCAACCCCGTGACCGGAAGCCCTCGTCCACCATTTATGGGCTCTAGCCCAGTCTCCCCCGCCCCTCCGGTGACAGCGGAGAGGGCGGGGCGTCGAGGCAGCGACGGCTGGAGTTCGGTGTCGACCCACGGCCGATGTGGCCGTGTCGCGGTGTCTCTGCGCACCATTGAGCTCGCTGGAGATGGCTGACCAGCTGGGCGACGACCGGAGTACCCCCAGGGTGCTCATCCCAAGCCAAAACCTCCGCCAACACCTCGCTCCGGCGAGGTGAGTTTTGTTAATTCTTTTCTTAATTTTTCCACCTCCATAAACCACAGTTACCCTCATCCAATCAACCTACCATCTCCGCCCGACCACCCTCGTTTTCGCCGACCCATCTTCCTTTCTCCAAAACCTCCCCCGCTCTGATTCCCCTCTCCTCCAAGCTCCGCCGGAGGAGATGATCTCAGGCCACCATTCCCGTCGCTTCACGGCCGTCCACTCGCCTCACCTCTCACTCGCACGCATTCGCACAAGCTTCGGTTATCTCTAACGCTTGCAGGTACTTCATTGGCCGGAATCTGCATCGGACCACCTTCAAGCATTTCTGCTCCGGTGAGGCTTCCCCGCCCTCGACCTCCGATCATCCCCGGAGCCTCGCCTCGACTCCAAGACCTCCGCCACACTTCTAGAAAGCTTCCATGAACCTCAGATAGCCTCGCAAAGGGTGGCGGAGTCCACAGAGGTTCGCCGGAGCACAGCCTCCTCCGGTGGCCCGCGGTGGAGGAGGAAGCACAGTTGCCGTCCGATCTACAGGATCGGGCGGCTAGGATGATGCCACGTGGCGACATCAGATGCCACCCGAGCCTTTACTCTGAACCTATAGGCTCGAGTGGATCGAGCCTGCGCCGAACCTCCAGAAGAATTCACGTGGCCCGAACCTGCAGGGATCACCCGAGCCTGGGCCCTCACATGCACCGCACATGAGGGCGTGGGTAATTTACACGAAGGTCCCCGGAATTTTTGATAATTGCAGAATGGTTCTCCAGGCGCGTGCTCCACGTGCGCACCTAGGGTATTTTACAGGGAGGCCCTCAAGGTTTGGAAGAATTACAAAAAGGCCCTTGCGCGCATGGAAAAATTACTCAAAGGCCCAGGCGGTTTTTGGTATTTGCATTTAGGTCCCTCCAGGGACCTAAATGCAATATTTATCCCTTTATTTTATTGCATTTTTATTACAATTATGCCCTTGCACTGTTTCTAGCATAACTTGAGCATCGTAGGTCCAAATTGCATGATTTTAGTGTCGTTTTGATCCTTGTTTTGTCCTCTACATTCTAGCATATCTATTTGTTCCATTTGGCACTGTTTTAATTTAAGTAATTTTTTTATGTGATAAATGGGACCATGCTATACTTGTTTTGCTTGATTTAATGACCGATTTTTAATGATGTGTTCAAAATGACTCTAACTCCATTCTATATTGTGTTGCTCTCATTTTAGGGTATAATTGTAGCATTTGATTTATCATGCATATTCCTTTGCATTATTTGCCCATGCATCACTTTAACTTGCATAAAAACAAAATAAAAAAATGCATATATCAAAGCATCGCTTTGCATTGCCTTGTAAATTGCATATGGACCTAAAATTGAGATTAATTGACATTATGCCTTCCTGAATCAAAATTCAATACTCAGATTAGGCCGCCGTATCCCTGTGTTCGACCTTGGTACACTTACCAAGCATAAATATTCCACAGCATTCAAAGACTGTGGTTTTTGCTGAACAAAATTCGCCTCCTGTACTACAGCATTATTTATATTTATTAAAGAGGCGAATTTTTCGCTCATCAGGCTTGTCACACCCCCAAATTCCGTGATCGAGAATGATCGTGCAGACCCGGTAGCGGATGCTCGAGAATGATCGATGGAGCAAGGACTTCAGGAGGAGTCTAGAAATGCGTGGATATAAGGGAGGTTATCCACAGGAGTCTGGAGGCTCCACCGTACGTTACAAGGGAGAAGCGTCACACAGGACACTGGCTCGGTAGTAGAGTGTCGTGAAGCTTGTAGCAGTGCGAGCACAACGAGTACAGGCAGCAGTTCAAGACATGACAGTGGATGCACGTAGTGGTACATACGCGAGCGCAGAAGGGCGGTACGTAGTGAAGCAGTACGCATCAAGGAGTAATGCGGTACGGTCACAGAGGCGTACGCACGAAGGCGCACGGTATCGGTATTGATGCGTGGCGGTCCAAGGAGGCATAGGGCGTTGCAGGTGCTGAGTACGAGCATTGTCGAGCATGCTCGGTAGTTCACGTACGAGAGTGGTCTGGAGGCCACGATAGCGAAGTTCTGGAGGACTTTCCCTTAGCATGGAGAACGCTAAGGAAGAGTTTACCGCACGAGGGTCTGGAGGCCGCAGGTTCCCTTTGTCACAAGACCAAGTGTTTGGTGGCACTTGGTGAATTACGGCAAAGCTGCATTAGCAAGCGTTGGAGCGCGAGTGTGCTGATAACTGTACGGTTGACTGGGCGTCAACCGTGCGGGAAGACAAGGGAGTCGAAGAGACGAGAAGACGAAGAGTTGCTGAGGAACGCGAAGGGTTGCCGAAGAACTCGAAGGGTCTCTTGTGTCTTTATGTATCATTATTGTACATGTAATAATGAGCGTCCCTTGGGATGCCTTGAGTCTTGTATATAAGGAGAGGTGGAGACTCATTTGTAAACACACAGTATAAAGAGTACACAGAGTGTCCACCCACTAAAGATAGTTCCCCTTCTAATAAGAGAAGAGCTTTGTGCCCGTACTTTTGTGATCGTGTGGTTGCGTTCTTGAGCGTTCTTGAGCGAGTTCTTGGGATTGTTCCTGAACGATCCATAGAGTCGAGCTTCTGCTTGTGTTTGAGCGTCGGTGCGTTAGCAAGCAGGGGTATCGAGAAGAGTTAGAGCGCGTCCGTGACCGTTCTACTTAGGAAGGCTGGTTAGCTACGGGTTAGCTAACGCCACACAGGATCGGTCGAAATCGATAGCGGGATTTTGACCCTGTGACACCTGCCAACCCAAATAGCCCAAAGGACGACAAATGGCCTCGAAACGTCGTCCGAGGACCCAAGGCCCACCGATCGAAAAGATCTCTAGAAATTCTCTAGGCTAGATGCCTGGACCCAAGTCAGCCCCAACGATTCGCAGACCTGCACCGAAGACCTGCAGCTGAAGAATATGCGCTCCGCATCCTCCAAACACTCATCGCATCTATCGCAGCTCAGATCTGCCATACCAAACAATCTCCCCCTCCTTACTTTATCACACAGACGGTTACTCCTTAGACACCATAGGAATACCTTAACCGAGTAGGAATCTTGGCCGCCCAAATCACTTTTATGTCCGTACAGAGGTCATCATCACGCCCCACTCCTACACCTCACAGCATCTGATAGGTGCTCTTTACAGAGAATCTTCCATCTGCCCACTCAAAATGGTCCGGCTCACCAGACATCTCCCCAGGAGAGGGAACCTCCGACTGCAACCGCAATAAATCATCCAACCGCTAATCCAACAGAACCGAAAGAAACATAGGGGCCCACGACCCCGAGTCCGCCACCTCCGCCAGCTGCACCCCCTGTTAGTTGCTAAGGCCATCAGCCTTGGAAAGCAGTGGCCCAACACCCCCTCCCTCATCCAGTCATCCAGCCAAAACCTGAAGAACTCATCATTCCCCAACTTCGACCGCAGGAAAGACCTGAGCTCCGAAAGCAAGACACAGATCCCCATCCACAACGGAGACTCACCAGACTTCCTCCCAACCACCAACTCCCCAGTGATCCCGTAAATCCTCCTCAGAAACCTGGAGACCAACGAGTCAGAGGAGCCCCAAATCTACACCACCCATTTGGCAAGCAAAGCTTTGTTCATCAACTCCACATCCCGTATACCAGGCCCCCCTCAGCAACAAGCCTAGCAAGATCCTCCCAAGCAACAAGATGCAAGCCCCTCTTCATCTGCCTCCCATCCAACCAAAAGAAAGACCTCATCAAAGCCTCCACCTTCCTTCTAACCCCAACAGACATCAAACGCGTCGAGTAGAAAAAAATCGGAATGGCAGAGAGAACGTACTTCAGCAAGGTAAGCTTCCCACCCTTGGACAAAGTGGTAGCCTTCCAACCATCCAAGCGCTCCTCCATTCTCTGAAGGACACAATCTCAGTCCGAACTCTTCAACCTACCGTCAACCAGAGGCAACCCTACATAGGAGATCGGCAATCGCACCAGGGGGAACCCCGTCCACCCAGCGAGCCTGCCGCTTTCCTCGTCGTCCATCTACAGTGGAACCACCACCGACTTCTGCATGTTAATCTGCAAACCCGAGAGGCACCCAAAAATATCCACCAGAATAGCAGCATTGTGGTTCTGCTCCTCTGTCCCCCTCAGAAAGATCAACGTGTTGTCCGCATACTGCAACACAGGTACTGAGATGTCCCCCAGCCGGAAGCCCTCACACCACACCTCCCCTACCGCACGCTGAAACAAAACCGCGAGACAGTCTGCCACCAACACGATATCAGAGGAGCCAAAGGGCAGCCCCGTCGAACTCCCCTTTGCGGCTAAAACCACCCACCCTCCGGCCTGCTGTTGACCAAGACGGAGCACGAGCAAGTAGTGACGTATCTCTTGATCCAACGAATCCACTCTTCTGGGAACCGCCTCCTCTGCAGCGAGACCAACAAGAACTTCCAACTAACAGAATCGTAGGCCTTGGTGTAGTCAATCTTCCAAAGGACCCCCTTCTTTCTGGACCTCTTCCACTCAAGACAAATTTCTGAAGCCGTCATGATCCCATCCGCTATACAACGCCCCAGAATGAAGGTTGATTGTTCAGGTAACACTATAGAGCTTAACACAACCTTAAGCCTGCTCGCCAGCACCTTTGCGACAATGAGATAGATGCCATTGTTAATAGAGATAGGCCTGAAATCCACCACCCCCACGGGGGTCTCTTTCTTCGGCAACAGAAATATCAAAGTCTTGTTAACTTTCTCAAAACTACTGTTGCCACTCCTGAATTCATCCAAAACCGCTAAAATGTCGCCCTTCAGCAAATCCCAGAACTCTCGATAAAAGATATAGAGAAGCCATCCGGACCAGGAGCCCCGTCCACATTCAAACTCCAAACAACCCTGCGCACCTCCTCCGAAAAAGCCGCCACTAACGAGTCATCCTGGGGCCCACTCAAAGATCCCACTCCCAGACCCGTCCACCCCCAGCCACAATCCTCCCGCACCTTACGCGAAGCCCTCACGAAGTACTCCCGTAAGGCACCACCAATGCTCCTCTCACCCGTCACCCTCACCCCTCCTACCTCCACCTCATGCAGAAAATTCCTTCTCCTTCGCCCGGACGCCAAGGAATGAAAATAGCGCGTGTTTGCATCACCTTCCCTCAGCCACTTCTACCTCGATCTCCGCCGCCAATGAACCTCTTCTTTCCTGTCCACCAGCAATGCCGCCTCCAAATACGCTACCCTCTCATCCACCTCCTCTGGAGTCAGCCCCTGATCATCTTCCACCCCATCCAACCTGCTGATCCCCGCCTCTGCCTCAGCCCTCCAATGATCAACCACCAGTTCCCAGAAGCCCTCCTCCAACAACCAATTCTTCTCGAAACGAAAGGTGAACCGCCCCAGCCGCTCCTTCCCAGAGAACCAAAGAATGGGAGTGTGATCAGAAAGTGTCCTAGGGAGAGCCTAAGCCCTCGCCAGCGGGAAGGCCTCACACGCCTCCACAAACATTAGGAACCTGTCAAGCCTGGATCTCGACCTCGCATTCCTCCAAGTGAATTTGCACCCAGCCGCATCAACAACAGATAGGTCCAAGGAGCTAGACACCCTCCTGAATGTTCGATCTTATAATGTCGATATACTAGTTATCTTTCATGACTTTTATGTATTATTTAGTTCTTCCATCTTCTTTATGTAATTTGCCTAACATGTTACTCTCCTATATAAGAGAACTCTTGGGCTCCCATAATAATAATATTCATTCTTCTCTCCATATGGTATTGGAGCGACAGTCCTAGATCGGAGTTCTTGAACCCCGTCCCCCAATCCTACTCGTCGCCATCTCTCATCTGTCCACGTCGTAGCCACCGCCCAAGCGCAGCAGTGGCTGACACCACCACGCGTAGCCCCTATGGCATCCCAACACCGACGTTACACCCATGTGGGCCCCTTGCACCCCCTCACATCTCCCTGCACCGTATACGATCTTCGAGGTGGGATTATTTCCACTCTCACAACACACTGCAGTCTAAAATGGTCTGATTGTGACCGGAAAATGTGATTTCAGACCTCTATATCACGTTTTTCTACCCTAACACGGTTCAGGGATTGAAGAGGATGGTTGTATGAGTCTACACGTACAACCAATCCTCCATATGATCGTGTAGACTCGCTCTAATCGGTCTACTTATCAGTCGAGTTCTATTCTTCGGTTGCTTTTCCATCATATCAGAAAGCAATGGCGATATCTTTTCTTCATCCGGTGCTTTCAAGGGCCTAGCTCCCAATGTGAAGATGGATGAGACTAACTATGAGTTGTAGTACATGCAGTTCATGACCCTTATGCAATGCAACAACGAAGAGCACATTTTGACGAAGCCAGAGTCGACGGACAAGACACGGGACAATGCTTCGCGGAAGCAAGATGATTTATTGATGTGTATGTGCATATTTGGCTCTCTGGGACTATCACTAAAGAAATAGCCAATGATATTATGACCTACCCACTACCAAGACGATGTGGGATATTCTGGCATCCAAGCATAAAGTAGGAAATATCAATATCGATATCGTATCGATCCGTCCGGAAAAGGATATATCGAGGATATATCAACATCGATGGAAATGTCGAAAATGACTCAAAAAAGCTATTTTTTTACCATTTGTCACAAAATTAAGATCATCCAAGATATTAAAACAACAAATAACCTACAAATACACATTTATATCACACATACCGGTCATTCATATCCCATATATTGTACATATCGGTCATATCGAACATATTGATGTGGATATTGATTCATGCTTACAGATATTGAAAATGGATTTCATTCAAGTTCTTATAACATTAAACAACTTACAAATATATACTTAGATGACACATACAAATCATCTATGAATGTTATATCGCACATATCGGTCATATCGAACATATCGTTGTTAACGTTGCTTGGTGATAAATAAGCATTGGAATTGGAATCAAAGTGGCTAAGTTAAGCACACTTAGAATACATGTTTTGTTCATGGAAGACAATGAATGCCATTGAGATGAGTCATTTCATTCAAAAAATGTACATAAAAATTAATGAGACAATGTTTCTTTAGTATAAAGATTTATCTATTCACAAAAATAAATAAAAAATGTATATTAATGCAATATTGTAAAAGAGATTACCTAGAATCAATATAGAATCTTATTTTATATGTCTAGAACATGAGATCCGAGTTTATTCTTTCATTACTTAACTTAATTTCATAAATAACTAAAAACTCCCAAATTAATTTCCCAAAATCTCACTAATTATAGAACTAGTTTTTAATTCACATAATTAATTACTAAATTTTAGTTAACATCAAGCATCATAAAATCTTGGTTCCTATGTCTAGAATATGAGATCCAAGTTTATTCTTTCATTACTTAATTTCAAAACATAACTCAAAAACCCCAAATAAGTTCCCCCAAATATCTTACTATATTGTAGATCTAATTTTAATTCACTAAATTAATTTATTACTAATTCTTAGTTAACATAAAGCATCATAAAATTTTTTTATATGCCATTATAGATCTAATTTTAATTCACTAAATTAATTAATTACTAATTCTTAGTTAACATAAAGCATCATAATTTTTTTATATGCCTCGAACATGAGATCGAAGTTTATTCTTTCATAACTTAACTTAATTTCACAACATAACTCAAAACCCCCAAGTTAGTCCCCAGATATCTTACTAAATACTTCAAATCTTACCAAAAATCAAGAATATACATTACCTAAAAACTAGGAGCAAAACCTCTAAGAGATTTCACTATTTCAACATAAAATTTGGAGTAGGTCTAGAGCTTACCTCAAAGAAGAAAGGAGCTTTGGAGATGAGTTTCCAACAAGATACATGTGAAATGGGCGATACTGGGCGATATGGATCGATTTGGGGTCAATTTCGACCAAAATCCTAGCTGGAATCTTCACTGTCTCGGTGATATATCAGTCTCAAATCGTTGATATCCAAGAAAAAGATACGAAGTCTGATATCGCTATTGGCATCTAATTGATACCAATATCGTTGATATATCACGATATATTGACGATAAGTTATGACCAAGCAAAGAACAAGATCATAAATTCTCCAGCTTCAATTTGACAAATATATGGTAAAGCAAAATGGCCATCAACTACATAATTTCTACTCCTTTCTTTGTGGCATGGTCGAGAAGCTTCACAGTTTCATGCCGATTACGACCTCCACAGAGCAGCAAATGGTGTACAAAAACTCCACGATGGTAGGAGTTTTCTTGGCAACATTTGACAAAGAGTATAAGGCATCATGAGCACAACTTCCTAATTGGGCGACCATACCTCTCATGGAGGAGGCTTACAATTGTCTCAGTAGGCTTCTTATTCCACTTGCCATCACCACACAGCCTTCCGCAACGATTGATGCTTCTTGCAGCAGAGGAGGTCCTACGTAGTTCCGAGGGCGTAGTCCCCATGGTAGATTAACCTATCTTCTTTTGTGTTTCAGCAGGTGATTGGAAGTGGTCGTGAGCAGCAGGGCCACTACAGTCTTGTTCAGCCTCATGCTTGTTCATCTACTATTCATATTAGATTAGTCTCACCGTACTGGTGGCACCTTCGTTTTGGCCACCTTCCTCTATAGAAACTGTGTTATATCCTCCCACATATCTCTACACGATCTTCCTTCTAGTGCGAGGCCTACTAGCTTGGGAAGCATCATCATTCTTCGTTTCCATCTCGTCAGAGTCAGAGCAATTATCAGTTATTTGAGATCCTTCACTTAGATATTTGGGGTCCGAGTTGTGTCATTGATCACAAGATACACCATTTGTATCTGATTGATGTAGATGACTATTCTAAACTTTCTTAGGTCTCTTGTTGAAGAATAAGTCTGAGGTTGAGTCGACCATTAAATCATTTATTAATAAAACAAAGAACATTTTTTCGGCCACCGTGAAGTATTTACGTTCTAGCAATGCCTTGGAGTTTTGCACTTCACAACTATCCGAGTTTCTTAGTTCTCTTGGCATTGTACACCAGACCTCGTATGTCTATACATCTCAGTAGAACGATGTTGTTGATTGCAAACATCGTCATTTACTCGATGAAACAAGAACCCTTCTGATTCAGAGTCGTGCTCCTCACTCGTACTAAGGTGATGCCGTTCTCACAGCCTGCTAGTTAGTGAACCACATGCTATCATTTGTCTAGGGAGAAAAGGTTCCTTTATCGATTGCATTTTCCAAGGATATATTATCCCTTACACCCCGTGTGTTTGGATCTGTGGCCTTTGTGCATAATCTTTCCCCTGGACGTGACAAGCTCTCTTCCAAAGCTGTCAAGTGTGTCTTTGTTGGCTACTCTCGTACACAGAAAGGGTATCGTTGCTTTCATCCACTTCGATGGAAATACTTTATCAGTGCCGATGTTACATTCTTTGGTTACTGGGATAGAACATCGGGTATGTCATGAATGCAGGGATAGAGCATGGGGTATGCCAGGTTACCCTCGGGTAACCTGGCAACCAAATAGGCCCTAAGCACATCGAGGTGGATTGTCACTACATTCGTGACAAGATACAGAAGGGTCTCATCTCCACTATTCATGTCAGCTCTGGAGACCAGACATCAGATGTACTTTCCAAGGCCCTAGCCGGAGGGCCTTACCAGAGAAGCAACTCCGAGTTGAGCATGATAGATATATATACTCCAGCTTGAGGGGGACTGTTGAGATACTAGTTATCTTTCATGTCTTTTACTTATTATTTATTTCTTGTGTCTTCTTTATGTAATTTGTCCAACAAGTTACTCTCCTATATGAGAGAACCCTAGAGCTCCCATAATATTATTATTCATTCTTTTCTCTCCACATATAATACTAGAGAGTTTTGTTCTACACATTTGTGGGGATTTCTACATCTCTCCAAAGATTATTCAGCAAGCATCATTGCATGAACATCATATCAAAATGGTACTGCAGAATACAAGCACCTATGCATACTTAATGTTGCCAGTACTCTTCTTATCAATGCAAATGTTCATACTAATATTTCGAAGATACAATATTGTTGATATATTAGGTATTTTTTATTCATTCTATGCAATTTCTTTTCTATTTTTTTTGAAGTCAAGGAAAGGGGGAAACACTCAAAGGTGTCTGCCCCAACAATGCATTAAAAATTTAACCTTTAAAAATACAACAAGGTGGCTAAGAGAGCCACGATTCTAGCAAACCCGACACATGGATACAGATATTTTCCTTATAGAACCTTTGGCTAGAGAACAACAACGCGTTCCTGGCCAACCAGATGACCCATATGATGACCACAGGGCAAAGCAAGATACGTCTAGGACGATGCCTGGCCGATACCAATGATTCACAGAAAGAGGAGAGGCTCTCTGTATTGACCCAGTCAAGATACGAGCCGGCCTAGAAAGATGTCGACACTTCGCACGAGAAGAAGAGATGTTCCACAGTCTCAATGCTGGTCCCACACAAAAGGCACTTGTCAGAAACTGTCCCAAGCCATCTAGCACAGCGATCATGCGTCATCAATCTCATCCTCCTAAACAACCACATGAAAAAGCCAATTCTCTCGGGTAGGACAAGGCCCCAAAAGAAACTGCAGTCCCTCACAAGCTCTACCGATTGCGAGGGAGGAGGCAGGCAAGCCTTTCTGACAGAGAAACCATTCATGCGCCACACCCAGTGGTCCCATTCCTTAGAGGGACGACCAAAGATCCGTAGCGAGTCAAGAAGGAGGAGAAGATCCTCCAAACACTGATCCGAGAAGTTGGAACGAAAGAGAGGCATCCAGTTGCCATCAGATCAGCAAGAAGCCATGCGCACCTCTTGATCCTCGGCCAAGGCAAACAATCGGGGGAAACAGTCACACAACGCTCCTCCATCAGTCCAGACGTCCTTCCAGAACGCAAAGGCATGCTCGTTCCCCAGAACCAGTCTGAACGAACCCTGGAGACGGGGGATGATAGACAAGATCCCCTTTCAAAAAGGCGAAGGCCGCAACCCCCAGCCGCTGCTCTTCGGCTCTGACGCAGAACCATTGTAAATCTGCAGAATAAGCGCAGTGCATAGGTCCTCCGAACATCCCCAGATCCGGCCCACCCATTTCAGCAAGAGGGCTTCCTTCAACGCATCGAGACGTCTCACCCCGAGCCTCCCTCACATTTCAGTAGGGTGATGGTTTCCCAATCGACCAGATGAATGCCGAGAGCGTCCCGGTTGCATTTGGCCCAAACGAAACAACGTATTAGCCCATCCAATCTTTTTCTAATCCCAAGCGGCATGAGTTTTGTAGATATAAAGTATATCGGAATTGCAGAAAGTACCGGTTCAGGAGAACCAAACGTCCTCCCTTATACAGGATCGAGGATTTTCAACTTACGAGTCTCCCCTCGAGCTTCTCTACGAGAGGCAGCCAGTCCGCCGGCTTCGACCTGCCAGTGGTCAGATGAACCCCCAGGTAGTTGATGGGAAGGTGAGCACAAGCCGTACTTAGTGCGTCACCACAAAGAGCCGCCTCCTCGTCAGATAGACCAAACAAGACCATTCTAGACTTGCTGGTGTTCAGGACCAACCCAAACATCTCGCCAAAGAGCCCGAGCATGGTCGCCATGTTACTTTCCTCGCCACTGCCCCCCTCAATGACGCAAATATTGTCATCTGTGTACTGTAGTAGAAGGATCCGTAAGCCATCCCTCGAGTAGCCACAAGTGATCCCATTATCTTGGACCTGAGTAACCATACAAGAGAGCACATCTGAAGCAATGTTGAAGAGCAACAAGGCAAGAGGGCATCCCTACCTAACGCCACTTTGAGGCTGAAAGAAGCCGCCATCAGGGTGACCATTGACGAGGACCGACCTCGACGTTGTAGTCACGCACTGCTTCACCCAAGAAATTAAGAGCTCAGGGAGTCCCCTTCTATGCAGTGCCGCCCAGAGAAAATGCCAGTCTAGTGTATCATAAGCCTTTGCAAAATCAATCCTCCAGAGCAGAGCTTTCTTCTCCCGCCTCTTCCAATCAGTAATAATCTCGGATGCCATGACCAAGCAGTCTACGATCTGTCTCCCGGGGACGAATGCAGATTGGAAAGGGGAGATAATGTGCTCGAGCACCCTACTCAATCTGATATTGAATACCTTGGCCACAATCAAGTACAAGGCATTGGACAGCGCAATCGGCCTAAAATTCTCGATTTTGTCAGCTCCCTCCTCCTTTGAAAGCAGGACAATCAGGGCCTTATTGATACGATCAAAGCCAACATTGCAATGACGACACTCTAAGACGACGTCAAGCACCTCTGAGCCCAACAGATCCCAGAAGTCCTTGTAGAAAGAGACCGGGAATCCATCTGGGTTAGGCATGCCATCCCCGTTAAGACTTGCCCGCATCTCCTCCAAGGTCACCGTCTGAATCAAGCTAAAGGCGTGCGCGACCGACAGCTGCCTCGCACCTAACCCAGCCCATCTCCAACGTCTACTAAGACCTCTAGAGGAGAAATCGATGAAGTGATTCGCAATGGCCCTTCCAAGATCCCTGTCGCCGTCCACTCTAACCCTATCAACAATCATCGACCTGATGGTATTACCACGGCGCCTCCCGCTGGCTACTCTGTGAAAGAAGGCCATGTTCGCATCTCCCTCCTTGAGCCAGACATGCTTGGATCTCTGCCTCCACTCAACCACTCTCTTTCTGTCCTCCTCAATAACCTTGCATTGAGCCTACGCCCGCCTAAGAAGCTCCGCCTCAGACAGAGCCCTGTCATCCACCAGAGCGTCAAGACTGCGGACCACATCTTCAGCCGCAACCCTAACCGCGCAACGAGCCTCCCTCAACTCTCCTTTAAAAGCGTGCATCCGCTTTCGTAAAAAGTTCTGCAATTTCTTTTCTTTCTATCTACATTATGCAACTTTCCCAATATGTTTCTCTATAAAAGAGAACCCTAGTGCCTCAAGAATAAGCAACTCACTATTTTCTCTCCATGTAGTATCTGAACGATGGTCCTAAACTGAAGTTCTCGTACCTCATGCCCTAATCCCAGTGGCTACCCCTCTCTTCTTCGTCTCGCGTGCCGTGAGGAACCCTCCATGCACCGTGCACCGCTACCGCACCTCCTTCAAGGTCCCCATGTGCACATCCCAACCCTATCAAGGGCCTCGATGCCACAACCCATCCCTCCCAAGAGTTGTAGCACCATTGCAGGCCCCCTACAAGACATTGTGCACTACCATAGGGTCACCAAAGACCCTCCTTTGGTGTCGCCCGACCTACCCTTGGGTTGTAGCACCGCCGCATATGCCCTGTGGACCATCATGTCCGCCTAAGGGACACCTAAAGCACTCCTAAGGTGTCGCCTAGCCCACCTGTCTGTCAACCCCCGAGTGTGATTCCCAACCACCAATAGGCCCCTGAGGGTCCTTCTTATCCACTCCAATGCCGCTCATATCTGCTAAACGATCTGATTTTGACTAAAGAAGGTTATTTCAGTCTTATAAATAACATTTTCCAGCTCTAGCGTGGATCTAGGATCGACGAGGAAGGTTGTATGGGTCTACACATACAACTAATCCTCTATATTATCATGCAGACTTGCTCATATCAATCTACTACCCCGGTCGTGTTCTGTTTCTACCCCTTTTTCTTCATGTTAGAGAGCAAGGGAAATGTATTCTCTTTATCTGGTGCCTTCAAGGGCTAGGCTCCCATTGTGAAGATCGATGGGACCAACTATGAGTTGTGGTCCATGCAATTCATGACATTCATGCAATGCAATAACAAGGAGAACATTCTGACACAGGCGAAGCTGACAAATAAGATTGGGGAGAACGCTTCGTGGAAGCAACATGATGCGTATGCACCTATTTGGCTCTTTGGTACTCTCACCACGAAGATTGCCAATGACATTGTGAACCAGCCCACCACCAAGGTGATGTGAGATACCCAGACGACCATATATGGCCACGTAAAGAACGAGGCCAAGATTCTTCAATGGCAGTTCGACATCTACATGACGAAGCAGAATGGTCGTCCTCTACAAAGTTTCTACTCTTCGCTTCGAGGCATGTTCGAGAAGCTTCACAGCTTCATGCCCGTAACCACATCTACTGAGCAACAAATGGCAAACAAGGACTTCACGATGGTTGGAGTTTTCTTGGTTGCTCCAGAGCATGAGTACGTGGAAGTACGCACAAAGCTTCTTACTGGTGCAGCTATACCTCCCATGGAGGAAGCATACAGACATCTTAGCATGATCATTGTCCTCCCTCCTGCCACCACACATACCTCCTCAGCGATAGCCACATCTCGTTGGGGGGGAGGCTCTACTCAATTTAGAGGGCATGGTCCCCCTTGCAGATGAGGCAGATGTTAGCGCGGTCCATGCACCGATTATAATCATCATGGTCATTCTGAGGTTTGCATTCAAAAAAAATCTGAGGATATCCTGCATCTACTTGTGTGGTCGAGCAGACCGAGCCTCCTGATAGTTCAGCTCCTCCTACATATTAGTGATTATATGGCATTGTCTCTCGTGTGAGGGAGATAATGACTCCTACTACCGGCACCACTGCAATTTCCCCAAATGTTGTAGCCTCTGTCAGAGCTTTTTTGGGCAAATCAGGTATAGTATATGATTTTATCAGTTGTAGCTAACAGATATGTCATATAACAGAGTAGATCATACAAGACATCCACAGTCAGAACAAACAACAAGAGAGCCAAAGGGCATCCCTATTTTACATATCTATATGGTTGAATAAAGCCTCCCTATGGTCTCCCATTAACCTACACCAAATAAGACGATGTCGTAATGCACGTCATCGTCCAATCTACCTGTATATCTGGGAATCCCCTCGATACCAAGGAAGCGTAGATACAACTCCAGTTCATGCAGTCATATGCCTTCACAAAGTCAACCTTTCATGAAAGAAATGTACTCCCCCTCTGTTTCCAATCCATAATGATCTCTGACGTAATAACCACCCTCATCAAACAACTGACGACTGAAATAAAAGGGGTCTGAGCGGGTAAAACAAGTGCGTCCAGAACTCCCCTCATCCAATTTGCCAAGAACTTGGCAACAATGAGAAAAATCACATTAGATAGAGCAATAGGTCTGAAATCAACCACTCGCCATGCGACCTCCTTCTTCAGAAGTAAGAAGATTAGGGATCTATTCAGCTTCTCCATGCCCTGATTTGCGCCATGGACTTTGTAACTCTATCTATGATATCTTCTTCAACCACATTCCAAAATTCTTTGTGAAAGAAGGCAGGTAGACCATCTCTAAGTCAATTAACATAAACATCTTTGATTAGGTTTCTAGGTCTTTGCCATTGAGCACTCACGAGGGGATCACACTCCATTTCCCATGGAAACCCTCATGAGCCCTGCCCAACAAAATTTACATCAATATAACTAACAAGTTAAGATTTAATGTCTTCACTACAATTACAACTCTACATATATAATCTAGAATATATATGGGAGCTGGGAGCCTACACCCAGGGTGTAGGTAACTACCTACACCCGGCCTTTTTTTTGCATGATTTTTGAGTTTTTTTAAACGAAACCTTAGGGGGATTTTCTTAATATATTGAGAGAAATATGTGTTTCAAGTTCCATGCAAAACAGACATTCCTAACACATTCATCTATAAGAGGTCAATTTCAGCAATTCTGAGACCGTTAAAATTTGATAGTCTTGATGAAGATGATAGGATTCTCGAATTAAGTCGAATTTTGAATGACACCATGGTGGTACACAGTGATCTAATTCCCCCAAGATTTCATTTCAAAAAAATCAAAAATCTATGAAAAAATGAGTCGGGTGTAGGTAGAGTTACCTACACCCCTGGGTGTAGGCTCCCTTCTCTCCCTCTATATATATATATATGTTTGCAATTGAATATGACAAGTACTTATATATAAACAATAGTATTATGATGTAGTATGAGCCAAACCTCCTATTTACAACTTTATTATTTTTTATGACATTTACACATATTATAGTAAGCAAGTGTATATTTATATCTTAATTATTGACTAAGGAACATTGAAAATCTTAATTTTCATAAAAATAGATTTTTATAACCATTTCCCCAATTTAAGATGATATCACTAGTGTTCTAGTGAAATTCCATGATATTTTCCTTTCCAGATTTGGTGAAAAAAACGCTAATGTCAATATTAAAGGCCATGCGAAAGAGATCGTGTCAAGATGGAATTCTTGTATTTTTTGTATAATAAATGAACTTCGTGTGTGGATCATTGTCAAGCATTTAATCCAATAGTTGCAAGGGTTTATTATAGAAAAATACACGAAAGTATCGAGCAAGTGCAAAAGACACTAGAATTTAGTGTGGATGCCCGAGCGGATAATAAAAACAACTAGATATCCAACTAGTTACTACATTAACAACTTAAATACGAGAAAATCAACTACAACAAAACCGCTCTAAAACTTGTTATATCATTGGTTTCTTTCTAGATGAAGAAAGACTCTCGAGAACTTCTAGCATGCAATACAGAGTAAATCAAAGTACCTATTCAATGATCTCACAAAAAGGGTGAACCAAAGATCTTATGCGACGGAGTAGAGCTTGTATGTAAACTTTGAGCCATAGAAGCTCTGGAAATGCTATAGGAATTTAGCTCAAAGATCTAAGTGTGGAATAAGAGAGTATACATGTTCAACAATCATCTAATGCAAAATATGTAGCCAGGGATAAAAATTTCCTTAAAAAGCTAAAATGGCAATTTGTTATATTCATGGAAGGAAATATCGCGATATATCAGCCATATATCTTCGATATATCGATATCGATATGAGATCGATATGGGTACCGATATGGGTACCGATATGGCGATATTTCCTCCTTTTCAGACATTTCCTTCGCAAAAGAGCGTCGATATAGGTGATATATCGTCGAAATAACGTCAAAATATCGTATTGAGACGATATCGGAACGATATCGAAATTGATATGACCTTCCATGGTTATATTTCATAAGAAAATGAGCAATTAGTTGGTCATTGTGATTGGTCGGAACATTTATGTTTATCGATCACTTCAGCACCCTCATTCAATGAAGTCCAACCATTAAGCGTATAAATAAAAAATTGACTCGTGATATATGTAAGGTTTGATCTAAGATAAGTCAAGGATGATCGATCATTCGAAAGTGGTTGATTAATGAATTGTCCAAATGAAATCAAAATAGTAAGCAAGTTTAATAAATCAAGTCAACAAGTATAATTAAACAATGGTGATTAATCACTCTAAAGTGTTTAATCATTCACTTTTACTCGAGGGAAATGAATCAATAAGGATAGTAAGCAAAGCCGACCGATCACCATAAAAGGCTTGATTAATGAAATCGACATCATGAAGTAGATAAAGTACAAGGAAGTTTCTATGAATACAAATAAAAAATATCATGCAATAATTATTGTAGAGATATGTTTCTATGTTTACATACTCTTTTATCTATTTATTTTCCTCTTGTCTGCTTTATGCAATTTGCTCAAAGGCCTCTCCTCTAAATAAGAGAGCCTAGTGCTCAAGGAATAAACAATTCCATTATTTTTCCCAACATGGTATGAGTGGCGATCCTAGACTGAAATTCTTGTACCCAAAACCCTAACCCTAGCCCCACCTATTGTCCGCTCGTGTGAAGTCGCACTACCTGTGACCCCTCCGCCCGCTGCCTGTCGCGTACGTCCCCGTCCCGCCGCCAACGGCCCCCGCTGCCTGTCTCCTGCGGCCGCCCTTGCGTCGTTGCACCTTCAGCGGCTGGCGCCGCTGCATCTCCTACGGTCGAAGCCGTCGTCGTGCTAGTTTTTTTAGGGGGTTGGTTTCGACTTGAGTTTACACATGCAACCAACTTCCCTTATGTCAGTGTAGACAAATTATTTCGTAAAGTCTGCGTTCCTTGTCTTCTTCAACCAGCAAGTTGTCAGAGAACAAGATTGATATCCCCACCACGAATTACGAGTTAAGGGACATGCAGTTCATGAGCCTTATGAAGTTTGATGGGTAAGAAGCATATTCTTAACGAGGAAGAGACGACAAAGAAAACATGATTGTATGCCTCATGGGAAGCTGATGACGCATATGCTAAGGTCTAGTTATCCGGTACCTTGATACCAGAGGTTGCAAATGATGTCCTGCATATGTGGGATATTCTTGCTGCCACGTATTCACAGGTCAAGAATGAGACAAAAATTCTACAGCTTTAGCATAACATCTTCACTATAAAACAGAATGGTCGATCCCTACATGCGCACTACACTGCCTTACGCGGGATGTTTGAGAAGCTTCATAGCTTCATGCTTCTCACGGCATGTTATCTCATTAACCATATGCCCCCGTTGATGCTTGGAGAGAAGATTCCTTTTCCCCTATCTTTCCTGACAAGGAGTTGTTCTCTCTTAGCCCTCGTGTTTTCGAATCTATTGTGTTTGTCCATCAATTGTCACCAGGGATTGACGAGCTCTCTCCTATGGTTACCGAATGTGTCTTTGTTGGGTACTCCAAAACTCAGAAGGGTTATCGTTGTTATAATCCTTTACACATGAGATATTATGTCAGAGCAGATGTCGCATGTTTTAAGTCTGACATGTATTTTTCTCCTACAAGTGACAGGTTGACAACTTCAGATTCAGATAATGAGATCTACATTCCACCTCCACCTATGAGCCAACCACCTTCATCACCATCTCCATTACCAGCTCCTCCATCACCACCGTCAGCCCCGCCACCTTCCATTGTTCTGGTTCCACCACTACCACATCACTACAGTCGATGGCCTTCTCCTGCTCATGCTCATGGTCCGTCATCCAGCACGCCACAAGTTTATTCTGATAACATTACTTCTAATGATGGGACTGATATTGTTTCTCAACAGAGGTTATCTCAGGAGGTTGATGATCAGGTTGGTGGCAGGAATGATGATGATCTTGATTTACCTATTGCTATTAGGAAGCGGAAGCGTTTCAGTGCCTCATATATGATTGCTTCTCATGTCACCTTCGAGCATCTGACGGGTGATTTCAGGAGGTTTGTTGCTGCTTTGTCCACCATGGCCAAACTACGGACTTACCGGGAGGCATTGACAGATAGCAAGTGGCGTGCAGCTATGGAGGAGGAGATGGCAGCTCTTCAGTCCAGAGGTACTTGGAGTATGGTCCCGACCCCCACTGGGGTGTCTATAGTGAGTTGCAAATGGGTATTTACAGTGAAGCAGAATGCATATGGCAGTATTGATCGATACAAGGCTTGACTAGTAGCATGTGGATTTACTTAGACATATGGGGTGGATTATCTTGACACCTTCTCTCCAGTTGCTCGTCATTCTACCCTACAGATTCTTTTATCAGTTATCGTGGTTAGAGATTGCTCTTTGTTTCAACTTGATGTCAAGAATGCATTTTTGTATGGTGATCTTCAGGAGGAAATCTACATGCAACATCCGTCAGGGTTTGTTGCTGATGGGAGTGTTCACAGGTGTGCAGACTTCATAAGGCAATCTATGGCCATAAGAAGAGCCCAAGAGCTAGGTTTCAGAAGCCCTTAGATTTGTTTGAGAAGCAGGGGTTCAGACGATCGAATGCAGACCATTCTCTTTTCATACATAGAACCTCCATAGGTATGATTTCTATTATAGTGCATGTTGATGATATACTTATTACAGGAGATGACATACAAGGAATAAAGAGGGCAAAAGAATTTCTGGGCCATGAATCAGTTACCAAGGATCTTGGACCTCTTAGATACTTTCTGGGAATGGAGCCTACAAGAAATCAACAAGGTTAATAATGACACAAAGGAAATATGTCATTGATTAGCTAAGTGACACGAGTATGCTTGGATGTCAACCTGCCACCACACCCATGGATCCAAGTATGAAGCTATACAATGATGATACTGATGAGGTTGACAGGAGAAGATACAGAGAGCTAGCTGGAAAGCTTCTTTACGTTACCATTACCAGACTCGATATTTCATTTGTTGTCAGTCAGATGAGCTAGTTCATTGAACAACCTCGTCAGGTACATATGGATGCTATACAAATGATATTAAGGTATCTTAAATCATCTCCACATGCAAAGTTGCTATTTAAAAGAGGTGGCACCATCACTATCTCAACATGCACATATGCATATTACACATGCCCCAGGATACCCTAAGGATAGGAAGTCGACAACAAGATTTGCTATGTCTGTCGGGGATTCACTTGTCTCGTGGAAAAGCAAGAAGCAAATTGTAGTTGCTAGATCTAGTATTGAATCTGAGTATAGGGATATGGCACAAGCTTGGACAGAAATGGTGTGGGTTCGAGCAGTCCTTACATATATACATATAGATGTACCTCTCCTATATAAGAGAGCTCTAGAGTTAGATGGAATACAACTTTTCATTCTCTTTTTCCACATGGTATCAGAACGACGGTCCTAAATCGAAGCCTGTGCCCTAGATTCCTACCCCCACCAAAACCCTACGCGATCGCGCACCTACCCGCTCCTTAGCACCGCCACCGTGCGCCTCCGCCTACGTCCTGCGCCACCACGCATCCGCCTGCGTTATTGTGCTTCGTCGCGCGTGTCGCCACGTGTTGTTGTGCGCATCTACGTGCCAGCGCACGAGTGCACCATTGTGGGCCCGCGCAGGTCTGAACCTGCTACACCACCTCGAGCCACTGGTTGGCCTTTGGTTTGAGTGTCTAGGGTTTGTCTTGATCATCTAAAGACACCCTAGCCTTTCAGAAGAGTCTTCAGAGAATGGAAGTGATTGTGGTATGAGTCTACACCCACAATCAGTTTCCTATATGTCCATGTAGACATTCTTGTCTAAGTTTGTAACCCCAGTCCATAGAGATTATTGTCATCATGTCGGACAACAAGGCAAATATTCCATCCCTGGGAGCCTTCAAAGGTCCAACACCCATTGTGAAGATGGATGGGATGAACTATGAACTGTGGGCCATGCAGTTCATGAGTTTGATGCAGTGTAATGGCAAGAAGCATATTCTCACACAAGAGGAACCTGTTGATAAGACTGGGGTTAACGCCTCATGGGAGGCAGACGATGCTTATGCACGAGTATGATTATCTGGCACAGTTCCATGGAGATAGCCAATGACATTCTGAGTCAGCCCACGACGAAGGCTATGTGGGATATCCTCGCCGCTACATATTCTCCTGCAAAGAACAAGTCGAAGATTCTGCAGCTTCAGCACAACATCTTCACTTCGAAGCAGAATGGTCGTCCTCTTCATACCCTATATACTTCTCTAAGGGGTATGTTTGAGAAGTTACACCAGAACAACTCAAAGTATATAGGGATTCAGTGATGACAGGAGTATTTATAGAGGCACTTTATCATGAATATGATGCAGCCAGAGCTCAGATTCTCACAGATGCCACCATACCTCCTATGGAGGAGGCATGTCGCAGGTTGAGTAGACTCTCCATATCTCCTGGTGGCACCCAACCGTCTCAGACGTCCTCAGCCACGGCAGCATCCCGTGGTAGGGGAGGACCTCCACCACTTCGAGGACGAGGAGGCCATAACAGGGGAGGGGGTAGTCGGCCCCCTCGACAGTCATGCACGTATTGTCACAGAACATGTCACACTGAGGAAACATGTTATTCCAAGCATGGGTTCCCGGCTACTACAACTCGTGTTGCAGAACAAACTCAGCAGGTAGGGGATCCTTCACATGTCTCTGACCAGAGGTTTGATGATCTGGTGGCGCGACTTAGAGAGATCATGCCGAGTCAGGGGTCAGCAAGTTCTTCAGAATTTTCAGAGGTAGCTGCATCAGCATCGGTATCTACGTCGGGTACAGCTTATGCTCTTACTAATTGTTACAGGACAGATTTCTAAGAGTGGATCATGGATTCAGGAGCATCTCACCACATGTGCGGTGACAGAAATCAGTTGAATGATTTTGTCCATCTCGGACAGGACGATCGGTGGTAATAGTTGATGGGACACAGTCTCCCATTACTGGTCAGGGGGAGGTGTAGTTGACTCCTGTGATGCAGCTTCAGAATGTCCTTTATGCTCCAGAATTTTCAATGAATTTACTTTCAATTAGTCAAATAACTAAAGACTTACGTTGTCGTGCCACATTTGATCCATATGCTCTTGTGTTTCAGGACATTCTCACGGGCAGGGTGATTGGATATGGCCGTGAGCAAGGTGGTCTCTACAGACTGGTGCAATCTCCTTATGCTGGTGTCTCTTCTCCTCGTGCCGGATCTGTTTCTCGCTACACATGGCATCTCTGGTTTGGTCATCTTCCTCTGCAAAAGTTGTGTCACGTTCTTCCACTGATTTCCGCTCGCACTATCCTTCAGTAAGAGGCATGCCAGCTTGAGAAGCATCATCGGTCTACATTTCATAGTCGTCTAGGTCCAAGCAGTCATAGTCTGTTTGAGTTGCTCCATTTTGATATCTGGGGTCCTAGTCGTGTCCCAGATCTTCAAGGACACATTTTATCTTGTTGTTGTTGATGAGTTTTCTAGGTTGTCTTGGATTTTCCTTAAGAACAAATCCGATGCTGGTCATGTTATTCAGTCTTTTATTAATGAAATAAAGAATTTTTTTCTGCCAGAGTCAAGTACATACGTTCTGATAATGCTCTAGAATTTTACAATACTCAACTCTCTCAATATCTTAAGTCCTTGGTATTATGCATCAGACATCTTGTGTGTATACCTCCCAACAGAATGGGGAGGCTAAAAGGAAACACCGACATATTTTGGATGTTATCAGAACCCTCTTGATTCAGAGTTGTGCTCCTCATTCTTATTGGAAAGATGCGGTTCTAACTGCTTGTTATCTGGCAAATCGCACGCCTTCTTCGATGTTAGGGGAGCAGATCTCGTTCTTGATTCTGTTTCCCAAGATGGATCTTTTCTCGCTTACGCCTTGTGTCTTTTGTTCGGTTGCGTTTGTTCATCATCACTCTCTTGGTCTTGACAAGCTCTCTCCCAGAGCTGTCAAATGTGTGTTTGTTAGGTATTCCAAAACCCAAAAGGGATATCATTGTTTTGACCCGGTTCGATGAAGGAACTATGTCAGTGCTGATGTCACCTTCTTTGAATCCATTATGTATTTTTCTCCCACAGGTGACAGGCTTACTCCTTCAGAGGATGGAGAAGATATCTATATGCCTCCTCCTCTGTCATTACCATGTTCTACTCTACCACCATGACCACCACCACTACTACCTCTACCACCAACACCACCACCACCTCCACCTCCTATTTTCTTTCCTCAGGTCTACCAGTGATGGCCCCATGCTCATGCGCCTCCTCCATCATCCAGCACACCCGAGGTATATACTAAACATTTGAGTTCTTCTAATGGCATGGGTGATTTGCATGTACAGAATAAGGTGCAGGATACAGATACTATCTCTACTACTCCTGCTGACAATCTGAATATTCCTATTGCACTTCGGCGGCAGAAACATGCACATATGATGCACCATGTTGGTTCTCATGTTTCTTTGGAGCGTCTATCCAACGATTTTCAGCACTTTGTTGTGGAGTTGTCAGTTGTAGAGATACCACGGTCGTATCAAGAGGCACTGCAGAATAGTCAGTGGCGTTTAGCTATGGAGGAGGAGATGGCGGCGTTACGGTCGTGAGGTACGTGGAGTGTAGTCAATGCTCCACCAGGTGTGTCTGTTGTTGGAAGTAACTGGGTATTAACTGTGAAGCATCGGGCTAATGGTACATCAGACTGATACAAGGCCAGGTTGGCTGCTCGTAGGTTCACCCAGACATATGGGGTGAACTATCAGGACACGTTTTCTCCTGTGGCGCATCACTCTACCTTGTGGATTCTTATTGTTGCTGTCGTGGTACGTGATTGGTCGCTTTTCCAGTTGGATGTAAAGAATGCTTTCTTGTATGGTTATTTGCAGGAAGAGGTCTACAGGCAGCAACCACTTGGGTTTGCTGCTGAGGAGGAGTCCAGTATGATGTATCGTCTTCATAAAGCTATATTCGACCTTAAGCAGAGTCCGAGGGCTTGGTTTCAGAATCTCTCAAGAATTGATTGAACAGAAGGGGTTTGTCAGATCTACTGCAAATCATACTCTCTTTGTAAAGAGACACCAGCGAGGTATTGTGGTCATCTTGGTGTATGTTGATGACATTGTTATCACTAGCAGTGATGCACAGGGCATTCAAGCAGCCAAGAATTTCCTTGGACAACAGTTTGTTACCAAGGACCTGGGTACACTTCGTTACTTCCTTGAACTGGAATTTGCACGTAATCAGCAGGGTATGGCGATGACACAAAGGAAGTATATTACTGATCTTCTATTTGAGACAGGTATGACAGGATGTAGACCAGTTACTACCCCTATGGATCCTAATGCGAAGCTTTATGATGACGGATCCGAGGAGGTGGACAAGAGACGATACAGAGAGCTAGTAGGGAAATTATTGTATGTTACCATTACTAGGCCTGATATATCTTTTGTCGTGAGTAGAGTAAGTCAGCTCATGAAGCAACCCAGGCAAGCGCACATGGATCCAGTCTTCATGATCCTGAGATATCTGAAGTCATCCCCAGGTGCAGGTCTTTTGTTTAGAAGAGATACATCTCTCTCAATTACAGTGTGTGCAGATGCAGATTATACTGGGTGCCCTAATGCCTTCCTTGTTGAAGGTAATTGGTAGTCACTTCCTCCATCCTCCCTTCTCATAAGCCAAAGTGATTAGCAAACTTGAAGGTCAGCAATGGCCCAATGGCTACAGACGACGTTGAATCGCACAGTGCTAACATCGTCAAGGGTATGTTTTTCAAATGTTAGGGTTACGGTTGCACCTCTAGCAGCAAGCAACAACGAGAGAAAAGGGTGTAGTTGATGATGCTACTATATGCAACATCGCTCAACGTTCGAGACAGGGAAGTGGTGGTGGGGGCGCTAAAGGCGAGGGATTACGCTCCATGCATCACGGAAGCGTGGAGATCAAATCGTGCCCGATCTAGGTCGACTAGTCATATTAGTCGATGGTAGAGTGGAATTTAAAAAAAATCAATGATATCACATGGTATGAGAATAATTCCCGTGTCATTTCATGACGATCACAAGAGTCTAAGGTTTACCTTTTGAAGCGTATCCGCGATCTCAAAGCTTGTAAAGGAAGAGGCCCCCTGTTTCAAGTCCGATTCGATGAGAGAGCACTTGTGGGTGTGTGGATGAGACGTGTGCTTCCCACAATCCAAGCCGACGATTCGAGCAGGGAATCTCCAGATTTTATCTGACAAAATTCAACATCTTCTTCAAGAGCACGAGACATCAAAGAATATGAAGATCCACGAGTGATTAATATGACAACATGACGATAGTGCGACGACGATCACAGTGTCCACAAATCTAGGGAAAGGGGAGGACCACTAGAGTGTGGGGAAAGAGAGTAGACGTGTGAAATGAGAGAGAGAAAGAGAGAGTTGCTGCTTTCAACAATTGCATTAAAAAAAAGGTAGGGTTAGCCTCTTTTTTATAACATAATGGATGGTAGAGATGGACTCCAAATTAATAATCAATAGTTGAGATTAAATAAATGGATTTTATCACTTGTGCCCCTCCGAGATGTTGCAATATCAGTTATGCCCCTATATTTTTGGTAATATCAGTTGTGCCCCTCAAAACTTGCTCCGTCATCAGTTGTGCCCTTCCGTCAGATTGACCGTCAAAAAATTAAAATAACCATGGTTTATTCAAACCATGGTGTGGTTAAGAAGGGTATTATGGTCCATACCCTTCTTCATCTTCTTCCTCCTCCATTTGCTCTTCTTCCTTCTCTTCATAATTTCTCTCTCTTACTAACACCTTCATGCATCCATCGAATCTCTAAAATTTTTATATTTCCACGGACATATCACTCGTTACGGATCAAACGATGAATTTTATTGAATTTTTGGATGATTTTTTATGAATCAATTAGTCAAAAATTTATCAAAATTTAACAAAAAAAAACACAACTCAGTTCCAGCCACAGGCAGAGGAGGGCGGAAGGGGGGCACGGGGGAGGGGGAGGCGTAGGGAGCGGGGGCGGCGGGGCGACCTGGGGGCAGGGGCGGCGGGGGGAGGCGGAGCCCGGAGAGTGTTGGGCGGGGGTCGGGTGGGGGCGGAAGGAGGCTCCTTGGTGATGCGGCGGCTCACAGCCGCATGGAGTGACTCCTCCAGGTGGTGACGCAGCGAGGCGAGGCGGGTGTTGCGCGGTGGCTCGCGCTGGCGAAGCCGGTGGAGGCCATCTGTTGGGAGGCGTGGTTGCTCTAGGGGCGGGTGTTGGGACGAGTAAGGGGTTTTCGCCTGGAGGTTGAAGGTGGACGAGATAGTTGAAGCTTTTGGTGAAAACAGAGGAAGTAAGGGGTTGGGTGTTCGCCTGGAGGTTGAAGGTGGACGAGATAGTTTTTGCCTGGGATTGGAGAAGACGAGGGGAGGAGGAGCGGGGCTGGGAGGGGTGCAACCCAGGGGGAGGGGGCACAGGGGGCGGTGTCAGGGAGGGGAGGGGGCGGCGGGCTGGGAGGAGGTGCGGCGCCGGGGAGGGGAGGGGCTGCGGGGAGCTCGGGGCGGAGAGGGAGGAGGAGGTCGGAGGAGGAGGAAGAAGATGGGAAGAGGAGGAAGAAGAAGAGGTTGGGGAAGAGGAGGAGGAAATGACCACATAACCTTTTCAAAAAAAAATAATTCCGCTTATGTCCTCAAAGTTAACGTCCGTTTGCACTGTAGATGGACGATCACTAACCCGAGGGGCACAAGTGATAAAATAGCAAGAAGTGAGGGGCACAACTGATATTACCAAAAAGATAGGGGCATAACTGATATTGCAACATCTCGGAGGGGCACAAGTGATAAAATCCCTTAAATAAATTATTATTTTATGCTCCAAAATTTAATCTCGAAACAATTATGAAGTCTAGCAGCTACGAGATTTTTTGGACAGTGTGTGGTGCACATTATCTTGATTTAATTCTAAAGGACTTCAGCAAAAGGAAGCTTGTCTCAAGGGCGGTCGATCAAGCACAGGCGATCATCACATTCATTTACAACAATTCCAAAGTGATGGCTTTATTGAGGCGGATGTGCAATGGTGAGTTGGTGAGGCTCGTGTTGCACTACTTAAGAAAACACAAGATAGGACTGAAGATCATGTGTTGTTAAGGTGAATGGTTCAAGATACTTGAAGCTCATACTGAAAGACAAAAAGCGGAGACATTGATAACTGATCTCCATTTTTGAGATGACGTGACTCGGATCATGAAGATCATGGATCTAGTTGTTTCTGCATTACGGATTGTAGACGACGACAAGAAGCCCACCACGTGAGTGATCTACGAGGCAATGCACAACATAAGAGAAAAGGTCAGAGAAGTAGTTGGAAAAGGATTCAAAGCATGGTTGGACATCAAAGACGAGTGTTGGTCCAAGATGTTCCCGCAACGTCTTTACAAGGCTTGCATCTATTATTCTAATACCCTAATTATAACACCTCAGAATATGAGAATTGTGCTTGTTTGTGTCCACCTTATTACTTCAATCCCATGTACCAGTATAAGAATAGTCTTGGTACAAATGTTGAGCTTCTAGCAGTTGTACAAATTGTGGTGGAGAAGCTCATCAAGGATGAGAAGATACATACCTTGTGCATGAACGAGGTAATTTTGATTTTGGAGCTAGATTGGGACTCACAAAATATTCTTTAAGATTATTATGTAACAATTTATGACTTCAACCTATGTGCAGGTGATGTACTTCATGGATGTCTTGGGCCCTTCGGTAGAATTATTGCAGTAAATGGGCGGGGCAGTATTCTTCCTGGTAAGGACGAAGACAAATAAGTCCATCGAATGTGCAGTGATGTATTACTATTATTGATTCAACTCTCTGTTGTCTCAAACTGCATCTGTTGGTGGCTATGAGAGGAACAAGAGCACATTCAACTTGATCCATTCGAAGAGATAAAACTGATTGGGAGAACATAAGATGCATGATCTTGTCTACGTGCACTAAAACTTGAGGCTAAAGATGACACATGCAAGGGAGGGCCAAGACAAAGAGGACCAAGGTTGCAAAAAGCGGTATGCGGTATTAAGTCGGTAGGGTCACTGATTACTGATTAAACGGTATGCGGGAGTTTAAACGGAAATTAAACGGGTTATGCGGTTTTGCATTTTTAATTAATAAAAAAATTATTACATATATATATTTATTTAACAAAAAAGAGTAAAAAATAAGAAAAAAAATCACAGATTCACAATATAGATCAAATATTGTCAAATTCAAGGAATGTTTCATCCAAATTTCAAAATAGATAACATAAACAACTAGAATTCATAGCCAAATATCGAAATAGACAACATAAAAGTCATGGATAATAGTGATCCTTTGATAAAACTAGATCAATGTTCTTAAAAGCCAGTTTAAGACCGTTTAAAAGGTTGATTAAGGCCATTTAAACAGCCGTTTAAGATCATTTATGCGGCCTGGTCGTTTATGGACTGTTTTTTATTAAAAGATGCGGACGAGCACCACAATCATTTAAACGGTCGTGAAATGGCCGTTTAGACAGTTTTTTGCATCCCTGAAGAGGACTATGCAGACCCTATTGATCTTACATACATTTTCAAGATGCTCGATGATAATGCTGATGAAGACATTCTCCATAGGTGGATGGATTCCAGTGGTGCTCCCATTCTCGATCAACCGGGTGGCAGGCCAAATGAGAATATAAGCCAAAAAAATGGGAGCAAATGTAGGTGATTATCTGGCTAGATCCAGGGGGATTACGAACCCTCTTGGAGGGTTGGATGTTGAGGTTGATGCAGTTGTTGATGAAATTCTCTCCACTAGTTCCAACTCCAAATCCAAGTCAAAAAATGGCAGTAGAGATGATGATGTTGTTGTTGGCGATCATGGTGGATTTGGTGATGGGGAAACATATTCAAGTAGGTCAACAGGAGGTGGTCGTGAACCACAAGTATGGAAGGCCATATCGATATCGATATCATTTCGATATCGTGTCAATACGATATTTCGACCATATTTCGGTGATATATCGTCGAAATATCGTCCATATCGATGCACTTTTGTGAAGGAAAGACCTCAAAAGGAGGTTATATCACCATATCGATAATGATATCGGTCTCATCTCGATATCGATATATCGCGAGATTTCCTTCCATGTCCACAAGATACAAGATTCGAGGAAAGGTTCCACGCAAGGCGTGACTATATGGAGCGATAAAGGAACACACATGGACAATTTATTCCAAGTCCAAGCCCGAGACCTATGGATTACGATGCATATGGTCGTGTCCATCGTCCTACTGACAGCTACATGGAAGATTTGATATCAACAGTCCTTATCACGGAGACCAACCAAGTCCCCTAGGTTGACACGAATAATCACACGATGAGAGATCATTTGGCGTCTTCCCAGAATTCTTTCATGCTCCTCCTCGTGGACCTCCTCCTCAGGCATATGCACCTCCAACATATTCATATGGTTACAGTAGGTATAGAGGATATAGCAGCTAAAGCGATGAAAACTACCAAGGTAGTCAACCTAAGCAGAGCCAGGGCAGCTTCTTTGGTGGTGATAGTTATGGATTCTTCCCTCAGTACACACATGCCTCCTCCGCAGAGATCTTCCCATACTACGTCATTGTCGTCCCAAGGATCACATGTCAGTACTTCGCAGCCTCATCGTGCTACTTGTGATACTGGATGTAGTGTTGCTTATCCTCGTCTCCGAATACTCAGATGCATCGATGACCACCAATATATGCAGTATGTGATAGATTACAAGGTCATGTACTCGTACATTACATGGGAGAACTACTGCGAGTACATTGAATCTGTGATGCATTATGAGAGCCAACAAGGAGGAGGGCGATTCATATTCACTACAGAATTGTTGGTTATGAACAGAACTCATCACCAGGTAATATCTTTTTATCTTTTATTGCATTATTCATTAATGTGCATTTTCTTATTTAGTCTATGTGAATATATGTCTTTTCACTTGTTGTAAGATTGTTAGTCTGTTATTAAGTATTAAGTATTAACAATGATATGTTCGATACGATAGATATGCATGACATATCTTCATAGAAATAGATGATCGATATGTGTGCTATAAGCCTATAAGTGAATATCTATTGTTTCATTATTTGGAATACTCATATTAACTCCATTTGCAATATCTAACATATTGTATAATTGACCGATATGACCAATATGTATGATATAAAGGGTATAGATGAGCTATATGTGTGACATAATTGTGTATTTATAACTTATTTATAGTTCTAATAACTTGAAAGATCTTAAATTACAAAAAAATAAAAAATTTGGCTTTTTGAGCCATTTCTGACATTTCCACTGAAATCGTCGAAATTTCCCAAAATTTCAGCTAAATTTCGGTATACAAGGTCATCGAAATGAAATTGAAATCGAGAATTCCAACCTTGAGTGTATCACAGATCTATGATAAAGGTTTTAAAGTTTTTTTCTAGAGAAAGTGTTTTAAAGTTGTCAAGGAAGATACACTAGATGCTTTGTTAAAAGGCGATAGGCACAAAAATTTATACATGGTTAGATTCGATCGAGGTCCGTCACTAGATTTCCTTATGGCAGCACAAGAAGAATATATACGTTGGCATAAACGGTTGGGTCACATTCACTTCAAGCAAATCCATAGGCTTGGTAAACTTAACCTAGTTAAAGGACTTCCTAAGCTATACTACGAGAAGGAAAACATGTGTACAACATGTGAGTTAGGAAATTTGCATAGAAATCCATCCAAAACTAAGAAGTTCATCAACACCTCAAGACCTATAGAAATTCTACATCTAGAGTTGTTTGGACCTGCAAAATCTGCAAGTTTAAATGGGTGTCGTTATTGCTTTGTCACAGTTGAGAATTACTCTCGTTTCACTTAGATTTTGTTCCTTATAACTAAAGAATTAGCTTTTACGGAGTTCGAAAAGCTAGCTAAATGGATTAAAAGTAAACCAGGAACTATCATTACAAAATTAAGTGATCATGGTGGTGAGTTCGAGAAAGAACATTTCTTTGAATACTATTGAAAAACTTGAATCAAACATGAATTCTTACCTGTAAGAACAACATATCATAATGTAGTTCTAGAGCGGAAGAATCACATACTATAGGAATGTCCATGCACTATATTATGTGAATCAGATCTGCCTTGTTATATTTGAGCAGAAGCCCGTAAATACTGCTTGTTATATCTAAAACAAAACTTTAATTTGATCAGGATTAAAGAAGATATCCTTCAAGCTATATTATAAACGCTCTCCAAGAAAAGGTTATGTATGAATCTTCAGGTGTAAGCTTCTTGTTCTTAACATAAAGGAAAACTTGACAAGTTTGACCCAAAAAGTGAAGGTATTTTCATCATATCCTCTTTACACAACAAAGCTTACAAGATCTTAATTAAGAAAATTGTGACATATTTGGCTCATTGATCGATCTAGTATACATGAGAATGTGAATTCTCACAGTCTAGCGAAGAATTACAGCTTCGTTAGAGAACATCCTGTTAACGTATACAATAATAGTAGTATCTGTACCTTTCTCTATTTTGTTTTTCTTCATAGTATGCTTTGTGTAATTTACCCATAGGCTACTCTCCTATATAAGAGAGCCTAGGGTTCATGGAATAAACAAGTTATTCAGTTTTCCCAACATGGTATCAGAGCGACGGTCCTAGACCGGAGTTCTCGAAACCCTAACCCTAGCCCACCCCACCTGCCGGCCTCTTCTTCTTCTCTCTCCATCTCATCGGCGCCGAAGGAGATTTCCATTGCCACTCCTCTAGCGCCGCTGCTCTCTCTCTCGCGATCGCTGCTCTCGCGCTTCTGCGCCTCTGCGCGATCGCGCGCCACCGTGTCGCCGTGCGCCTCTGCGCATCTGCGTGATAGTGTGCCTCTGCGCCTGTGCCACCGTGCTGCTCCTCTGCGCGATCCCGTCCTGCGCCATCGCGCGTCTGCTCCTCTGTGCCATCGCGCGCCACAGCAACTAGCAGTGCCTGCGTGCTGTCCTGCGCTAGTGCGCAAGCCCATCCAGCGCCTGTGCACCGCAATCTAGCACGCGGGAACGTGTGTTAGGCCCTAGGGCACACACACACATCTTGATCTACATGGGGTTAGTTGCTTGAAGTCTACACATGCAACTAATCCCATCCATGTCATTGTAGACAAATCACATATTTTGTCAGACGTTCCAGTCTTCAGTATCCAGTATGTCAGAAAGTAAGGCAGATATCCCATCGATTGGCGCATTCCGTGGTCCAGCGCCTATTGTAAAGATGGATGGTACTAACTATGAACTGTGGGCAATGCAGTTCATGAGCATGATGAAGTCTACGGGTAAGAAGCACATTCTTACCGAACCGGAGCCTGCTTAGAAGACTGGAACCAATGCCTCTTGGGAGGCTGATAACGCATACGCCAAAGTTTGGCTATCTGGCACGTTGGCAATTGAGATTGCCAATGATATCCTCCATCAACCCACAACGAAGGATATGTGGGACATTCTGGGGGCTACATATTCCCAGGCAAAGAACGAGACAAAGATTCTGCAACTCCAGCATGATATCTTCACCATCAAGCAGAATGGTCGCCCCCTACATTCTCTCTATACGTCACTGAGAGGGATGTTCGAGAAGCTATATAGCTTCACGCCCTTGACAGCCACGCCAGAACAACAGAAGACATATAGGAACGCTACTATGGTGGGAGTGTTCCTAGCTGCACTTGATCCTGAGTACGAGGCAGCACGATCACAGATTTTGGCCGACTCTACAATTCCTCCAATGGAGGAAGCCTTCCATAGACTGAGTCGGATTACAGTTCCCTCAACTGCTGCAAGTCAGAATTCTTCAGCCATGGCAGCAACCAGAGGTCGTGGTTCTCATTACCAGGGCCGTGGACGTGGACCCCGTGGGAGGAGTGGCCGCACTAGGCCAACATGCACCTACTGCCACCGAGTTGGACATAATGAAGATACATGCTATTCAAAGCATGGATTTCCTGCATCCGCACGAGCTGCTGAGCAGATAGAGCCCCCATCTGCTGCTACCTTGGATCAACGATTTGATGATCTAGTTGCCCGTCTGAGGGGCATTATCCCACCATCTGGTCCAGCACCGACTACAGAGAGTCATTCTGATGCTGTTGCTTCTGCCTCCACGTCTACCAGTGCTTCAAGTAGTATACTTGCACTTCACAGTAGTAGTTCTGATACATTGCCATGGATTATGGACTCAGGCGCTATACATCACCTATGTGGCGACCATAGCCTACTTACAGGATATACTCAGATCCCTCCAGGACGGACAGTAGTCATTGCAAATGGCACACATTCCCCCATCATTGGTCAGGGGGAGATTAGACTGACATCGTCTGTGCAGCTCAAGAATGTGCTACATGCACCTGATTTTTCAGTGATCTATTGTCAATTAGTCAGATTACGAAGGATCTCCATTGTCGGGCAATTTTTGATTCATCTTCTTTGATTTTTCAGGACATCCATACGGGCAACGTGATTGGTCGTGGCTATGAGCAAGGAGGCCTCTACCGCCTGAATCAGATCCCATTTGCTGGAACCACATCCTCTCCTTCTGGCCAAGTATCTCCTTTACTGTGGCATCTGCGTTTTGGTCATTTACCGCTTCAGAAGTTGCGTCCGGTATTGCCTTATAGTCTTCCTCACACATCTGTTCAGTGTGAGGCATGTCAGTTGGGAAAGCATCACAGGTCGTCCTTTCCCAGTCGTCCTGGTCGGAGTAGTACCTCCAAGTTTGAGTTATTTCATGTTGATGTCTGGGGTCCGAGTCGTGTACCTGATCATCAGGGACACAGATTTTATATTGTATTTGTGGATGATTTTTCTAGAGTGTCATGGGCGTTTCTGATGAAAAATAAATCTGAAGCCGGAAATATAATTATCCATTTTCTGAATGAAATACAAAATGTTTTTTCTACATCTGTGAAAATTGTGAGAAGTGACAATGCTTTAGAATTGTGCCCTAACTTTCTTACCAATTACTACTCATCAAAAGGAATTATTCGCCAAACATCTTGTGCTCATACATCTCAACAGAATGGGATTGCTGAAAGAAAACACCGTCACCTTCTTGATGTCACTAGATCTCTACTTATACAGAGTCATGTTCCATATTCCTACTGGGGTGATGCAGTTCTTACTGCATGCTACCTAATTAATCGTATGCCTTCGTCTGTCTTGAATGAACAGATTCCGTTCTCACTTATTTATCCTGACAAGGATCTGTTCACTCTCACTCCTCGTGTGTTTGGGTCGGTTGCGTTTGTCCATCAGTTGTCGCCGGGTACTGACAAGCTCTCTCCTAGGGCGGTCAAGTGTGTCTTTGTTGGGTACTCCAGAACTCAAAAGGGGTACAAGTGTTTTGATCCTGTGCGTCGGCGGTTTATGATCAGTGCAGATGTTACATTTTTTGAATCCATTATGTATTTTTCAGCATCTGGAGACAACCAGCGTCCACCTATACCACCTGATGCCATATACATGACACCACTACCACCTCAGATGCCATCATCAACACCACCACCACCACCACCCCCACCACAACAGCCTATCTCACCGTTCCCGTTCCATTATACCCGCAGGCTTCCTCCACCAGCTCATGGTCATGACTCGTCCACTAGCTCGCCCATGGTATGTCATGAGAATATTAATGCTGATTGATCTGACGACATTTCTGAGCAGGATGTGTTGCAGGTGCCAGATGAGCCTACAACTGATTTGGATATTCCAATTGCTTTACGGAAGTCGACGAGGAGTTGTGCTAAATATCCATTATCAGCTTCTGTATCTTTTGAGCGACTATCTGGAGATTTCAGGACGTTTGCTATGGCACTCTCAGCCATAGATATTCCACGGAATCATCATGAGGCTCTGCAGGATAGTAGATGGCGGCTTGCAATGGAAGAAGAAATGGCCGTACTTCAGTCCAGAGGAACTTGGACTTTGGTTTCTATACCTCCAGATGTGAACCCAGTGAGCTGCAAATAGGTGTTCACAGTGAAGCAAAATGCAGATGGATCTATTGACAGGTACAAGGCACGTCTGGTGGCACGTGGCTTCACACAAACATATGGGGTGGATTATCTTGACACATTCTCGCATGTGGCACGTCATTCCACCCTAAGGATCTTGTTGTCAGTTGCAGTTGCTCGAGACTGGCCGCTCCATCAGTTGGACGTGAAGAATGCATTTCTATATAGAGATTTGCAGGAAGAGGTGTATATGCAACAGCCACCTGGTTTTGCTGTTGAGGGGGGTGCTCCAGGGTATGCAGGTTGCATAAGGCTATCTATGGCCTTAAGCAGAGCTCCAGAGCATGGTTTCAGAAGCTCTCGGATCTCTTCGAGAAACAAGGATACAAACGCTCCAATGCTGATCATTCCTTGTTTGTACAGAAAACAGCGAGAGGTATCATTGTCATTATGGTTTATGTTGATGATATCTTGATTACAGGAGATGTTGAGCAGGGCATAAGGCAGGCGAAAGAAATGCTGGGTAGTGAGTTTGTCACTAAGGATCTTGGGGTCCTTAGATACTTTCTGGGGCTTGAATTTGCCAGAAATTCCTATGGACTAGTCATGTCACAAAGGAAATATGTTACAAATCTGTTGAGTGAAACATGTATGCTTGAGTGTCGACCTGCTACGACACTAATGGACCACAGCATGAAGCTTTATGAAGATAACACAGAGGAGGTGGACAGGAGAAGATATAGAGAACTGGTAGGCAAACTGTTATATGTCACGATCACTAGACCAGATATATTATTTGCAGTGAGCCGTGTGAGCCAGTTCATGGAGCAACCACGCCAGGTGCATATGGATGCAATACATATGATACTTAGATATCTCAAATCTTCTCCAGGTGCAGGTCTGCTATTCAAGAAAGGAAAGGGGATTTCTATCACAGCATGTGTAGATGCAGACTATGCAGGATGTCCCAAGGATCGGAAGTCCACCTCAGGGTATGCTGTCTATGTTGGAGATGCCCTAGTCTCATGGAGGAGTAAGAAAGAAACTGTGGTAGCTAGATCTAGTGCTGAATCCGAATATAGGGCTATGGCCCAGGCTACTACAGAGATGATGTGGGTGAAAGCTGTGCTTACAGATCTATGTTTAGATGTACCACTTCCTATGAACTTGGAATGTGATAATCAGGCTGCTTTGTTTATTGCAAACAATCCTGCATTCCATGAGCGGACCAAGCATATTGAGGTGGATTGTCACTTCATACGTGATATGATTCAGAAAGGATTCATTGCTACATCTCATGTTACTTCAGAGAATCAGACTGCAGACATATTCACCAAGGCATTGCTACGAGGTCCATTTCAGAAGTGTGCTTCCAAGCTGAGCATGATTGATATCTATGCTCCATCTTGAGGGGGAGTGTTAACGTATACAATAATAGTAGTATCTGTACCTTTCTCTATTTTGTTTTTCTTCATAGTATGCTTTGTGTAATTTACCCATAGGCTACTCTCCTATATAAGAGAGCCTAGGGTTCATGGAATAAACAAGTTATTCAGTTTTCCCAACACATCCTGTTAGAGGAAAATAAGAATTGTGTTTATTCCAGGGAACCCTAAGGTCTCTTATATAGAGAAAACCCTATGGGTAAATTACATAAGGCAGAACATAGAAAAAACAAAAGGACCAAACAGTGCATAGATATATAATTCTTTCAACACTCCCCCTCAAGATGGAGCATAGATATCAATCATGCTCAGCTTGGAAGTGCATTTCTGAAATGGTCCTCTGAGAAGCGGTTTGGTGAAGATGTCGGCAGTCTGCTCCCCAGAACTAACATGTGAAGTAGAAATCAATCCCTTTTGGATCATGTCTCTGGTGTAATGACAATCTACTTAAATATGCTTGGTTCTCTCGTGAAAGGCATTATTGGCAATGAACAATGCAGCTTGATTATCACACTGTAGTTGCATGGGTAGAGGTACATCTACATGCAAATCTTCTAGTACAGCTCGAACCCACATCATTTCTGTAATTGCATGTGCCATAGCCCTATACTCAGATTCTGCACTAGATCTAGCTGCAACGGTTTGTTTCTTGCTTTTCCAAGAAACTAGAGAGCTACCGATAAACACAGCAAAGCCTGAGGTAGACTTTCGATCCTTAGGGCATCCTGCATAGTCAGCATCCGCACATGCAGAAACAGATAAATTTGTTTCCTTTTAGAACAACACTCCCGTGTCTGGAGACGATTTTAGATACCTAAGTATCATATATAGCATCCATATGTATTTGTCTCGGTTGTTCTATGAACTGGCTTACCCGGTTGACTGCAAAGGCAATATCAGGTCGGGTTATAGTTATGTAAAGAAGTTTCCCCACAATTTCTCTATACCTTCTCTTGTCAACCTCTTCTGTATCATTATCGTGCAGTTTCATGCTAGGATCCATAAGAGTAGTAGACGGTCTGCATCCAGTCATGCCAGTCTCAATCAGTATATCTGTAATATATTTCCTCTGGGTCATTACTAGACCCCGTGCATTCCTAGTGAACTCCAGTCCCAGAAAATATCGTAGTGTGCCAAGATCATTTGTAAGAAATTGACGACCCAATACTGCTTTGGTCATTTCTATCCCCTGGACATCATCTCCTGTGACTAAAATGTCATCAACATACACCATGATAACAACTGTACCTCAAGTAGTCTTCTAGATGAACAATGAGTGATCTGCATTGGATCTCTTGAAGCCTTGTTCTTCAATTAACTGGGAAAGCTTTTGAAACCATGCCCTTGGACTTTGTTTAAGGCCATAAATCGCCTTATGAAGTCTGCACACCATATGATTCTCCCCCTCAGTAGTAAACCCCGGAGGCTGCTGCATGTTCACTTCCTCCTGGAGATCCCCATACAAAATGCATTTTTAACATCCAGCTGGAACAAGGGCCAATCGCGTACCACAGCTACAGACAGAAGAATACGAAGAGTGGAGTGACGGGCAACAGGAGAGAAGGTATCCATATAGTCCACTCCATAAGTCTGAGTGAAACCGCGTGCCACTAGTCGTGCCTTGTATCGATCCAAGCTGCCATCTGCATGATACTTGACAGTGAATACCCATTTGCAGCTAACTACAGATGCTCCTGAGGAAGCAGTAACCAGGGTCCATGTGCCCCTCGACTGTAGGGCAACCATCTCCTCCATCGCTATTCGCCAACAATCAACTTTCAATGCATCCTGATATGTCCGCGGGATCTCCACAGAAGATAAAGCCACTGCAAATCTCTGAAAATCTCCTGTAAGGCGATGAAAGGAAACCTGTGAAGCAAGAGGATACGAAGCACAACTGCGTTTCTGCTTTCTCATCGCAATAGGGACATCCAGATCATCAACTACTGAGCTTGCCGGGCCCGAGCTGTTCTGTAATGGCACATCCTGCATAGGCACACTAATTGACCCATCATTGGTAGTAACATCTGGACAAACCTGGGGCGTGCTAGATGATTGGTGTGTAGCATGAGCAGGAACAGATCGACGGGTATAGAATTTTGGTAGTGGAGAGATTAGTGGTTTTGGTGGAGGTGGTGGTGGTGTAGGCGGATGTAATGGTGGTGCGGACACAATATTAGGAACTGGACTGGACATAGGAAGATTCACAGTAGGAGGAGGAGGAGGAGGAACATAGACCTAATTAGTAGAGGAGTTGGAGATTAATCTGTCACCTGCAGGTGAAAAATAGATAACCGACTCAAAGAATGTCACATCCGCACTGACAAAATACTTCCCATTTACTGGGCCATAGCAGCGGTATCCTTTCTGCGTCCGAGAATAACCCACGAAAACACATTTGACAGCTCTAGGTAAAAGCTTGTCTAGACCAAAAGATAGCTGATGAACAAAGGCAACTACCCCAAAAACTCGAGGAGTGAGTGAGAACAAATCTTTATCTGGAAAAACAACAGAGAGAGGAGTTTTCTCACCAAGTACTGTAGATGGCATACGATTTACCAGGTAGCAGGCTGTAAGAACAACATCTCCCCAGAAAGAGATAGGTGCACAGCTCTGGAAAAGAAGAGTTCGAGTAATATCAAGTAGGTGACGATGTTTTCTCTCAGTCACTCCATTTTGTTGGGAGGTGTAGGCACATGTAGTTTGGTGTATAATGCCTTTTGACCAAAAATATTGGGAGAGAAATCGAGAACAGAACTCCAATGCATTATCAGTACGAACATATTTAACTTTGGACGAGAAAACATTGTTTACTTCATTTATAAGATTTTTGATGACATCACCAGCTTCAGATTTATTTTTCAGAAGAAAGACCCATGACAAACGAGAAAAATTATCGACCACGACAAGATAAAATATGTGCCCTTGGTGATCAGGGACACGACCGGGACCCCAGATATCAATATGAAGTAACTCAAAAGGGGAGCTACTGCTCCGACTCCGACGACTTGGGAAGCTAGCTCTATGGTGCTTCCCTAATTGACACGCTTCACACCGGAAGGACGAACTGGGAGATATCTGAGGCAAAAGGTGGCGCATCTTCTGGAGAGGCAGGTGACCAAAGCGTAGATGCCAGGTATAGGGTGAGACAGTTCCAACAGCATGAGAGGAGACTCCAGCATAAGAACTCCGGTTCAGACGGTATAGACCATCCTGCTCAGAACCACAGCCAATCACCCTGCCCGTTAGATTGTCCTGAAATATAAGAGAGGATGGGTCAAATATAGCGCGATAATGCAAATCTTTGGTAATCCGACTAATAGAAAGCAAGTTCATCGAAATTCAGGAGCATGTAAGACATTCTTCAGATGCATGGAAGAGGATAACACCATGGAAGGCCGTATCACGATATATCGGCGATATATCGCCGATATATCGATATCGACATGGGACCGATATCGAAATCGATATATCGATATATCCGATTTCAGGCATTTTCTTCAGAAAGATTCTTAGATATAGTAATATATCGGCGATATATCGGTGATATATCGCCGATATATCGATATCGACACGATATCGAAACGATATCGATATCGATATGTCCTTCCATGGATAACACAACCTCCCCCTGTCCAATAATGGGAGATTGTGTCCCATTTGCAATCATCACCGACCGCCCTGAAGGAATCTCCCTGTATGAAAGAAGTATGTCTCTATCTCGACAGAGATGGTGCATCGCACCAGAGTCCATGATCCAATCGGAAATGTCTGAACTAGAACATGCGGTAAAAGCACTACCTGAGGTGCTAGTTGTGGCAGAAGTACTGGCAGAAGCAGATGCAGCGATATCCGAAGAGCCTCCAGAAGAATTTGTAGGAACAATAGGCATTATATCCCGTAGCCGAGCAACTAGGTCCTCAAACCGCTGATCCGAAGCAGAGGAGGATGGAGATGCAACATGTTCGGCCATCCTTGCAGACGCTGGAAAACCATGCTTAGAATAGCATGTATCTTCTGAGTGACCCGTACGACGACAATAACTGCAAGGTGGACGAGATCGACCACCACGACCTCCATTTCCACGGCCACGACCACGGAATGAAAATGAGGAGCCACCACGTCCTCTGGAAGCAGCCATCGCAGAGGGAGGTTGTGTAGATGTGCTGGATGGAACTGAAATACGGCTAAGCCTCCGATAAACTTCCTCCATAGGAGGAATGGTAGCATCTGCGAGAATCTGTGATCTGGCCGCATCATATTCTGGATCGAGTACCGCAAGAAGAACGCCTACCATGGTAGCGTTACGGAATGTCTTCTGCTGCTCGGGTGTGGCCGTCAGAGGGATAGTGCTATATAGTTTCTCGAACATCCCCCTCAGGGATGTGTATAAGGAATGAAGAGGTTGCCCATTCTGCTTCATGGTGAATATGTCATGCTGAAGTTGTAGCATCTTGGTTTCATTTCGGACATGGGAATATGTCGCCGCGAGAATGTCCCACATCGCTTTGGCGGTGGGCTGATGGAGAACATCATTCGCAATCTCCATCGATAAAGTTCCTCAGAGCCAGACTTTGGCATACGAGTCATCAGCCTCCCAAAAGGCATAGATCCATGTCTTCTCTGTCGGTTCATCTTCGAAAAGAATGTGCTTCTTACCATTGGACTTCATGAGACTCATGAACTGCATTGCCTAGAGCTCAAAGTTCGATCCATCCATCTTGACGATTGGCGCAGGACCTTCGAAAGCGCCTAAGGATGACATATCAACCTTTGATTCTGACATATCACCGCAGAAAAAGAACTAGGGTTTGTAGACAGAGATATAGATGTCTACACAGACTGCATAGGATTCGAGTGCGTATGTAGACTTACGCACCCAAATCCATATAAGATATGACAGACGCGGCTACGAAGAGAGCCGCAAGAGAGGGGATGCCGGCTAGGTCACGGCCGGCGGCGAAGAAAGGAGGCCGGGGCTGGAGGCGTGCCAGGTGCAGGAGGTCTGGGCGAGACCCGGGAGGGCTGGGCGGCACCCGGTAGGTTTGGGTTGCACCCAGGAGGGTTGGGCGGCTCCTGGCTGGTGGGTGGCGGGGCTGGATGCGGCCTGGACTAGGGCCGAGAAGAGCTGGTGGGCGGCGGGGCTGGGGTCGAGAGGGGCTAGGGCGGCAGCGGTAGGAGCCGAGAGGGGCTAGGGCCGAGAAGCTCGAGGTCGGCGGGCTCGAAAGAGGGGGGCGGGGGGGTGGAGAGCCTAAACCCTAGGCTTTGATACCATGTTAGAGGAAAATAAGAATTGTGTTTATTCCAGGGAACCCTAGGGTCTCTTATATAGAGAAAACCCTATGGGTAAATTACATGAGGCAAAACATAGAAAAAACAAAAGTACCAAACGGTACATAGATATATAATTCCTTCAACACATCCCAAGGAGTCGGTGATTGGAGATGTGTCTAAAGGGAGTTCAAACAATATGCACTTAAATGTCATTACCCTATTTACTTTTGTATCCATTCTCGAGCCAAAATCCATATAAAAGATGTGTAACGACATGAATATTGGCTATTGGAAATGCAAGAACTTATTCAATTTGAAAAAAATCGAGTATGGGAACTAATACCCGCTCCTCGGAACCACTCAGTAATTGGTACTAAATGAGTTTTCAGAAACAAAATGGATGAATCGGGACATGTTGTCAGGAATAATGTCAGACTCATTACTCAAGGAACTCACAACAACAAGGCATCGATTTCGATCAAACCTACGCTCATGTAGCTAGGATTGGATCAATCAGAATCCTTTCAACCTTCGCTTGTTTCAAAAAGATCAAGCTTTTTCAGATGGATGGAAAGAGTGATTTCTTAAATAGACTTCTTAAGGAAGAAGTCCATGGCAAGCCTCCATGCTTTGAAGACTAAACACCAGGACTTTGTTTTAGAGTTAGAAAAGTAATGTACAGAAATAAGTAAAATTCGATAGCGTGGTACGATAAGCTAAGAGACTACCTTATCATATCAGGCTTTAGAGTAGGTAAAGTAGATTGCACTTTGTTAAGTTTATTGGTTGTGATTTACTTTGTGTTCAAGTTTTTGTTGACGATATTTTGTTTGGCTCTAGTAATGCATCTGTATAAAAAGAGTTTTCAGATCTTGTGCAGGATGCTTTCAACATGAGTTAAGTTGGAAAACTTAAGTTTTTCTTAGTTCTTCAAATATCTCAACTTCAGCATGAGACTTTCTTCTCGCAGCTAAAATACACCAAGAAACTGCTAAAGGAGTCCAGGTTTGTTTCGTATTCCAAGAAGCCCACTCCACTAACGTTGTCTTGTTCTCTAGATTTAGATGGAGGCAAACCTATCGACGCAAAAGATTTCTGAGGTAAGATTAGATCCCTATTCTATATAACGGCAAGTAGACAAACGTAATGATCTTTTCTGCATTTGGTTAGTTGCATGGTTTTTGGTTTGTTTTATCCTAAGACAAGCAGCATGGATCTTTCCGCATATAATGATGCATATTACAGATAGAAAAAAATACTAGTGGCATTTGTCAGTTTATTAGCAATGCTTTACAATCTTGATTTTCTAAAAAGTATATATGTATTGCACTTTATGCAACTGAAGCTGAGAATATAGCACCAGCTTTACCTTGTTCTCAGTTATTATGGATGGGAAACACTCTTACTAATTTAATTTATCATTCTTAAAAAGTCAAATCTTTTGTGATAATACTAATTCTATCAATCTTGCCAAAAATCATGTTAATCGCTCTAAGACCAAGCATATAGACGTCGTGAATGTGTTTTGTAGGGAGAAACCTGTTTGAATTCGGTCTCAATAGATAAGCAATTAGCTAACATATACTAAATCCTTAACTATCGCTCCATTTGAGCAACGCAGAATAAAATTTCGTCTTTATACATTAAAAGATTTGATTTAATCCAGTTCTCTGGTTGAGAAAGACAAATTTGATCGATAATTTGAAATTGGCTCGATCGATTACTCTATGATCGATTATACAATATCAGCTTGATCGATCAATTCGTGCATGAGATAATTTGTTTTGATATTTATCTCCTCAAACCGCGTCACATTGATCCTCTCAAACACCACCCATATTGATTGACGTCTGACACACGACAAATCATATCTCTTCTGAATTCAAATATTGAATTTTTAAAAATTGGATTTCCATCTCTGGTCGCCTAAGGAGACCACTCCCATTCGTTTCTGCTCACACCAGAGACGAGTGCCCCTTTCAAAAGTTTGAGTTTTTCAAGATTTAGAGCTCTGATTGATGAACCATCCAGTCTCGATAAATCATCCTCTGACCGATCAAATAATTTGTTTGTGATCGATCATATTGGTTAGATAGGAACATTTTCTCTCATTTTCATTTTGGATGACTATTTCCCGATTCCCCATCGTTCTTGCTTCCTGCGAGATGGCTCCCAGGCAACGATTTATTGATGTATCATCTTCCTCAAGTTGTTCCACCCCCTTGATCGAAAAACATGATCGTCTCACCACCTTCACTCTCCTTTCCGTTGATTTGTGCCAACCGATCTTTTCTGCATCTTTGTGTACTGCTTCCCTACAAATAGCGACGTCTTTGTGTCTGATGAACGCAGATTTCGCCTCTTTAATAATCGATAATTGTATTATAGTAGACGAAATTCGATTAAACAAAAATCACAATCTTTGAATGTTGTGGAGTATTTTTACTTGACAAGTCTACCAAGGTCGAACACATGTAACGGTGATTTTTAGTTGCATGGTCTTAAATTAATTTAAAATAATTACTTAAATGCTAGATTAATCTCTATGTCAGGAAATTAAAATCTAATGAAATAATGAAGATGCAATATGAAGAAAAAAATAGAGCGGATAATGGAGGATCTGTGATTTTATATGATTTAATTCCTTAATGAAATTGATCGATTAATCCTCAACAACTATCACAGATCGATTAAGTTGTCAACCAAGCTGCAGGTCAGGAGATCAAAAGATTAATTCATGCTCTTGCTAATTAGACCATTGATAATTTTGAAGCCAAGTATGTATTCCAGAAATTCTTACGATTTAATTCCTCAAATAGTATAAATAATAATAATAATAAAGGAATAAATATGAATTAAACTCTCCAATCTCCCCCAAACAATTTGTCGAAAATCAATGTAAAATATATTAGGGAAAATAACTAATTCTTCATCCTTAACGGAGCTCCTGCAGAGATCAATTCCTCAGATATGATCAACCATTGTTAGAGGATTAAAATCTCCTTAAAAATATCGATGAAAGACAGTAAATCCACCTCGATCTTTCCCCCTTGCAAAGATTAGTTTCTCAAAATAATAATAATAATCAAAAGATCCTCAATTAAGACCTGTAAAAATCAAGATATCTATTGATAAATTATGGCACATATAAATCAGAATTTAGCGTGCATTGACCAAATTGAATCTCAAACAATAATTATTAATAAATATTCTCTGATCTGTCCACAAGATATGTAATATGAAAGAGCACAGAATAAACTTCAAAATGACATATCATATGATAAAATTGGAGTTCAAATGAGCAAGATATGATAATTTGAAATGCCAAGGACTTAAGTGCAGTAAAAATAAATATTTGTCCTTCAAATGGGCCCTTAGGGGGCTTATCTATAATTTCGTATAGTTGGAGGAGCGATTCTGTAATTTACCCCCGGCAGGGGTATATCTGCAATTTCTTCAAAACCCAAGGCTTGTTCTGCAAATTCACCAAATAGGCATGTGTGCACGTGCCTCACTGGTAGGGACACTTTTGTAATATATTTAAATCACGAGGGCTTGGGTAGTGCATGCCTTTGCCAACAAAGGTGTCTTCGTGATTTATTGGAGTGGCGAGGGTCAATCTGCAATATTTCCGCAGTTGAGCACGAGTCATGCACGTGACGTAGGTGGCTCGGGCCCAGGCACAGGCTTAGGGAGCCCGAGCCTATACGTGGCTTGTTGTGGCGGGTATGAGGATCTGAGCCTCTAGACTTGGGTCAAGGCCCAGGCGTTGACATGGTTGAATGAGGATCGTCAGATCAAGGTTGGTCCTTGAGCCAACGGTGGCTGGAGTTGGCGGATGGGTCAACGACAGAGGCGTCGAGGGGAGGTGGTGGCTGGCAGAGGTCGTGGCAGCCGGTGGTGTTCTCCACGGGTGCAGCGAGGCACGACGGAGCGGTATTGTCGGGCGGAGATCTGAGGTGGCGCGCGGGGCTCCGCGCGAAGGGGAATCACAGTCGGCGGTCGGAGGGTACCTGGAGGTTACACACCGAGGATTTTGGGCGAAGGGTGGAGTGGAGCGCATCTGGAGTCGGTAGAGAGTGTAGTAGGCACGCGGAGGCGAACGACGGAGTGCGGAGTGAAGATTGTCGGATCGAAGACGTGGCGATGAACCTGGAAGCAAATATGTTGGAGGTGGAAGTTGCCTGAGATGGTCAAAGTGGTGGTGGAGTGCGCCTGGGAAGTAGTGGAAGCAGGGGCTCGTGTGAGTTTGGTGATGGATCTAAGCTCCGGCCATAGCGAGGCCGGAGATGAAGTGGATATCGAGGACAGAGGAGCATACAATGGAGGAGGACAGAGTCATTTGAAGAAGGAATTAGAAGCTCATGTCCTTGCTCGAGTTGGCGAGAGGGGAAACGAGCTTTGCAGCTAAGAAGAGCGCTACACGGTCGGGGAGGAGCCGCAGATCGCACCTACTCGCCTCGTCGTGGATCTCGCCTATCGTTGTCATCTGGGGTCACGAAGAGATCTGAAGGTGCTCGGGCCTTGGTGCATGGGTTGCTATCGTGGTCAACGGTGGAGTCTTATAGGAGAGGTACGAGATGGGTAACGACGAGGGTGGCTGACGTGGCGGCGGTTATGAGGGGGGGAAGGCGAGGGAGAGGCGCAACATCGGGGAAGGGGAGGGGGATACATGCGGCGGTGGAGAAATGGCTGGGGAAAATGGCGGCATGAGAACGGCTGGAGGAAGAGGGAAAGTCGCGTGCATGGCACGTGACCAAGGGCAGACGGAGAGATAATGAGGGGAGACACGTGGCACGTCCAGGGACTGCCACGTGTCACCCCAAAAAATTTCAAAATATAAAGAGGAAGAAAAATAGAAAAGAAATAGGAGACCTCGGATCGAAAAAATTTCTTCATGAAAGTTGTTTGTCTCGACAAGATCTACAACTTTCCTGAAGGACCCAGGATAAAAGAGGTTATCTGCACAAAGTGATTTTTTTTTGGTTCTCCATGTGTAGAAAACTAACTTTTTGGGGTTTTTAATTTTTTGGTGGTTTTAAAAAAGACAAAAATTATAAAAAAATGCAATAAAATACAAGAAAATTAATTACACACTAATCTAATTTTTTAGATTTTTAATAAAAATAAATAGAGAAATAAATAGAGGTACGAAATACGAGATTTTTATACAGACTTACAAGGGTTACTCGGACTCAATTAGTTTCTTTGATTTCAGTCTTGATCTAGATTTGGATTTTTGTGACGTTTAATAAAACTTTCATCAAAGAACACGAATGAAGAATAAATAAATGTAAAAGGTTAATTATGTATATAAAAACTCCGGTCATATATCGCAAAAAGCTAAAATACGTAAAAGAGGCTCAAAACTCAATTTTCACATATGAGCTCCTAATTTTATGAAATTGGTCTTGTTTTCAAGGTATTTGATAATGGAGTACTTTAAAAGTAAGTAGACCAAAATCAGAAATCGTATGAGGGAGATATGTACGTTTTAATCTGTCAGATGTGAAATTAGACTTTAGGATTATTTGACACTTATTTACGTTAATTTTTTTGTATTTTTTATTTATTCTTGTTAGTAATATCTACACAATGGAAGTGGGTTTAGGTCAATTGGAGTTAGGATGAATTAATTAAAAACTGTGGAAGTTAGCTACTTTTTTCGGCCAATTTACACTTGGGCTTTTTAATGAAATTGTGCTTGATGAAATGTGAATATTATTTACACATGTATGAATGCTAATGATGTTATATTAATGAATAAATGCATATTGATTTTGGGGAACAAAACCCAATAGACTAATTTTAGCATGATGAACACGAGATTCATCAGTAACAACAACATCCACATCTTCGACGACCAACCCTTCTACCCCGAGTTTGAGAACTCATATATAACGTAATGCACCCCCATTGTTGTTGCCCAATTTTTGGTGAATTTGAAAGTGACCAGTGACTCGTGCAACTACCGCCTTCATTCTCGCATTAACGATAGGTCTTTTTTGTCGATGAACACGCAATCGAAACCATTCTAAATTGTTCATGCAAGGAATTACAAGAACGATTACTTAGTAGGGGACATGCAAATTAGCTGTGACACCATTCAAGAATGTCTCCTCACCAGTAAAGCATTTGAAGAGGACCGCTCTATATCGACTCCATTCTTTCATCCTCTTCCTCGCTTGCTTAATCGTGTATATTATTGGATCCTTAGGAATAAAGGAACAAACTTTGAGTATGCCAGGTTCTTGCCCCTCATGAAGTAGTTGATGGGATCACGCTCTTCGTTAACCTCCAATATGAGAGTGCTGAACAGATGATATTGCATAACCTCAACATGGTTCGTGATGCCATGATTTCACGGCATTCTAGAATGAGCAGGCCTAACTCCTATATCATCTAAATGATAGAATGGGGAAGCTCTAAGTCTCCAAGAAGCTCTCCTCTTCTCATAGATCATCTAAGGATGCGCATGCTCCACCTCCTCCCCGTGCTAGAGAACCAGCACCTTTTCCCCCTACCTCTCCTCACACCAAACTTTACTCCTACTTCATTGCCTAGTTGTGGAAAGAGGATCCACAACAAAGACATCCTTGAAGAAGACGAAGTTGACACTGAGTCTGACACAAATGATGAAGATCTGATCAACCAATCTGCAATTTGCTGAAGAACACTTTGAACCGATCGATCATAGTTTTTGCATGAACGGTAAGTGGTACGATTGCTCATTACTTTATTCTTGATGGATCATTTTTTTATCATCATCTACCTTTGACAGTTTCATTTTATTGATTGGCATTTCGCCAATTATAATCAATCATTTTAAATTTTGATTTCTATGATCGGTCCTATAATCGATCATGTGTATTTGACTAAACGATCGTATGAGCATTAATCGATCATTGTCTTGATCGATTATTCTAGATTTGAATGTTACTATTTTTGGCTTTTGATGGTTACATGATTGAATCACCATAAAAGACGCCCCTTCCTCCTTATTTCGATGTACAACTCATGAGCATTCCTCTCTCTCATTCTTGAGTGTTCATATTTTTAAGGGAAGATTTCTAAGCTGAAAACTAGTTGCGATCTGTAGAAACCTCCTCAAACTATCTATGTGTAATCAGAGATCCTCTTGAAGATAATTAGACAAAATTCGGTCATATTTTAGCTATATAGCTTTCCCCTGATTTAGAGATATATTAGTCAAGTATTTATATATCTTGTTGATATATTCTCTCTGATGATCCAATTATTGTGAACTGATTGTTTTATTTAATATTATTTCGTCAACAAAGATAATTGTTGTATCTTGTTCAGCTAACATTGTTCTACAGATACTTTTGGAGTTTATTCTACAGGAAGCTCGAGATGAAGCCTCAAGTTGTGTTGCAGCTTGCTCAGTTGCAGTTGTGACACTGGTGTTTCATCCAAAGTTGCGTCTTTGGTATGCGATTCAAGGTTGCAAGCTGCATGCTTGCAATCGATTTTAAGATATACATTTAAATGTCTCAGTATATAGTAGAAAATTGGTTTGCTCGGCTAACTAGAAATCATAAGTCAGGAAGGCTTGGGTCAAGATTTCCACATTAACATACGGTGTAATGTGAGTGTTGGATTGTTAACTGGATTTGATTGCTTGTCTTCTACTTCCATGTAAAAGTTTTAAATTTGCCATACTCCATTCACCCATCCTTTGAGTGTATTCAATCCGCAAGTTCTGTCATCTGGTACTCAAATGAGTCTCCTTCATGGTGTACTCTAGATCGCAACATGTGGAAGAGCGAAGATTACTCCATCACTCTGAAGTGTTGAACAAAGAATGTTGTGGCAATATCCATATTAGATGTTGGTCCTCTCTCATAGGAACCACGGAATGATCTCGACGGAAGATCACGATTACTGGAAGATGGAACTTGCAAACTTCAACTCTCTAGAGGATTGAACAAAAAATGTTGTGGGAATATCCATATGTAGACATAGGTCCGCTCTCGTAGGAACCTCTAAATGATCTCGACTGAAGTTTACAGTCACTAGAAGATGAAGCTTGCAATGAGTCTCTCTCGGGAGAACTCGGAGAAAATAGGTCACACTAAAATAGTATGCATCAAACATGGTAGAGACTAAAATCTCCACTCAGATACTCCCTTATTCTCCCATACTTATCAGAAATATGAGGATACTTGAACGAGATGGGACAACAAATGAAGAGAGAGAAAATCTTCTTCTTTTTTGTTGATAATCATCTCTTTTTTTAACCATCATCATTTTTTAAAATATATTTCCCTGATCCCTAAGATTGTAAAAATGCCTAGTCGACCAATGGGCAATCGACCAAACTAATCAGCCTAGTCCATCGACTGGGTGGTCGACTTTTAAATCCAATGTTTTGTTGTGCATTTTTTCCATGTTATCATGTTGTTGTAATGTTGTATATTTAGTTTATATTATAACTTGTTTATGTTGTATATTTAGTATATATTGTTAATAACTTATTTATGTTTTACATTTCCATGTTGTACTAGCGAGTTTGTATACTACTCTTGTACAAATAGGCCATAGATGCAAACAGGAAGATCGTCGTTCTTGTAAGGTGTGGTTATAAAAACCTCAAAGAGAGTCTCGTCCTCAAGACTCAAGTTAAGGTTATTATGTGTCTTGATTTTCATCTGGCCATAAAAACCTCAAAGGTTTTTGAACCCATAAAAACTTTAAAGGGAAAATAAGCCATATATCCTTTTAATATGTAAATAATTAAATAAATTCATTTTATTGATTACCTAAAAAAACTGCGGGCATAACTGTGAGCCCTATTCTTCAAGATTAGGGTACCCGTTAACAACACTTTCGCAGTATTATATTCGCTAGAGATCACATAAGCTACCGAAAATGTGGGGAAATTTCTTGTGTTTCTGTCATGACATTCATATTCAAAGAATAAACGACATATAAAAGAAGAAGTGCCACCAATATTTCATTCATTTCCATGTAACATTGCCTCTAACAAAAGAATGTATTACAATTTACATGAAGATCCCAAATACAAGACTGAAGAGGAAGGAAGCATGTTACAACATAAGTTGAACCAAAAACTAAAACAAAAGAAACGTATCGTCTAGTATATATACGGTCACCTAAATTCATCAAAAGCTACTACAGAGTTGTAGGCTCCTTACCTGCCAAAACAAGTAGGGACAAAGGGACGTCAGCGGACGCTGGTAA